>QNGE01000475.1:164203-275454 GCA_008508345.1 Paragonimus westermani
CCCCCGACCGGATCTGAATCCTGCTTGTTCTTCACGTATCTGACTTTCTCTGGGTTTAGTGAGCCGACGTAAAATGAGGCCAGTGAGTAACTTGGACGCAACAGACACCAAACTGATGCCTCTGTGGTTGTCACATAGACTTCGGGACCCCTTTTTGTGATGTGCAGAGATGCAAAGCTGGTGAAGTGCCCCATTTTCGCCTCCTGCTTGCAATGAGCTTACCACCGAAGCGCTTGAGGTACCTATTGAAGACTCAAGCTGTTGAAACGAAGCGGTAGTTTTGTTATCCGAAGCTGACTGATTCATGAAAATGAGTTTCGATCGAGAAACGTTCCAGCTTAAGAGTGGAATAATGTGGAAGAATCCGGATAAATTCAAACCTTTTTCATTCTGTTCCAAATGTCTTTAAGTCTAGTTCGTTCATTTGCTACAGTTTGTTGAGCTTTTTTTAATGTGTACAGACAGCTTACCTTCTGATGACTACAAGTGTTTAAAACTGTATTATGATAAGCGCAAAATGATATATGAAATCAGTCATTAAAACAAGTTGAGAGAAGTAAACATCATACACTTACATGGGAAAAATTCGGTTGGTTTTCATGAAACTAACATTATAGGCGGTAACTAAAGCAAGTATAAATGAAACCATTAATTATAAGTATTGAGCTGGAACGAGCTAACGTGTGAAAAGTTGAGGAGGAAAAAAACTCAGAGCATCAGCTTGCATATTGTTAGAAACAAATAAAGTGGAGAGGGATTGTGCCTAGCAAACGATAGGTTTACGACTACAGACATTGTGGTGATCCCACTTTGACGGCTCTATATGTTTTATACACAATATAGGCTTTCAGTGGTGTATCACCTTTCATTCATTTGGTGGCAAAGCATACGAAAGGTATCCTCACCTTGTCCTGTTTCGCCTGCCTTTACGCTGACAGGATTATGTGTTATCAAGTTTATTATGCAGTGGTTATCGTGAATGTGTCCTAAGGTGTATGTTTCGTGCGTCCTTCTCATCCAGATTAGTTCAAGTAGCCTTGCAAATAATGTTTTGAGTGACGATCAGGCCACATGAATATTTCTTTAGAGTGTAAAGAACCGGTGTCTTTGCCTGAATGCCTTCAAGTAGCCTACTAGTTCTGCTGAGTACGGTGCATTTGGTCTGCATTTTTTAAGTTGAGCACATTTTGACTAAGACATTTTTTGTTTTCCCATTAGTTTTAGATTTCGTGACCATAATACCTAGATTTTTCACCTTGTAATAATGAACAATCTGTTTAAAACACAAATTTTTGGCCGTATCATGACCTGTCGGTTTGATCCTGTCTATTCTTGCTGTACTGAACTGGTTAGCATGACAGTTTTTTGTTTCATATTTATTTGAAGTTAAATAAATGTTCAGTTCATTCTGTGATGAGTGATGTGGGTTGTTTATCTTATGTTCATCTTACGTAACCACACCCTTTCGATAGTTTACAGCTGTTTAATTTTATTCAGATTTTCTGTTTGTGGAGTAAGTTGAATACGGAGGAGTTTATGAGGAGGCAAAGGTTATAACAAATGTTGAATGATGTCCAACCTATATTTGTCACAATACATCTCGACTAACAACTGACTGATATATTCCTCAGCCGGTATAAGTATTTTTGTTGTTTCAACTTCTTGTTAGTTCTTGGGCATACGGTTATCGAATAAAGCTGTCAGAGCAGTGATTTTGTCTATTCTGGGGGAGTGATTAGCCAACTGAAAATTTATTTATGAGTAATTGGGGGATAAACGGTCAAATTTGATAAATCAATCAACGTGAAGTTCACTGGTGGTGTTTAAAATCTCCACCTCACAATCACCTCATTTGGACCTGAAGTTTACTCGAAAGCAATCCGGTTTACAATAAATTAAACATTTTTGCTCACTGAATTGTTTTTAGAGGGACGTATCGGCACAGTTTACGTAAAACGGGAATCTGCCATAAATCGTCAGAACTGTTTGAATTATCCATAATCCCTTCCATTTCAAAGATAATTTTGTTTCTAGTTCTCTCCAGGTAGGATGCTGATTCACTAGTTTATGTGATAGAACGAAAACTGAGCGTTGAACGGAGTAGACTGAACCGTTCAAATGAAACGATTATTAGGTGAAATATGTTACATAACTGCTCCCTTACGAAAATCCCGAATACCCTGAGAAAACTGTGGCGGATCTCAAATATGTGTTGATGTATGCGAATGTTTATTATTTTCTTCAACTAAGTTCTTCACATCGGTAATCTTCTTTGGTCGAAGTTGCTGGAATTCAACTTTCAAAAACTGAGTCATATGTTTGTGGTGACATGTGCTGATGAATATAGAGTTACGGACACGCGTACGTTCAAGTGTTCTTCTGCTGGAACGTGAAAGCGGATAACGTGAATCGTAGAGTGCTAAAAATAAACATCGCGCAATTTCTAAAATCAGTTTTTTCCATATTTCTGAGATCCACATAAACCAAATGGTTTGGTGATTGGAAGTCTGGTTCTAATTCAGATCTCTCCAATACTTGTTTATTAAAGTGTTTTGTTTCCACAAGTGTGAACACCTGTTCGATGGTATTAAAGGAAAATGGAAGCTCGAACCTGTCAGTCTATTTAAGCCGTTTTTAATTATTGTTAAAGCAGGCTGGTTTATTTAGCACCGATCATACAGCATACTGTGGGCTTTATTATAACACACCCGCAGTGAAAAACAAGCACTACTACGATGAACACAAGTTGATCTCAAGTACATTTTGTCTCTGACTCACCTGAATAATCTTGTCACATTATTTATACAGATACGTTTCATCACAACTTACTAACCTGTTGTGATATGGTGTAAACAAGGCTATCACATATTTTGATGTTGTTTGGAGATTTCCGTTTTTGTAGGAAAAATTGAAATAGTGAAACAAGATGCACCCTATAGTACCTGATAAAAACGACGTGTTCACTAAATCTTAGGCTTTCATTAGAATTAAAGGATAGCCTTTTAAATCGGAAGAAAGACTTCGTGGGATGCTAACGTTTATATTTATTTACGACAGTTTCTGACGAAACTGGCAATTTTATACAAACTGCATTTAGTAGAAGTGCTGGAAAGCACCAATCAAGTAGCTTCAGTCATTTATGTCTTAGTGACGTAGAGGTTGATTGTTTTGGCGTTTTATGTGCACCCACACCTAACTGGTGTTTTCTGATTGTTGTTGCTTCACCAGTTGCTAGCGGTTTTGGGTTACGATTACGTAACCCTATCTCGAGTGGTTTCAACTGGTCAGCTAGCTTACCAGCTGCTAAGATACGTTTGGCGGTCGGTGAAGCAGAGTTATCTGAGTTTGTTGTGGCTAACAGATTATTTTCCAACTATGCACTTGATGGCCATTTGGAAATATGCTACACCATGCGTCGGCACAAGCACCGGTCTTTTTCGCAAATGGAGGAATCACTGCAACCGGAGTCCGGCTGGTATGTTACGTGGCAGGCAGCTTGGCCAGTTGAGCGTGTGCTAGTGCAATAAGAAGCCAGCTGTCTAGTACCTAACAAAAGCACAATCAAACAGCTGGACAGGGAGATTGCAATACCAACGTCAACTTCTCACTCAGTTTGTCAATTTAAGTTGCAGAAATGCACTTTCTTCATCACTATATTTTATTGTCAAAATTTTTTGTTGATCTTCACCTATCCGTGTTCCTTTAATTAGTCCATCATTTGTCTGCAGTCATTCTGCTGAATATATGTCCCTGGCTTCGCAAAATAAGGTTTTCATCCATTCTCATTTACTGAAAGTCAGTGTAAAGCTTAAGAACTGCAAATACCGCCTGCACTATACATGTTCACGATAGAGAGACAGTCCACCTTTCATGTGTATGCAGCGAGGCTACACTGTTACCTCAGCAGCATGAACCAGGGAAATTTCGAAAAATACACCAATTCATTCCGGTTTACCATCGTTCTTCCAGGATGACTTTTTGTAGTTTAACCTGCTTTTTTTCTGGTTGGAGTCAGGAAAGTTAGAGATTTTAAAAAATGGTTAATTAACTGCGTTGTTACGTTAACTGAATGTCGGGAATGCTTAAATATGCGTTCATTATTTCATCGAAGCCTATTGTTAGGCGTGTATGCATTTCTGATGCCAGCCTGCGTGTTGAACCCTATTCTACCACCATATCGAAACAGCTTGTTATCTGGAAAGTTTTAAGTCGCCTGGACCATCTCACATATCTTCTTTTAATTTGTAGAATGTTGAAGTCTCTGTGACCTTCGCGCTATTGTAAGCTTGTCGCTGACGAATATCTAGCCAGATACCCTTCAGTGACGATACTGTGTCAGACAGTTTGTCTAAGTTATGAATCTACTGTCTGTTACTCCATATTTTTGAAAGCTCATGCTACACATATCCTTGCACAGCTTCTACACGAAATATCCCCTGAAGATAACATTTTGTTGACCCATCGTGCTACTTAAACCTCAAAAGTGGCGTAGAATATTTTCTCCCTTTTCATTTCCGGAATAGATTAAGTGCTCTTTTCTTCAACCCACATTGTACATTCACTACTGTGAACAAAAGCAGTTTCAGTCTTCATTTAAGTTACCTAGTTCCGTGGATACTGCGCATTTCAACCGTGTATCATTCAACGTAACCTTAGACATCAATGTTTACTGATTAGTAGTCGGGGATTTGGTTTGTTTTCAAGTTGACCATCACTCACATTTGATTGCAGCATTCGCATTCAGATAGACTTTCCAGCCAGCCTCTTTCGAAAAGAAGCACTAGACTCGAGTTTTGCTCTCATTAGAGCTCATCAGTAGTGCATATCCTTGCCACGACCGGGATTGGAACTCCGGCCATTCCAATCATGAGGCAACCGTGCTGAGCACTGCGCCATTGTCTCCTGATTGCGAAAAAGCCATTTGAGTTAATGTCTAAGAATCAGTGCGGTGTTGCTGTCCTTCCCGCAACACCGGATGAATAGTAACATTCGACAACTGTGCGACTCCTAACATAGACATAGCCGGCTCAAATATATTTTCGTTATCTCTGACTGAACATAAAATCCAATCACAATGAAGAGTTGGCTATTGAATTGATACTCAAACTCTTGAAAGGCAGTTGGCGTTCACACTGAAGACTTGGTGTTGCCAGTGACTTATGTATATTTTTATTACATGGCCCGACCGTTTCGTGTCCAAAAGAAAGCAGCCCTGGACTCATCTTGGATCACATGTTTGAAAGTTAGCAACAATGAAGATGAACACCGCAACGGATTTCACTCTTGTAGGTTCTCACCTGAAATAACTGTGTGAAACTGACCGTGTCCGTGAAAGTAAATCGGATGAGCCTGAAGCGAAACCATTTTTGTGATTACAGTTGACTGTATGAAAAGTAGAAAAAGTAAACAAGTGGTTTTAAAATGCTCAATCGAAGACATTCATTAGCCATTAGAAAACCATACGAGTATAAAGAACTGTTTTCTGAAACCAGCTGAGAAACTTATCTTAACGCCAGAAGTGAGCACATCACAGACGTCTCATGTTGTGTAATCATTAAGTCTCACACAATTAGCGTTGGGACAGTGAGTTAAACAGACTACAATTTTGATGAAATCAGGATTTTGCACAAAACTCTTTGGGAGAATAAACTTGACATTTTCGACGGTGGATGCGGAAAGTAGCATCAGCACTCTATTTTTTAATTGTTAATGACATGACGGGTTTCAGATCGTTTTGTGGTTATTCTACAAAAAGTGTCTTATTAGCAGATTGATCTGTGTTTGTCTACCAGACAAAAACTTGCTAGGAGTTGTTTTATTTGCATCATTGTTTATTTGAGCATTACTCGGATGATCCACTCATGTCAAACAAATTGGGGGAGTAAAGCACAGTTTTCCATATTTATTACCTACGTTTTGACAGTCGGAACAATGAGAAGCTAGCTAAGTTCATGGTCCAGATATAAAGTTATTCTTTCAGAGTTTACTGTTAGCTTTCAAAACACGTGTGGATGCTGTGTAAAATGACCACTTTTTCACTCCGTGTATGTGCTCCTGAACATGTTTGTTAAAACTATTTGTTTCTCAGGGAGATCGGTTTCCCCACACGTTTCCTGCTTACAATCACTCATTTTTGTGTACACAAAGCAACTGAGAGCACCTACATTCTGAGAAAGAATTGAAGTGGTTCTCTTCTTTACATTTGGAGCAGTAAATAGTCCACTGTGACAAAATCAGCAAACGCAAAGCACTCCTGGTGATCTACAAATCTAATTTTTTGTCCACGCAAAAATGCTGGATAGGTATCACAGACAGACTTACATATAAGTAAGGATGTAGATATTTACACCTGTGCACATCAAACGTAAAAACCGAACTACTACCACACTGGGCAATGCATTTAAACGTGGACAGAAATTAAACGTGACTGATGTGACTCAGAATGGTATCACAAACACGGAAACTTTATTGAATGAATGTGAGCTTTTATGCACTGTGTTTAACAACCGATTCTGTTCAATCAGCGTTGGTGCTGTTTTGCGCCGGCTGTTTATGAATACGAGGAACGACGTAACTGAGTTTGCCGGATGATCTATGTTCACTTCTGAATAAGTTAATGTGAGACCGCTGATTAATCACCACTCAACTTATACGTTTCTGAACAGTCTATGCTTTATTTAAATTGAGTTTAGTGTTAGTCAATTTACACTGATGGTGAAGTTGTTGACGGTATTGCGTTTGTACTAAGAAGACCTATTTCGAACCCTCTTGAGGACCAAGTACACTTATTCCACCTCCCAGCGTTAACAAGTTAAGGGGAAGATTTCGAATACACTTAGCATTTCAATAGTTTTTCCTCAGTGGGGTACAGTAATTTGCATCCATTCGAGCCTCCTAACCAACGGGAATCAAGCCTAAGTATCACAGTGGAAATTGTCCACAAGTGAAGATGATCATGACAATGTCAACCATTAACCATGGCAGTAACTATATTGTTTGAAAAAACTGTAAAATGCGTTCGGCAGTCGGATAGCAGATGTGGAGCAATCAGGGGTGTCAACAGAAACGGGGGCTTCTTGAGACAGAAATCCTGCAGATTGTTATTTTTGATAGTCTCAACGTTGAAGACTTCACTATGTGGTTTTTGTATTCGTTCATCACCTTGTGAAGGTTTTTGGACCATAATTTGATTTCGTCGTTATTGCAAACAGTTTTTGTGAATTTCAGGGGGCTTCACATAGGTTCTATCCACAAATTTAATGAAAATTATTCATCTTGTAAATTGAAAAGTTTGTCGTTCGTTCGTTTTCACCGGCTGCCTTGTTGACTTTTTTATGAACGCGTTTTGATAGTTTACTTATCAGAAACATGCTTCTTCCAGAAAGTGTTATAACTGCAGACCGAATCAGTTGTATTGTGAATGTAACATGTGTAATCCGTTACCAGTATCAGTTGCAGAATCGCATTCTATCTAACAGCCATGTTTAGTTAAGCTGTTGAATGTATGATATCGGTGATGTTTCGGTAACTTATTTTGTCCAATGGTAGATTGAGTTTTCAAGATGATACAGACGATGACCAAATTGGAAAGTTCAAATGTAACCCTGAAACAGATTCCAAGAAAAAAGTACCCTTAAGTTACCAGATCCATGAATGTTTTCTGTCATAACTGTTTACAACCTTCTAATATCATACTGTTTTTCAACACATTGGCTTCCAGCTAAATTGACTTAATAACACACTGATACACAGTTACATCCACACATGCGAGATTCCTGATATGTACTCGAAAAGACTCTGAACAATCGGAATTGCAGTTAGGTACGCCTTTGAAGTGGGTCATCAAAAATACTGATGTGCACAAAACCCGTCATTAAGTGTGAATGATGTGTAATTAATTCCAGACTGACTAAATGATCCGAAGTTATTACTGTCTGGACTCTCATGATTTGAGTACGTCCGGAAAACTTCGTGGCTGACAGAGGTGATAGGTTTTCCTCCAATAAAAACAAGAGTTGAGAATAGGAACACAATCTATTTTCAGTTTTCCACATTTAATACTGATGAATAGTCGTGGATTTGGTTTATTTTCAGGTTGAACATCACTCACATTTGATCGCATCCTTCGCAAACCTTCAAAAGAGGCTGGCCGGAAAGTCTATNCTGGCCGGAAAGTCTATCTGAATGCGAATGCTGTGATCAAATAAGAGTGATGGTCAACATTTGATACTGCCGCCAAACTCTGGTCAAACCATTCACATGTATGAAGAGTAATGCTTGTTACCTGTCGGAGGATTTAAAAATAATTGAAGTATATTTCATCCGAGCGATAGACAACTTTTAACAGCAGTCAAAACAAATATTTGTATGAAACCATGAAGTGATGCAACTAAGGTTGTACGACAGACAGTCGAAGTGGGTAAGAATTCGTCTACGGGGTTGTTATTGTGGCGTTTTCTGCCATTTTCTGTGACTGTTCATACAACAAATTTTTTTGCAACTTCTGTCCTTACTAATTATTGTCCGTTACAACTGTTAGGATGCTCAAGATATATAACTGTACCAGACTCCCTACCTTTCATTTACAAGTTTCAAGAACAGCCGTATTTTGCCGGCGTACAAGCTTTTTGCCGCTCAATATCAGCGTAGGAAGTATGCCTCTGTGCACTACTGTTCTGTTAACTTGAGGAAATTCTCAATGCTAAAACGATCTGTAGCACATTAAAAATCGCCTGATTCAAAAGGCACCTGGTTCGATCTAAGCAGATAGGACATCTATTTTTGTCAGTAACACCAAGCATATACTTGAGTGCTCATTGGCGTACTTCTGTACCACTCAGTAGCCAAGTGGAGCCTACCAACAAGTGGGTTACACGATCAGATTTATTGAAGCACATCAACCTACAGTTCCTACAATCTTCCTACAACTAACATATATTCAATTCGCTGGCCCTGGTAGCAGTTCAGACAGCCTTGAGCACATCACTGTTGGGGACAGTTCTGGGCAGTGGAACGACTATCATTAATCGCAGGTACTAACTCCAGATTCAACCATGAAAAAAAACAACTGCTCTTCATACTATGTAAATCATTCTAATATTACGGACCGAAATGGACTTTCTTGTTTTGTAAGGCTTCTAAGTGTACGCTTTGCCTTCGTAAAACGTGAGAGAGTTTTGAAACACTGGGTACTCTAATAATTTCAACAGTGCAGAAGGAACTGATGCATTTATTCTTTCTCTACTAGTAAGAGAGGTTGTTCAGAAGAAAAATTTGACAGCTTTTGAACATAATGCCTAAATACAGTTGAATGACGTGATTGAGAATTCCTGAGTTCAGTACTACACGTCATCTTTAAGTACTCGTGCTTATTGCTGGCCCTTCACTTTCGTTTCAGTTGATTCTTTTATCTATCTGGCTCTTTCTTTACGACACTTATCTGCCAACTATAAGGTTGGTAGCTTGAGTACAGCTGTTATTGCAACTGTCCTCTAGATTTTGGTTGCCTTTTAGGGTGTGGCCTACATGCTATCTAGTACATCACTTGGAAGCATGCACCTAGAGAGCCTGAAATTGTCTACACTTTCGACTTATGTATTTGTTGCCCAGGACTCGTCATTTGCTTTTAGTGATTCTTGTCTGCTGCAAGGGTTCACCTCATATTGTCATGTTTATCAGTGTAAGTGTATGCTGTTTGCCTCAAACGTTTAGATTTGCTGGGCGACTTGCTTGTACTCCGTGGTTTCGGAAACGACTATTTCTACACGACTTCTCTTCAGGTCGACCGAAACCATATTGCTTTCGGATGAGTAAGCTAGACTATTTGATTTAATCAGTGAAAATCCACCGAACCGTTGTTCGTCCTCAGTTTGCTGTGAACTATGTTCACCTTTCCCGCATGCGACGCGCTTTAGGTTGATGATCAAAAACTGAAAATGACTGATCCACCGGGGAATTGACAGTCGTTGTTATCAATAACGAATTCAAGAAATGGGTGACACCTCAGTCGTCTATCGTATTCTCTTCATTTACGCAACACGCAAAATTGAGAAAGATTTTATGTGAATACAAAATGGGGGCAAGTCAAGTCTGACTAAGTGATTATGTGGGCATGTACAAATTACTAGGGAAGCCTTCAGCATCATCGTTAAATATGTACGCTCACTAATGATTGTTTCGATGGACTTCAGTAAATACGGTTTTTTAAAACAGAATACTAGATACCGTCGCAAGGTTATTATGATAGCCGTTCTTTGAAGAATGTTCAACCGTTCTATATTCATGGATTCACCGGAGTTTTTAATATTACTGACGTTTTGATGTTTGAGAAGTACCTAGGTGCACTCGGCGTGTGCTTCCTTAAAGTTTCTGATATATTTCAAAACAGCTAGAAGTCACCAGTAGAGGTCTGCCATGCTTACGTGGTGTCTTGACCAACCCAGTATCGAACTAGCACTTGTCTATTCATTCACACTGTGTGAATTACCAGTTCATCACATCAGCTTTTCTTTTGTCCGTAAAGAATGTATTTACTAAGACGTAACTTTGTTTGAACAATACCTCGTCAAAGTTTCGTTGTTCCACGGTGTGACAAATTTCAAATACTATCCAACTCCATTGAAAGAAAATTACACACATTCTTTACTTTTTAATCATTGTTTTTTAGTTCTAAACTGCCATCCTAGATGAAATTGTCATATAAAACGAGTTCACAGCAACTTCACACCAATTTGTTAGGTGCGCTTGAATAAGTAGATTGTGTACGTTGCGAATCTCCTGACAAATCCATTTTTCACTGTCATTATTGACAGACGTCGTTAGCTGACACGTGGACAGTTGCAGTAGTAACAGGCCCTGAAAGAGTTCATTGTGACAAAGTTTAACGCTTCAGCTTGCCAGGTGACTTAGGAATTACAAAAAATCTCCAAAATATGCAAGGTCTGCCACTGCTTGCAGATTACTCGGACAAATAGTGAAATCCACCAAAGGTGGTTTCTGTTAACGGATATTTAATGAAACTGATTCAGATAGAAACAAGCGGATTAGCTAATACGCGACACTTCTGTTTTATATATGAGTAAACATTAAAAGTTGAGTTAAAGAACATAATATGTAGACCTCGAAGTAAATTTTCTTGTTAAGTAGGCTGCTACAGTTGGGATTTGCCCGATCTAATCGATGAGAGACACGGTAACCTTTATGCTAAGTCCAGTTGGTAACATCACATCTAAGACCTCTCCTCGAACTGAGCATTCTGATATTATAAATTCTTAACGAAAGCAATTATGTTTCACGCTTTCAAAGTGTGCATGCATCCTGATAATCACTGAATGAGTTTGGGCAGTGAGGTGTAAAAATGTGTTTCATTCAATAAGCTCCTCTTCCTTTAATTCTAGATCCCATCTATCCGGTTTTGGTTTTATGCTTGTCAGGCAGCAGTGTCATTTCCTGATGTGATGCAGATGTTAATACCGAGAGCCCCAATCTAATCCTGGTGGTGGTTTCTGGTGGGGTCGTTTTGTTTCGGTTCTACTAGTATGTTATCAGTTGTGGTATACATGTGAAACGTGTCTAGTACTTTCAATCAACCGAAGCGGTTAAGTAAAACAACACTCAGAATGGGCAGTCAGTGTGAGTTTGTTGGTTCGTTACACGTCGAAATTACAGGGCAACATAAGCAGTCAGTGCAAGCGTTAAATATTTGGGCAAAAGGAACTATAAGTTCCAATGTGTGCTGTTGCTGACTATATGCTTTTATGTCTTTTGCGATTTTTGTACATTCTTACAGTCTAGCTATTGCCATAGTACCAGTTTTCGAATTCTAGTCCGCGCTAGCCGCTGGAATTCACTCCGAAGGCACGTTCATCCATTTCAGCGTAAACTGTAGCAAGCCAAATCAATCTTCAACTAGCGAACGTATGCTTTTCTAAATACGTAAAAAGTGCTCAATGATTATATTGAAGATCACAAACAGAAGCAAATTCATTATTTCGTAGACTTTGTAAATCGAACAGTCCCTTGCAAACGAAGTTTACGCGGCCCATTTTTTGTCTGATTTCATAGAACAGTGAAGCAATGATGGGTGGGGTTTCCCGCCTCATTTTCACTGAGAGAATTTTTACATGCACTTGATATAAGCCAGTAACGGAGGTTACTTACGGAAAGACGGAAGGGAGTTGCCGTTATAGATGCAACTTTTAAATGTCCAAGTCGGCGCTGATCACCAAATCACTCGGCCGTGATGGTCACCATAGTTTTATGAACGTCGTTTCGATACCAGTGACCGCCAACATTTTGCTGTAACATGAATAGTTAACGAATGTTGGGTATAAAAGCATGTGAAATGAGAGCAATACGGACAAAATTGTTGATAAAAATGAGGAAGGGGGTGAATAGATCCCAAAGTGCCCAGCTTTTGAGAAGTTTTGTTAGAAAAACAAAAGTCAAGGCACTCGTATCATCAGAACAACGTGAGATGAACAGAAAATAAGAGGATCACACGTGCGAGTAAAGTTGTTTGCATGAATGTTTACCCGCCCGATTTTTTAATTCAACGACAGTACTAATCCCCTAAGATTTGATTATTGCAAAGTTTTCAGGCTTGGGATACGTGAGGCAAGTTGGTTCCCACCCATGTGGAAAAACGTGGTTGATAACTTACAATCGACCACCTCTTTTAGTCCTTCTTGCTCCTGTCCTATCTGACATCCTCATACGTTACCGCACTGCTCACTGTTACTGCATGTAAAGAATGATGTAAGGGGCTTCGAGAAAGTCAGTGCCGAAGATTAACGATACGAGAACAAATTTGCGTTTTATCAAGCACTGACCGGGGGTGACCTATTTGGATTCCGTTAGGTATGTACAACCCAATCATTTCACCTTCAGTCCATTATGTCAATCTCGGGATATTTTGATGAACACGGAATACGCAGTAAGGTAGTCGGATACTACAGCGAGTGTAAAATTTCCAGGCTTTGGGGCGACCTTTTAGATCAACAATCAAGGCAAACGCCGCACAGTGGGTTAACCTCTTGTCTCGGACTCAAGTCCAGCCAAAGTATGAGGATTCCCAACAGATTGTTATTTTTATATACAAGTGTGCCGTAATAATTCAGTCGTATTCAAAGCTTACTGAGTGACTCAGTTGGAAATGTGACAGTCTCATGGATGACACTTGTACATATACAGTGAACTGTCTGTTGAACCCAATTCCGTCACAGTTAAAAAGTAGATCCTACGACGCTGTCAACAAAATTAAATGGTACTTGCGTACAAACCAAGTTCCACCTTGTGTCTTGAGTGTGTGCTTCGTATCTGCAGTTTAACAATTCTCAGCTATCATACGTATATATACATGCATATGTATGTACATATATATATATATATATATATATATATATATATATATATATATATATATNTTCTCAGCTATCATACGTATATATACATGCATATGTATGTACATATATATATATATATATATATATATATATATATACAGTCTCAGCCGAGTGGGACTGGACACCGTTCACGCACGTTTACGTTCTTCGCATTCAGAAAGACTCTGAAGGGATCGGTAGTGTTACATACCTTCTTTCACGTGGAAAACTGAACTCCGTCATTTGATTCTTTTAGGATATTAATGGCTAGACCACACTGACCTCACGCTGAGAGGTACATCAGCATTCGACTGCAGGCGTTTGTTTAAAATGCTCGGGTGGTCTGTATTTCTCACCAGACAAGAAAAACGTGTTTTTTCAAAAAAATTACTTGGTGGTGCATTTCTGTGATCAGACAGTGGTCTAACGGCAAACTCTGTGGTTTTCCAGTGTTTATCAGTAGCAGGAAATTGGCTTGGTTTGTTTGTCGGGAACCCACTCAAAGGCTCCAAAACAGCCGTTACGTACCATCCAGTTACAGTTACTCAAACCAACTGTCAAAGAGTCAGTCATTCCCGAAGTTCACTAACATTTATATCACTGTATGATATCAAGTACAAAGAGGCTCAATCAAAGTTGACCACTTCGGTTAAAATGAAAGTAGGCGTTGTTACACCCAAGTGCCGGGAAAGCTGTTGATATGCTAGTCATGAAAAAAATCGGTCACAGTTAAGCAGAAACGTAATGATATGAAAAATACCATCAGTTTGTTGCGACTTGACGCAGCGGCCGTTCCAAGGAGTTAAGACATATCGCCAATGGTTGTATATAGGTACGAACTAAATTTGGAGGTTTTATTGATTTGAGTATGTGCTAACCTCTGAACCTGGAATTATGGGTCCGTCATCCTGTCCACTCGTGGCCAATAAAAGTTCCCTCAGTCGTTGTCACGTGATCTACCTCTTGAACATGCTGGGGCTGAATGCGTTTCACTTGACCGCTACTTGAAGAAAAACATGTGAACGATGCGTTTTCTATACCTTTAGAACCATAAAGTTTAAATGTGCAGTATACTGCACATTCACATCCACCCCACAGGGCCAGATTTACAGTTAAGCTTCAACTTGATTGTGGAACACCAGATTATCTGTAAGAACAGGCTCTAGCACACAACTGTTATGACTTGTATTGACTTTAGAAAGTGAACATATTTAGGAAGATCAAAATCAATGTGGTAGGTTGAGGTCGATAAAGGTTTAGGTGGAAAATTGTTGTACTACGTACAGTGACGAAGACCCTTAAAAGCTGTAGTTTGTGAATAGATAATCTCAAGTTCATGTGATATAGACCATACAGATGTAAAGAAAGTGTATAACCTTTCGGAAGTGCAGATAAAAAGTGCATACACCGATAGGGCAAGAATTTTTATGATAATAAGGCAAAAGGATTAAAGCCAAAAATTTGCGAAGGTCGCATATAGAATGATGATCTTCTGAATGAAAACAGAGTGCTACTCAGAGAGAAGTCTGTCATTTAATTACGCACCGTATGGGTGTACTATGGATGAATTCACCTATAGATCATCTTCGTATTGTGAAATTCCGGTGTATGGGTTCACTTGAAAATAAACATGCAAGTCTGTCGTCATTAGCAAGACGGTAATGTGGTTCTTGTTGTATGCAACGGGGAACTACTTGAAAATCCACGGGGCTAAGTGTGATTCACTCCTTAGGAGGGTTAGCATTATAACACCTGTGCACAGACCGTAATGGTAATGTGACAGTTCCAGTCATTTGCGGACAAACATCCTTTTCTTAATCTGAAAACTGACGATAAAACGAGTAGGCTTAGAAGAGAGAAATCCCTCTAATGAGTATACCTATTTTTGGCCATCTGAACCTGTAATTCCGACAGGTCTCGTTGGAATTTCCGAAACTGTATGAAAGGATTAGCCAACCCTACGGTACTTTTGGTCGATTCCCTGAAGCACTCCCGTGATTCGCCATCTATGTACGTCTGTTTGTGTCTGATTAATTTTTTCTGTCTGTCTTCAAATATTATGGTTCTATCAGAAAGCCGCCTGATGATGTTGGAGTGTTGCATGCTAGCGTTTTTACATCACATTCATTTTTTCTTCTAAACTGGCTTCTTTACATCCGTGTGAGTTCCGTTAATGCTCAATTCTAGCCTAACGTACAGAAACAAGAGAGCACTCTCACTTTATCCCTCTTATGTACATATAAAAATTTACTCATCCAGGTGGTCAACGGGAGTGTAGCTTGTCCGATTCGGATTCATTCGCACATTGCTCTGATCTGTTGAGTAGACGCGTTCCACGGAACTGAAAACAAGACATTTCTTGTTGATGAATGTATTCTCACAATCACTGGCTGCCATAACAATGCTCTTTAATCAAGTAATCAGGCAACAGCCGTGTAACTGCACGTAGGAGATAAATTTTTTATATCCGTGGATCAACTTCTGCAATTCTGTGAAAACAACTTTGACGGGCATAAAGGGGGACCTTCAAGATAAAGTTCTGCGTGGACTGTAATTTATAAAGCTGACCGTGTTTAAACTGATATCATGCGGTTATACAGAAGTGAAAGATATTTCGGGAACAGACACAAGTATTGAGGTTATCTTGATGACTTGTGGCTAAGGGTTTTGTGTCACAACTTTTGGATATGGCATGAGAAGAACCAATTTTAACTCACTTTTTAACGCAAAAATGTCCATTTTTATTTTCATGTCTTTTTAAGTCGTCATGTGCATCACATACGCGCAAGCCAAACGCATGGCGTTTAGATGCTGTCTTGCAACTCGTTCATTTTTTTCTACCAAAGCATGGGTTGCATGATTTTGTTCACCGGGTGACGAACTGCTTTCATCCAAACGTGAGAAAGCTGGTCACTTTTCCCGCGGACAAATATTGCTGCGACTGCACGTCCTCACTGCTAATTTCGCGGAACTGACGGAGATGATTGATCGATTTTGCTAACAAACCTAAGAATGGGCGGTTAAGTTCACATTCAAATTCGGTCGGGCTTTATAAGAAAATTGGTGCACAAAGTTTGACAGCTTTAAATTCAAGTTTGACCATGCTACTGAAATTAATCTGAGCGTGAGGTCACACATGTACATAGTGTTGAAATGAAAAGAATAGGTATGGTTTAGGAAATAAAAACATTGTAATCGTGCAAATTGTGGCGATATGATAAAGACTTAGGTCTGTTGCAGTGAATTTTTGCGAGTGGAAAACGTTTATTAATTACTGAACTGGAATCGGTTAAGGCTGTACCGCAGGGGCTTTTCTGATGAAATTTGCACGTGGCGGAAAACCATCATCGTCCAAAACACCAAAATCCAAATGACCGAATTTTGAATGCAGCACTGCCAACTTGACGAAAAGATATATATTTCAACGGAATGGATGTTATTCGGACATACTTTTTATAAGGAATGGAAGTTGAGTCATTTTGATTAACAAGCCCTTGGGCCACTGGCTCATTTCAATAGTCCTTATTGGGATCGGTCAAAGGGATTGTCGATTCCCACGAGCAAAACGCGTATGCGTAGTCATTATGCTAAACGGTTAGTCCAAATTGATTTACTGTTCCTCGGAGGCAAACGAATATTTGTGCGACCAAAGGCCGAGGCGAACGTGTGTTTTGACAAGCCATTTTTAAGTCAACACCATCACTTAGAGGAAAGTTGGCGTTCACCAGCGTTATGGGAATCAAGCTGAATGACCTAATATTAGTGTGTTAGAAAACGTGTTTTTCACTGGTAGCACACACCAGATCGGTGGTTGATATGAGAATTTCAGGGAATGGATTAGCGTTGTGTAAAGCACCAATCTACTCCTCATCAATGGATTTGAACCTAAACTAGTTCGGACGCAAAACTCCCACAAATCTGTAACTAACGCGACAGTTTCTGTGCATCTTGTTTTGTGACCCTTCGGGCAAAACAATTTCCAAGAATCTGGTTTACCTTACATTCTGTAATTGACTATAAAATTTACTCGGGGCAAAAACTGATTCACATTTTAACGGTTTGAAAATCTGTACAGTTTATCAAAATTACCATGTCTTGTTATTTTACCGCGTCTTAACTCAGAATGAGCCGCGACGCCCCAGACTGTAATGTGTACATTATATTCTTCAAAACTGTGCACAAAATTCTTTGCTATTTCTTGAGAGGTTGAAAATGCGTCAGTGGCATTCTATTCCGAATATCCCTTCAATGATTTTCTCGGATTTCAATTTTTATGCGTGAATGTCTGTTTTTTACAACCGTACAAGTGACAAATGAGTTACATTGTAAACTCCGATAGGTTTTATATTGTATAAACCAGAATGTTGTCAAGTTAAGAAAACCAGCAGGACGATTGTCTCGGCTGAAATGTCTAATTTACTATGAGCACGGAATTTACGCAGTTTCTCTCCAACAAAAGATAGCCTTCATTATTTCTTCTAACTAGTAGATAGCCCATATATTCGAAGAAACA
Source organism: Paragonimus westermani (assembly GCA_008508345.1). Lineage (NCBI taxonomy): Eukaryota > Metazoa > Platyhelminthes > Trematoda > Plagiorchiida > Troglotrematidae > Paragonimus > Paragonimus westermani. Next base: position 182,099 of record QNGE01000475.1, read on the forward strand.
GCCTCAAACGGATACCGATTATACAGTACCGGGTCCTTCCTGTAACGGCTCCATTAAGTTGTCTATCAGTTCTAGGGAAGTTGAGTTTGGCATTGCTGAGCTGGACGTTTTTATCCGTCTGTCCATAGTAATACTTGAATTTGGTTGTATGCGGTCAGCTGCGGACTGGCTTAAGTTTTCAGATGGTCAATTTTCCAGGTTATTGTTCACTCTTGCTTCCAAATATTTGGAAACCGAGCGCTTGCGTAAAAACACGAAATTCAGCGCACCAAATTTCCTCACTCTAGACTTTGAGAATCTAACCTGGAATATATTTTTCATACAACATATTCATCATGCCTGTATTTATAGCAGTCTTCTGTTATCACGACGGTTCAACACTTCTGTTATCCCACTCAAACTGTTCGTTTTGCATTCGGTTTTGACTCCAACAAGGTACGCAAAAGTGCCTTTTGTCTGCATCATTTATGAGACAGCGCGCAGTTCGATCAGTCTGAAGTCGAATTCTGGAAAACGTGCTAGCCAGTGTGCACCTGGTCTTATTATCTTAGTGATTGTATTTGAAATTTGAAGAATAAATGAGTTTTGATCATCTCTTGAAAAAACTCCTAATATGCAGAGTTACATTTTGCTGATAAAGTGACATAGTATGAGAGTTACTCGAATGTTTGAGCNGATGATGATGATGATGAATGTTTGAGTTGCAAAATGGGCTAATAACCTGTTTTTAAAGCTGCCGCATGAAAAAGAAACACTCGTCTGACTGTCCTAAATGTCCATCAGAGTCCAGCAAAAAACTGATTGTTCGAATCAATTCATGTAACTCTGACTATCGTTTGAGGCTGGTAATCCATCAAATCGTTGTAAGGGCTAACGTGATTTGGAAAAGATCGGATTAATTTGTTTCAAATATTTTGTGTATTTTAATGGTGATGTAGGTCACGTTACTCGTGTATCTCTGAGTATCTCCGGGAGGACTGTGTAGTCTGTGTTTTATATCATTTACTTCATTTATGTGCCTCCGTTTTATTTATCAAGAAGTGTGGATTATATTTATAAAAGATTTTTCTTGGGGTTCGTTCATAACCCGTCATACGCGTTCTCTGAATCGTGAAATGATGTTCTCATTAAAATGTAAACTTTGGGTGACTTATCTTAGTTTACTAAATTCACTTCTATGTTCGTGTACGCGTTTCTTGACAGACGGCCTAAAAAGGGTTTCGTATTGAATCTATCAGGTTTGTTGTCGGAGTCATTTATTTCGTAAAACGATCGATAATATACTAGAAAATCATAAACCGGAAATCTCAGCTGCATTGGTAGTTAGGGGAAATGTGTAAAAAGAGAGGTATATAGTTGAACGTTTCATTTTCAGTTAATGAACATGATAAACACAACTCTGCTCAAGGACTGGGGCAAAAGTTGACTAAAGGACCACGCAAGTAACGAGGATGTCACTGGGTTGAACAAGAAAGAAGTACAAGTATCTTTTATTTGCACAAATTTCTGAGTATCATTCACACTGAATTGTGACTGTGTTGGTCAGCTTAATACCTTCGCGAATGTGTCTGAAGAAAATGGTTCACTTAACATTAATCAGTGGCGTCGATTCGATAAATGTGTTGCGCAATTTCATAAACAGTTCAACAGGACATGAAGTATTGGTATGTTCCGACTGATCCACTGTTGCCTTCCCAAGTACTCCTCATGGAAAGTAGAGACATCTTTGCAGTTCAAGTTGGTCCAATCACAAATATCTCACCAAATTGATGACAAAGGAGTGAGATTAAAAGTGACTGTTAAAGTAGTTTGGTACCTTTGGTTGATATCTTGTCATCGGAATTTACTGCCAGATAATCCGGTCTTAGTAAACAACTTTCTGTGTGTGTGTGTTAAAGGCAGAAGCAAATATTCGTCTTTCTGTTATGCCCAAAACACTCATCGGTCTGCTATCGCGTTAACTTGGTAAACCCAGCAAAATACATGGCTGTAAAATACAGGCAAGATGCCGAGCACATTAATGAAAAGTTGTGAAGAAACCGCACTTCTTTAGAAAGTAATGTTATTTTTAATTTTAGAAGACACAAGCCTAGCCTTCTAAATTCATTTATGTTCTATCGGAGTTTCATCAAACCATATAAACCTGTCGTGTTTGTAAGCTCATCGATGTGGTGCATATACATGGCATTGTTTCCTCTAGCTTCAGTGCACAAAGCTTGTAGCTCTTGCGAAATAATCTAATCCACCGCGTTGACGTTAAAGATGTGCACTTATTAAAGTGTCCCTTTTGGGCTAGAAAGTAACAGTTCTATCTTAAAAGCTGTAAAATCTCCACCGTAATGTAAAGTATATCTTACGTACTCTGCTGTCATCATTTTGCTGAACAAGAATAGTTTAGGTACATGCTATTTTCACCAGTAGTGGTCATTTCCCATATCTAAAAGCCTTTCAAGGTCACAACGCTTTTATGCGCTACATATTTCCCTACGTTTCGAAAACTTAAGAACAGAAAGTTAGCAGTCTGAACGAAGCAGATAATGTTATTTTTCTGCGACAACCTGCCTGGATCGCATGGAATGATCGTCTGTGCAACACAACTGCTTGGCAGTAAATATGCCCAGCAAGTACGATTAGTTGTTCCAGAATGCGTAACATGCAGTTCTCAGGATACTCGTTTTGCGAACCAACCGTATTTGCAGATGTTAACCACGATTGGGTGAAGTCATGAACTGGCTGCATGATTATAAGATTGGAGATTTTGAGTACTCTAATGACCATTCTGCGCAATGTCAGGGAATTGTTTTCTGCTAGGTTGTGAGCTTTGTATTCGTGTAAATAGTTGGGTACAAACCTCATCCGACGTGGTAACAAACAGTTCTCGGTGACGTTTCTTCATCCATGTTATTGCTCTTCTCTTCCAGTTAACCCTACTTTATCATCCATTGCTTCAGTTGATTTTGATGAAAGTTCAACCCTACAGTATTCTTCACCACTACTGTGTTGAGCGGCAGCTTGAACCACGGCATCAACTGATCAAAATGTTGACGGTTTAATCACACATGTCTATATTGTGGGCTTGCGAATGATAATTAGGTCCTGATCCTGATTAAGTGCACCGATATAACGGCGGTAACGTACTTCGTACATATTACGTTCACCATACTCGTTGTACCTCCAAAGCATTTTTATTTTCGTGGTTATTACTTGATTTCTAACAGTTTAGGCGCAGGAGTGAATTAAGGGAGATTTGGATTTCACTTTGATCAGTCCTCTAATGTTCAACACTTCACGACATAAATGAGCAAACTGATTCACTCAAAACTATTTCTTCTATATTATTTCGCTGTAGTGATAAAAGGGAAAAATCTGCCGATAGCCGTTTAGAAGATTAGATTCCGAATGAAAAGTATAGATTTCCGGCTAACACACGACGTGTAAACGTCTTTTATTTTAATTTAACCATATCATTCTATCGATCATATTATTATCACGTTTATACTCGGTACCTCCCTTAATTAGTTCACCCTGTGTTCTCAATAGTGGTTAGTAAGTTTAAAAGAAGTCCCGGCACTTTCGTGAGTCAGTCTTTGTATTACCTTGTGGTGAATCAATTGGAGGCATAATACAAGTGTGCCTCATGCAAAACTGCTTTGAGTGGAAAGTTTTTGAGATAAAAAACTGGAAGAACAGATAAAAATTTCAGACCATGATTTGTGTATTGCAGTAGGTGCCATAACAAAGTTTTAACAGCAGGATTAACCAAATCTTTTGAAATAGGTTTAGCTTTGATATGCGTCTAGCTAGTAGTATTTAATGCGGTTTACCTTGAAATAATTAGTTAACAGTGAGTGACAAATTATTCTTTTCAAATTAGATGTTTATAGCTCATATCCAATTGTGGACCATAGGATCCGTGAAATATTCGTGTTGATTCTCGTACAATAAATATCAAATGCTGTTGTGATACGCGTTAACGTTTGTAGATTCACAAAAAAGACTGTTTTGAACAAAATTAATTCGCAAGAACATGGCAGAGTGCATATCACTGGGAAGTGGAGGAACTTGCGCAAATAAGCTGTGAGAATCTGTGTACAAATCTTTCGTAAAGGAAGGCGGTAACTCAAACGGTATTGAATGTGTATCGTTTTCTTCTCCTGTGCTGAATTTTCGTTTTTCTTGGTATCAGTAACTGGGCTAGTTTGGAGCCAATTAAGTATAACCACATGCATGTGTCTTTTGTCACATTGGACTGTGGGCTAATGAGAGACAGTTGGCAAAGCCACATGGTGAAAACTACAACAAAGACGTCTTGCTAAGGTCATATGCTTTTCACGTGGGACAGGTTTTGTTTGATCTCAAGTAATGTGCACTTTGACTTTGAATTTTGTGAGTCAAAACTCTTTCTTTCCATTCCTTTCTTCTGTATTTTAAAACTGCTGTTCAGTTTTGTGTTGCATGACAAGCAAAAATTAAAATGCATTAGTTGTTAAAACCTTTCAATGAGAACGATAACTTTCTGTCAAGCTAACTACAAAGCTTACAATGTTAGACTGTTTCATATCTACAAGACCCTAGAAATTTCAAATATCGTTTTCCTATCCGCCTCATTCTTTTTGCTGAGGTTGTGCAATATCAAGAAGTTCTCCTTCAAGTCTGTTTATTCATACGATTTTGTCTCCGTACAGGTTGAACAGATAACAGTGTATGATGTTGATGCATAACTGTGTAACACCTGGGGATGGGAATGATATAGACACCAGTTTGTTGATTTTTTTGCTACTATAATCATTCGAACAGTAATGTTAATCAACATCACACATATTCGTCACTGGCGGCCCTAGGATCCTCAGAATATTGTGCTATTAATTCGTATCTTCCGTCCACTATTTTCATCACCTCTTACCTACTTCCGTATTAAAGCAATTCACAAATCATCGACAAATAAACGGGTAAACAAACTTTTTGAGTTTTGTTCCAGTTGTTTAAAATTGAGGTGGATTATTTATTCCTGCCCGTATCACACAGCCGTTCACACATTCATAATGACTTCAGTCTGTACAAAAGGTATTTTAGTTGAAGCTACCATTCACTTGAGAAGTGAAGTGGAATAGGCTAGATGGTGAATATCTACCAAGAAAGATAAAAACGGACGAAACAGACTTAAGTTAAGTAGCTGGAAATAACATGAATAACGTTACACCACCGAATGCTAAACAGTTTCACCTCGGAGAACATTTTTAGTTAGCGCTGTTTGTAGCCAAGATAATTCTAACCTGGCGAACAAAACCTGCTGAGTTTACTCAGAGTAACATGGCTCCGCACCACTTCATTTCCAGACCACCCGCAATTGTAACCAAGTGTTAACGATCTGAACGTGTAGTGCCCAGTGCTCAGGCCATTTAGTTGGCATGTGAAGTACGTAATCCAATCACCACATACTGTTCAGCTTAATTAGTAAACCACTTGTTTTCTTGTTTGGAGCAGACGAAATGGATTTCACATTTTAAATAATTTTTAAAGAAGTAATCCTCATTAAACTTTGTTATTCAAAACAGCATGACTAACATTGTCGTGTGTTTTCCACTACGCCATCGATTGATTCGTTTCGTGATGGTACGTAACAAATGTGCTGTTGGTCAGAAGTATTTTCAGCCCAGTTAAGAATATGATTTATTTACTGGTTCCCTTCTAAACGATTGGTCTAAACATTCATCCGGAAAGAGTACTCGTAATATCCTCTTGATTAAAATGTGTTTAGAATTTAAAAAGTATAAGCACCAAACACACGAGAATCCGGGCGAGTTTCTGTCTGTTTGTTAGGTATGTTTGTGATTCGTTAGACACGTAAAAATATAGAGTTTGATTTTTGTTTAACTAACGCATTTTCTTTTACTTACCTCGTCTCGAGGCAGAACAAGTGAAATTGGGTCTGACAGTATAGTTATGTACAAATTATGATGAGATGATATCCAAGTACTTTGAATGGTATTCCTTCAACTCCCTTCTCCCATTAAGCCACATGCTTCCAAACTAATGCGTTGGGTTGTTTGCTTCATAAGCCTTACTTATTGTAGAATGGGGCCACTGAATGAGCTTGGTCGAGCTTGGTAGTATCGAAGGCATCCACCAATCACACAGTTGCGGATATGAAAATCACTTGTGGCAGTATTGTACTACAGGTTTGAATGCTTCAGTCCAGTTCAAACGTGATTAGCTACGATAAATCGTAGTAAAACCTGATAGGGATACTGAAGAAGAAGCCTGTATTGGACTGTTTATACCGATTCTTCTAAGCGGCATTTAGCACCCCCTGCTCAAACGACCTGTTTCTCTTAGGAAACCTAATCAAAAGTCTAAAGACACTTCACAGTCAACTTCACTTGTATGTCTCCGCATTTGCATGTCTCCTGTAATTTGTTGACTGTGTGAGTTTTCCAGTGGCACAACAGTTTCAAATCTAGTCTTCTCCAAACCGCAAACCAGTTTGATTTTTCCTGATCAACCTCAAAAGTTGATCTAAGTAAATACAATGATTGACACAACTTTTGATTAGAAGACACTCATTCTAAAACCTTGGACAAAACAGCCCAATGGAAATCTGAACCGAGTCTGCAACGGTTAACCCTACCGCATTTATCAGTAAGCATGGATAAGTGACCTAGCTCTATGACAACTGATATTGGAAAGCACGAAAGAACGAGAAACGATAAATTGGAAGGTTAGTTCTTTTCCTTTTTCGCACGAATTGAATATATAAGCTTGTCATACAGTTTGAGTTGGATCGTTAGAAAATTTTTTGTTTTGAATGATTTGCATTGCTGAAGACTGGGGATGACTTTTGTTATCTAATAAAGAGGGCTGCAATGGAGCACAGGTTAGGATACCACTCAGAGACTGTTCAACAATCGATTTGTAACCAATCAACGGTATCATCGTTAAATCATTTTCTTTCTTGCTGCTGGACGAGTGAAACCGCAAGTGTCGACTCATGTGAGACTTTCTGGTGCTTCATCCATGTGAGCATTACCGATTACGTGACAAGTTAAACACGCAAAACAATGAATCACTTCAAATTTAACATGACCAAGAAAGACTTTTTATTTTAACCTATTACTGTTATTACTAACATCAATATTTCATTCACTTATTGTTACTGTTACTGCTAATCACTGTTAAGTATTGATTTATATTGTTAATGGCTAATAATGACGGGCAGTTTGCTGTTTGTTTTATTGACTTCGGAGTGTATAATGTACTACAATGTGTAACTAAATATTCTCCAAATAAGATTGTTTTGAGTTTTGAGATCAACTTAATGGAAGAGACGAAAACACAAGATCTTTCCGTTTGTTTCGCTTATTTGGGACTCTCTATTCCAAGGGATTTGTGCATATAGCTTCATAACTTCCACGCTTTATCTCGAAACGGGAAGTTCCTTTCCATGGCTGTATGACAACAGAATATTAAACTGTGACTGGTACACTGAAGCTACCGTTGTTGATAATGTGACTTCTGCTTTGTTACGCATTTGTCCATATTACGATGAAGCTGTCAGCTTTCACCGGAAAAAGGATGAGAATTGTTATACATCGTAAGAAGAAAGTGATCTATTAAGAAATTTTGCTAAGCTTCTGGAATAGTAGTAGACAGGAATATAAACTGAATACATTCGGTGTATTTTCTCAGTTCATTTTCCCATCAAAAAAAGAGCTTGACACTTTTAGTTTCTGAAATATCTAAAAATTTTGAAATTTTACTGATATATGAAAAATAATCCCCTTTCAGACATTTGGTTACCTGTAACAGTGACAGATAACTTAAAGTTTTCGCGATTTTCGACTTTAGAGCTGGTTGATTGGTTGCTTGAGCAACACTGGTTCTGCTAAAATTGCACTGATTGTAACTCCGTTGTCTACAACCCTAACTGTCCGAAAACAAAGAGGTATGAACTGTTTTCTAGATGATATTAAATTCGTTTCCAAATACTTTACCCAGCCGCTTACACACTTTTGTAACAAAAATATCAGTTATTTTACATCCCGAGATCGAGATTTAATCAAAACTACTGTGAAAACAACTACTGGGAGGTTCCTAAAAAGTGTCACTGTATGCAAGAACAGCCGATGAAGTTAGAAGTTGAAAATTTCTCGATGACGTGGAAACTAGTGGAAATTTTAGCCACGTTTTGGGCGAAATTTTGAAAACGAATGATATTTGTGAGAAATTCCCCTTCTTACTTCACATGACCCGCATGAAGCAAGGTGTTAAGATTCTGACCGTAAGGAGAAACCGATGGAGTTGCCATATTATCAACTAACAACAAAACAGGTTTGTGTGAACTATGTAAAGTAATACCTGTCTTATTAATACGGAAAAATGTGTCTCATTCTAATGTGGGTGGAGTAATGGGCAAGAAGCGAACCAACAACCACGGCTTCGAAATTAACACCATGCGGTCCAAACTTGATGGTTTTGACAGTGTTTAGAAGAATGCAGATACCAGCTGAAGAAAAGACTTAAGACATACAGGAAGGGGAAGAAAGCGAAATCTTACTTCGTTATTAGCAGCTGCGTACACAAATAAAGTGAGCATTGCTTGATTAAAAAGTTGCAACCGTCTACTAAACAGAAAAATAATCGAACATTTCTGGCGTTCCGTGCAAAGTATTTTACTATTTCGTTTTCCACTGATATTGGAACAGTAAAAAAACAAGCTTTGATGTGATTGCAGGCCAGCTTCAGACACAACTGTACGAGTAACAATATTCAGTAGCCACGGGAAAGTAATTTGAAAACACCATTTACCTGTAAATTGTACTTAAGCCCAAAACAGTAGACATAACATCCTTATCATGAATTGAAGTATGGGCAAGTGCTCTTCTGACCTTTCATCAAACATGACTGAATCAACGCATGTCGTGCTGAGTTCTCAACTTCTAAGCAATCATTAACAATATAAACTTCGCTTGCTCTGAGTTCTCATTTTCGGTTAAACAAGGGCAACCACCTGTGACTAACATTCACTTCGGAAGGTTAGCACAGGAATGCCATGCTTTTGTTAAGTCATGATCGAGTTGGTTTATTTAACATGTAATCGTGTAATAAACTGCAATATCTGCCCTGTAAAAAGCAAAGTTGTATTAACACCTACTCACTCTTCTGAACCTGGAACAAATCTACATCTCTGACAGTGGTCAGCTTTCTGTATGGGTGTTGGTGTTGGAAGACTGGATATCACTCAAAGCAAGAGGAGTTGAAGACCAGAACGCACTGTTTTTTGGTAACTCTTCAAGTAGCGTGTTTTGATTATTATCCACAAATACTTATCATGCAAAATCTGGTTGCTCCACCAAAGTCTTTGAATGATAAGCGTATAATTCAGGAAGCGGGTGGCTGGCAGTTTGGGAAAGTTGAAACTTTTTCTAGGAAACTAGATTATTCTCCTCCTAACACTCCAACCAGAGGACCAGAATACTGCGGTTTGTCAGACTTGTACCTGCTGGCCTAGCTGACATGAATGACTGTCTACGGGACTATCCCACCATCCAACTTAAGGTCAAGATATTCAAGACGCCATACTGCTTCAAAAACAGTAGCGTTGTGACTTGATAAACAGACTGGGAATAACACGACGTTACGAGCAAGTTGTAATACTCTACGTTTCAACCACCTCGGGTGGCCTTCCTCAGTAGTGTTGTAATCGAAAGGTGATTTCGACGACGCCCAAACTGTTGAACTTCACTCGTTGTGATCTGTTCTCTGATTACCACAAAGCTGCTAGTTATAGATTATACGACTTTATTCAGAACCGCCGTCCATATTGGAACACATGTTTGGGTCCACGTCATGCACTGACATTTTTTATCCTTATGTTCACCAATAAACGTCCCACACGGAAGTCAAAAACTGACCGTTGAGAAACTGGTCATGCTGTCAGGTAGGCATACATAGCAAACCAGCCTAGAATGCAAGCTAAACAGTTATACCCCAAATGTCCTGATAGTTACGGTATCAGAATCTCGCAGACCATTCACAAAGGAGATAATGTATCATGCGGCACGGTGGTTCGTGGGTTAAACAAACATTGGATACCAAGGAAATCCCCAGGATCGTTAGATGTCAGGTGAAACATTCTTAGTGGTAGTTCATAGGACAAGTTTAGGAGACATATCCGTAGTCAGCTGAAGTGTAGCCTGATCGCTGATCGTGGGGCTTGTCTAATGAGGAAATTTAATGAAACGGAAACCACTTTCGCTTCAGGGAGCAATAGCAGACTCTTCAAGGTTACCCAGTTTACTGATTCGGGACATTTATCTGTCAGTTAACCCACCAGTAACGCCAAACGCATACTCATCTGCAATTAATTTGGAAATTTAGAGCGCTAGGCGGAACATTTTAAGGGTCAATTTAGCCGGCTTCTTGTTTCCACTGTGCTGTCGCCACAAATTTGTAATGTAACACCCTGGTCGGTAGATTTAGCATTACCCAGTAAAACTGAGGTCTGCAACCGTAGTTCGCTTCTAAAATTCAATAATAAGATGGGTTCAGATGCCCTCCTACCCTCACTTTTCAAAAAAGGCGGAAAAGCATTAGTACAGAGCTTGACGCAGTTGTTACGTCTTGTGTGGATGACGGACAGCATTCCTCCATGCTAATGTCACAGAGTGAATTTTTCCATACTGAAGAAGTGAATCAAGGAGTCTTGCAAAAACCATTGCGGAATTAGCTTGGCCCTAGTGATTACTAGGGTTTTGGCATTCATTACACTCCGCCGACTCACTACAGACCGGGAGGCAATCGTTAGAGAATGACAGACAGGGTTCTGTTCTGGACAAGAAGGCACTGATAAAATTTTTACTCTTTGCCAAATTTTGGGACGACGCCTTATGTACCGACGGTCAAAAGTTGTATTCCTCTGCTACAGGGGTGCTCCTGGATAGGCGAACCATTCCAGACTTTCAGAATTGTCTAAATGTAGAGACGTACCAATCAATTCTTTCAACTTACTGTAGGCACCTTATTCTATTGCTTCAGCTCAGGTTACATTTTTCACGAAGCTGTCTAACGGTTTCAGCAGCAGAAGCGGAGTATACGGAGGCTGTCCGCTTTAACAGTTTTTATTCCATTTTGTCTTAGACAAGATAACGGGGGGGAGCTGTTTGCAGCACTCCTTACGTGCTGGTGTGTATTTCCTGCCTTGTGAAAGACTAACTGATCTTGGTTAAGCTAACGACAGTGTATTGTTTTTCGACCGTTTTTAAGCAGCCCTTGCATTGCTAGATGCCATTTGGCGCTCTGTAAGATAAGTCAGAGTGGGCTTCGCAGTCTGATAAAATTATATAAATTTATTATTAAATAAACGATGGGTTTGTGAGCTTGGACAGTTTCATCAACGGCGACAGAGTTAAACAGAATGAAAGGGACTTTGGTATATTTGAGGCTTGAGAGGTAATCAGCACTCTCGGACGCGTAGGTGTGACGACTGATGGGGCTGTTTTACTAAAGTAAAAATTTGGCTGCTTTGAATAAAAGATGTGAACACTCTCCAGATATCTGACGAGGGAGGTCTGCGTTCGACCTCTCCCATTGGGTGACACCAGCTAGTAAACAGCGAGGATGTTCGAAAGCCGGTATTCGGTAGTAATTGTCGAACGAATTTCCTTGTTTATTCCGTATACTTTTACGGACCTAGATTGCTAGGCCACGTGCTAAGGATGCCAGCCAGTTGTCCTCCACATTGAGCACTCTGTCAATTCTGCAATGGACTGACTTAGGGTTAGAGGTTGAAAGACAGTGATCTGACGTAGAGAGATAAAGCCAATCACCAAGTGTTGGCCATGGGCTCATCTGCTGGACTGGGGTCTTCGCAACTGATGGAGCTGGTGATCGGGAATTGAAGGTGAGATAGCCAAAAATGGGGCTGGGCCGCGTGAATGCTGTCGCCGCTCGATCAAGTTGTGTGTGAAATAAGTAAAATCAATGTTGCGGAAAAAAACCATCTTGTTTATTACGCTGCAAGCTCACTCACTTCCGGGTTGTTTACACAGAGATGCAGACGCCTTGGTGTTTTGATGGTTCGAATTTAGGTTTAATTAGTCTTTTCGATTAAATTCCCCCGTCCTCTGCTTGCTTTTTTGTCTAAGGTTCGCTCTTTTCGTCGGCAAGATACACCGATGTAATACCGTCTATAATGATGATGATGCACCATTACTGTGCTGGTAGTTATGGGAAAAAGCTCTATCTGAGACCGCTAAATGCTTGCGTATTCTAGTACGTCTCGCTTTTGCTTAGTGGGATGTATATCTCGGATGATTAGCAACTTATCTAAATGGGTGAATAACAATCGTCCCGTTCGTGTCAACATCGGATTAGGAAGTTGATCACCGTCGTGGTCATTCCACAAGGTGTTAAAAACAGTCACTAGGCTGAGTATTCCACAAAATTCCAGTCCAGAAACTATAAATATTCCACAAACTTCCACTCCAGTTGATTTTAAGAATGTCTGGATTAATCCCCATCGCTTTGTTCACAAAACAACTTAAATCGTGTAACTTTCTTGGCCCAAAGTGATCTTTTTCTTTACGAATCAAACCCACGCAGACATTCCAAACTGAAACGGTGATTAAAAGTATCTCTCATCCAAAAATGTAAATGGTGATTATTGTAACTTCCTTTTAGACTGTTTCAATACTTCGTTTAACTTTTTTATTCCTCTAGTACCCCGTTGAGTGGCAAACATCAACCAGGGTAAATATTCTACAGTGAACACTTTTTGGGAAAAAAACCAAGAGAAGGAGCATAGTTTACTTTTTCATTACTATTTTTGTCGTTATAATGAGGATTGTACAACAATTTGGATTTTGTGCACATGCCTACACTACGGCCGTAAGAAAAACCACAGAGACGAAATAGTGTAATGAGTCTTTTGTGTCCAATTCTTGTCAAAGTAGGCTCTCAAACCAAGAAACGTCAGACCAAATAAACAGAGAATCTCCACTAAATGGAGTGATATTCTGAACACTTTGCCTTCCAAGTTCAGGGGCAAACCGTTCAAGGTAGGGTGTATCAGATATGTGAATTTTGTGATCTGTTGTGTGTTGTGCATAAACCAAAGAAGAATCTAACTTACAGTTTTGAGACAAGCTGCTCGTAAGAGTATTAATCGAATTATTTCTCGTCAGAAGTTTTGAATGCACGGAGTTTGGAATCGCCAACCTAATGAGTGTTTATTGGAAATTGCTTTGTTGTACTCTGTTTTTCCAAGGTTTGAGGGTTCGATCGTTTTTTGAGAAGTGAGACACTGCAGCATCCTCGTGTCAAACACGAAGAAAATACTCCGAATTGTTCATGTTCAAGTCTGCTTGTTTAACTGGGAGTTGACTCTAGTTTTGTCGTGCAGGTACACAGTACTGTTGGTCGATCAACAGAAAAATCGTCGTTTTAGCAAGCATAACGATGATCTTGCCAATAAGGGAAATTATGTATGATCTCCTTATCCAGAAATATGAAAAAAATCTTTCAACATCAATGTTATTTCAGATAAAGTTCAAAAATTTGGTGTTGACTTCAACTTTATAGGATGCACATTATACCTTTATCCGTTCAGTAGTGAATCGTATTCGTGATGAACAGCGAAATGAAGGTTGTTTGTTTTTTGGCTACCTACACTCTGTCCTTAAGAAACAGCTTCTCATTCCAAGAGTTATTCTATCCACCATCAACTACACGGTCGCCGACTCTGACTTCGAGTGCTTCAGTGCTGCTCTCTACCAGGATTTTCATCTGCGACACTGTATGCCGCGTGACAGCAAACGCCGTATCCTGTAAAACCTGGAAATCTGCTTTAACTTATCTGCTGTGGACCTATCCTGCATGGATTACTACATACGTTCATGAGCTTATGATGCCGAAAATGACCGTTTTTGAGGTTTTATGGTCTTAGTTCATTGTTTTTGCGCACTATGAAAAAAAGTTTCCAACGTCGCGCTGGTTTACACTGTGCATTTGGGGTCTAATTCACCTCAAAATGCCAAGAGGCAGACAAGCTTACACTCTGCTGTTCTAGATGAGCAAACGTAGAACGTATTCAACATGCACGGGACATTTTTTACCAGTTAGACCACAAGACCATTACACAGACCAACCACATGTGGTCTACAGATGTGCGGGAATCATATTTTCATTGACCAAATTTTTGACGGTTGCGGTTTAAATGGGAATAGTACACACCAGGAACAAACCGTTTTACAAGGCGACTGAGGTAAATCGGAAGTTACCGCATTAAAATGCATACAAAATTTGTGAAAGAACGTAAAGCTTAGGGGCATTTGCCTTTTTTCATTATCTCATGTTTATGCAGACACTGTCTTCATTAGCCGATTGGCAGATGCATTTTATGTGAGCACGATTAATGTAAGAAGCAAATTTAAAAACGCCAACAGGTTGGAGCCTACGTGCCCACTGTTGATCAATAGTCTTCTAACTTGTTCGATTTTTCAGTCTTAGTTTGATTCTAGGTGCATCAAAGAAAATAGAACAGTTCGATTATGTTATCTAACAAGGTGCATTTTGTTTACAGTTCGCGCAACTTGTGTAGTTATTGACGATCACTGATACCTTCCGATGCACCTTACCAGGAGGAAAACAAGAACAGACGATTTGTATGCTATGTATTATGATCTGATGGTTACGAGGTTGACAAGTTGTGCCCAAAGGAGACAGCAAAAGTTATCTACTGTCTGAGTGAACTTTCGCAGGGCGTCAGAATTTAATGGATATGCCAAATGGTCGAAACAATTCCATTTTCAAAAAGCGTCAATCAAGAAACTGTGATGTTGGCAGTATGACCAGCTGAATTGATGGTCAGAATCCCGATCAAATAGCTTGGATTAATCAACCAAATAATAAGCAAAATGTTCTAAAATGAACGACAGTTGTGAATAATCAGAGATTTTCAAATTTAACTGAAAATGCCAGCCATTTCTTTCCTAAGTAAATTACTAGGTTCAATTTCTGCTGTTATCAGAACTCATTGAGACCGGACTTTGAAACTTATCAAGTCTATCAAAATGCAACCGTGTTGATCAATCTGCCACTGACTTCACAGCAGATAGGGAAATCGCCGAGTACTGTTTTACCTGGCTTCTGTATACGGCTAATAATTCCGCGGGTTTCTAAACACACTTGCTCAACCGGAAGATATGTATTTGATGTGTGGGTGATTCAAAGTCATAGGCCTTTTTCATCAACCTTACTCCCCATTCTAAACCCCAATTCAAATAAGTTCACATGTCTATAAATTTAGCTGAATAAAATAATAGCGTTTGTCTTACTGCCTCCAGAAGACCAGCATGTTCTGACTCCACCTGCACTCTTCGCGAAGAACTCGAAAACAGTAGAATGCCAACGATGGATGTAAATGCCTGAGATCATGGATAAAACAATCTGCTCAAAATCAAGGATACCTGTGCAAGAAATCCTAAGACAAACTTGTTTATCTGCCCATCTTTGCGAACAGGATAGTTCTGTCAGCATTTACTTTGTCCTTACTCCCAAGGAGCAACCACATGGCCAACAAAATTAATTTTGAAGCAGATGACTTGTGGGAAAGTGTGCCCACTTCAGAACTGCTCATTGTGCACGTCTAATTTTACTCACGAAGTGTGATAGATCGTCCATCGTGTTCGTTTATCATTTTTTACTGAAATTTACATCCGAAAGACCAGAACGTTTTTACTCCGATAACCAGTTTACTGGACCTAGTGGTAAGTGGTCTGATTTCCTATCATTGGAGAGGAAATCATGGTTTTATTATATGCCTTGTTCATTAGACACTCCCTTTTGATGATAGAAATTAGGAGACAGCTATCAGTTACATCTCTTATATCAGAGAACATAAAATTGTCTGAACGGGGTAAACGCTAAATGCATACTGGGAAGCCTAAACCTTACTCAGACAACGTATACGGTTTTTCCTGTGTGATTACAATTTTCAGGGTTCCTTAGTAACTGCGTAAGAGAATGCTATGCTTCAGCAATGAGGAGCAACTATGATTTGGAATTAATAGAAGGAGGTCCAGCGTGAAACACTTCTATAATGCCGAGCAGAGTCTATTTTTCTGTTGGTTACGGTTGTAATTCGATAGATCAACCAACACTGTTCAATTTAAACAGTTTTATGGCCCCGAATACAGGAATATAAAAGCCAGTAAAAAATTAGGAAGGCTGTATGCTGTACTTTGGTGAAACACATCTATCGAAACACTAATGTTCGAGCTGATAATCCATGTTGCTCCCGCCACATCCGGTTGGGCATGGGCTGTAGTACACAAAAATAGACAGTATGTACATAAGGTTGACTGGAGCATTGTTCATTACGAAGAGAATGATGAGTATGCTGAAAAAAGAACGTCGAAAGAAGGTAAACACAAACATAACAAAATTAGATTAACTGCAGACCCATTATATAGGATAAGGTTTTAAAACTGCCATTAAAGCGCCGAGAAGGTAGCAACCCAGCAGACGACTTCTATTTACTTAGCCAGAGTGTCTGCGAAAATTTCTGACAGTATTCTCACACAATGAATTCCTGGCCTTATCCAACCATTGTCAACCTCGGGAACTGCTACCGAATGTAGTAAACGTTCGGCTTAATTACGGAACATGTTTCCCAAGTAACGTGGGTCGCCAGTTAACACTACCTAACAAAAGAAGCGCTTATGAGAAATTTTCGGAAATACTTGCTGGCGAACAGCCGTTCAGTCTATTTGGTGATAATCATCGGCTAACGTAGATAACGTCTTCTAATCTTCACAAAGTTGTTCACATTTTGTTATAAGGTTTTCGGGAGGCAGAATAACTGTTTTGTACAGTCTTCGTTGTGATCACAACTAACGGTCCTTTCGAATCCACTGGCGAGAAAAACTGGTGGTCACCAAGTCATTTTACTATTCTAGAGGTATCACGTCCCAAAAACTCACGTTTGACTGGATGCGTTCCGTTTCTTTCATGAGAGGCTGGCTGCGTAGTGTACCGTTGATTCAATTACCTCGTATTCCCTATCGTTTTTTCGCTGCTTGTTCCACCATGCCCATCACTGCTAACTATGTTTTGACCTACACTTCGACAACAGCTTTGCCACAATTGTGACCTCGAAGTCCCGTCTGTCCAATCACATGTTGAACGTACTCCCTAACACTGAGGCGATCAGTCAGCTGTAGTTTGCGGTAATCGATAAAAAGTTCTAACTCCGTTTAAGTGTAAACACAGTTGATTTGGGAAAATTACGTTCTCCATTTCTTTCGTACCAACTTTTGCGGAGATTAATTTCTCGAAATTTTATGGCGAAATATTTGTTCTACTTTCTTACCTCAACAACTTTAAGGTCTTTTAAAAAATTTCCATGACTAACATCCGAGGAAATCGTTTTAGAATGACATGGAGAAGTTAATCAAGTAGGCTTAATTAAATTTCGCAGAGGATTGAGCATGTTAGAAATTATTTTCTCCAGTGAAGCATTGCAAGTAAAAGTGAACCATTTCGCTACTAGACGGAGTGAGACAAACCTGATTGACGGATCTGTGTAGTGATGGATGATTGCCGTGCATTACGAACTGCGGTAAATTGAGCTTGCTGACCTGAAACCCATTATTTATTTTAATCTCACGACTAACTAACTGAACGTAACGTTAGAAACTGTGCGTTGATATCCCCACCCACTGATGGTATTACCTTGTTGGATGATGAAGCAATCTCAAACGAGATACTAGACCTTAATGACAAATTACTTAAAAATCAATAACTCAAGTTGCCGAACTGTTCCATGTGAATCAGTCTGACACGAAACTATGTTTATAACCTCGTAGTTGCGAAAACACATGTTTGACAACAAAAGTTATCAAAATATATTTTCATACTGATCGAGTGTAAAGGTACCTAGATCAAAATTTCCCAAGTAGCTCGCCGTGCACCATATGCGGTTCCAATGACATCGCATTCACAGGGTAACACGGGAGGAATGATATATGAAGTCATTTGGTTGGTAGACTCTGTAGTTCAGATGACCAACGCAGATTGGCCAGATGGTAAACCGGACAAAAAGTGAAGCCCCATGTTTCCAGAGCGAAAAGAAGATTCGACAAGGTTTCATTGAAAGCTGGAAAAACAAACCGGTTAATAAGATGAAGCACGGATTGAATAACTAAACATTTTATACCGAGGTAAAAGAAAGAGATGCAAATTTTGAATTCCAAGCCAAACAGTTCATTCAGACTAATACCAAACGACAAAATTACGAAAAACATCGACAGTTAGCACGACATTAAATTTCGAAAATAAAAATTAATGGTTGGCCAAACAGCACAGATCGCTTGTTACTAGATTAAAAATTTACGGTTGAGTCAACTTGGTTGCGCTTGACACATTCATCGTCTGTTGGCTGTTGGTCAGCTGCGAGTTAATCTGAGGATTTAACGCGATACAATTTTGCTTTTCATTTTAACTTATCTGTTCAGTGGCTTGAGTTTTCATTGATTAACTGCAATACGTGAGTGACAGGTTACCCCAATTCACGGTTAAAACAGGAACGAGGTATTAAGCTGAGTGTGTGAACTACTGTAGGCCTAAACCAAAACAACAGTGTTAAGGTTTTGATATTAGGGAGCTCATAGACGGAACAGCAAACGAGGGTGAAATTACATTTGTAAGACTGTGCTATCAAGACCTTCATCGCTCTGATTCATTTTTGGTCGTTTTTATCAGAAGAATAGCAGTGGGTTTATTGACTATACTGAAACTAGCTGTAGTTTTATCATGACAACACCAATTTTTGGGAAAAAACGAGACCATTGCATGTCTTTCTTCAGCAAACTGAAGATAGGATGTCGAGTATATATTACCATCTGCGGGGTTGCATGTGTTTCATTCCAATTTTTGTCGCTCCAAGTTTACTCAATTTATTGGAAAATATTCCTGTAAAAATGAACGTCAAACTCCCGACAACTGATCTCTGATGTGTAGTTAGCTGTTACACAGAAGTTTATTTAAAATTCAGTTGTAAACTTTTAGTGCCCCCTTCAAGCTGCAATTAATGCAATCCGGATACCTTGTGACCACAAGTTCAGAATAATTGATTGTATCAGGAATACTACAGCGTTTATTATTTGCACTTTCTCAAAAGTGGCATATGCTTATCTGCTTAATTTCTGAGGCTTGCCCAGCCCAGAGACAAGTTACTTTTCCCGATTCATTCAGAGTTGACTTTTGCTCAAATGTAGCGGTCTTGTAAGACGTTTCATTCCATTATCTCCTTATCACGTGACAGGTAACGACGGACGGCCGGGTGGCAGACAGTAGTACCTACACTGAAAGCGTTGAAACACACTTCTGACGTCTGACGTCTGAGTAGTAGATTTTCATTTTCATAGATTTGCTATTGAATTTACTGCTCCAGAAACAAAGGTTACGTCAGTATGTAAAAGTAATTTGTTCTTCTCATCATTCTCCCTCTGGTGTCGGTTAGGCATGTTGCACTTACGAGCGTGTAAACTCTGGGCAAATGAAAAAATAAAATTGCCCCACGTGACAAAATGGCCCGAGTCTGGGTGGTTGCTCCAAAGTGCACGACAGTCTGTATCAAAGTAGCGCCGCTCATAAATGATTGTTATTTGATCTGGTTGTGTTCATCGCTGATAAAAAAACGGAGGTCTCTGTGCAACAAAATGCTCCTTCCTTACTCACCCTGCGAGTGTGATGAGAGTTTATGAATAATGTTCTCAGACGTTAACTTCTAGTGGTGTTTATCACGTGTCCGATATCCGCCTTTCTGTTCCTTGTTGCCATGGATGACATTCCATGAAGTGGGCTTGAAGACTACAGTGAGCTTGATGTTGGGTTTTCTGGCGCTGAGTTGACCGACATGGTCAGCTCGGATGACACTGTTTTGTTTGGTCTCTCTGCCAAAGACATGCAAACCATTTTGATCAGGATGAGTGGCCGGGTTGTTTTGTATGAATTGCGTGTCACACCTTTAGAATACAGAGTGCTTCCTCAAGACTGAGGAGCTTCCACTTCCACTTTTTTGACTGCGAGTAAATCACCCGAGACTGTGGACACCACAAACTTGGGTAGCACTGTCTCATCAGCTCGTATTGTTTCTGGTTAGGTATCACCAGGGATGACGAAGGTACGAAGTGGGTCTGCAAGCCTGCCTCATCTGTGGCGTAAAGAAAAATTTAGGCCGTTTCTGAAAAAAAGTTATATTGTGCTTTGTGTGTATTGCGTTTTGCTCTATGGTTGGAAATGTTGCCTGTCCGTGATGAAGGTTTCAGCAAACTTGTGTTGGACCCTCAGTGTCTCCCAATCCTTAGCGTGGAAGACCAGCGTGACCTCTTGAAAAGTTTTTAGGGATCTCACTAGCCAGCACGTCTGAAGTGCATTTTTTGAGCGCGGAATTGTTCCATTCTTTCTAATCGCAGATATACTTTTATGATTAGCTGCAATGAGAATGTGAAATTCAAGATCACGTAAGATCAGACACGCACTCGCGACTAAATTGCCAAAAAATCCTCTTTTTACAAAAGGTTTGTTAGTTTTTTTGTACACATCCTTATCGGGTAATACACTGGAGCAGGCTCTTGAAAAGAGGGTAAGTTATGCACAGAAACGGAAGACGGTTAGTCAAAATAGATAGAATGGCATGTAACTAGTCACCATCACGTATATTATCTTGCGCAGTTTAATTTTCCTCCCGCTGGTGTGATAAACTTCCAAAAATTCATATTGGTTAGCGAATCTTATCCAAGTTACGCGCCAGTAAGATAATGTGGTTCAATAGAGAAGATTTCTGACACATACCCCTACTGACCTGTCAGTTACGACTCTCTTCTGTGAGTAGTATATCTGTCCTGCAAACATTCACAGCAAAATTCAGATAAACCTTAGATTAACGTTCTGTTTCACAAACTGACTGGGAGAAAAAGGTTTCCTTAGAATCAGAGGTTTTTAGAGTAGAAAGGAGAATATTCGATGAAAGTTAAGAAATACACTGTTTACGTGGTGGTTTACGGGTTTTATTAGTTGATGGTAGATTTATTTAACTGCTAAATATAAATGGAAACACTACGACTGCACATTAGCTGTAAGATATCTCCGACAAGCAGCCAGTTGGTGACAGTTTGTTCCCCGTCATTTCACACGAAAGGATCAAAATCCTTGCCAAGTGCGCGACTCCGCGTTCGGGTACCTTTAGTTTGCTATAACCAGAAAACTTTTTTCTTGGGTTTCATCGAAGATATTTGTTGACTGATTTCTTATGCGTTGCTCCAAATTTGACCAGTTGTTTGATCTCTGATATTTTTGTGGGAAATTTTAGTTCAGAAAGTGTAGTCTGCAAATCGTTTATCCATAAAATAGTATTCTGTTACAGTGGTCAGAGCAAACAATAGAATCGATTTAAAACTTTTTAATGTCAACCTTATGATGACGAAATGAATAAACTGTGAATCTTTTAAAGTCTACGTTACTCTTATCATTTTGCAACATAGAGAACGTTTGTGAGCAACATCAATCCGAAGCATTACCCGGATTTCAAGATAGTATGATCACTGAAGTTTACTTCAAACTAGGTGATGCCTAACACATATATGCTGATGTCGCAATCGCTAACAGCGTACCTATCATACATAGATAGTACTGCCTTCATATATATTACGTCAGAGTTTTGAATGACTGTATCATTGGTCTTGATAAAACGCACTTATTTTGAACTCAAAGTGCGTTGTTGTGATAATCCACGTTTCTCTCGAACTGTTGTAATTTGGTGAGGTTTCAGACAGTAAAAATATGAGGAGCAAAAATGTACATAAAATTTTTAGTTAGGAAATTAGGATGTGATTTGAAAATCACACGAATTACAGAGCATTTCGTTATCAGTGTTCAAAGTACTCATCCTGTAATTAACGCGGCTTTTCCATACTACCCTTCCATTCCAGACTGTGCACATCTTATGATGTTTTCTAATATTGCTATTTACAGTCTGCTATGAGAATACCAGCTAATTTACATAACCAGAATATAGGTGGTTGACACATCGGCAAATGTGCAACGGAAAACTGTGGCTAACTGTCGGTTTATGATTAGCTGTTCCGACAGATCAGGCAAGTATAGCACTAAGATGCACCTCCATAGTTCTCGCTAATGATAACTAAGCTTCATGGGTTTTCTGTCTTTTTTTGTATTTGTGAAGTAAACATTGTCTTTTCACGATCCTCATGGAGTTATATCAGTTGAAGCACCCGTATACACCAGCTTAAATATATAACCATTTACATTTCAAATTTATCGTGCCACGACATTCGGAGGGTTTCGAAAAATATCATAACTGTTTAATGCTAACTTGTTTTTTTTATGCCTGTTCCCATGGTATCAGTTTGCCGTTTCACCTTTTTCAGTTTACAACTGTTACACGTAAAACAGTTTTGTTGCATCATATTTCTCAATGATTTTGTGGATCCTTCAACCATTCGGAGAGTACCAACAATTATAAACAACTTGGTCTACGCATGTGACTGGTTAGGACTTAATCTAGTGAATGCTACCTCTTCACAAATAAATCTTATTCCAAATACTTGCAACAGAAAATGGTCCTCTGTATGTACCAGATAGATGTGATTTATAAGAAAACCACATTCGTGACGTAAACCTATTCTGATACGAAACTGTTTAGTCACACGTTTGCATCACAAGGTGTGATTGTTTGACACACGTCGGGCTGTTCATTTTATGTCGTTCGAGCAATCGGGCACTCCGTAATTATATACCCATTTACATTCATCTTTTGGGCGTCCAGCAAAGTCACATATCTCGTGTGTAGGTCACAGTCTAAGGTAAATTCACAAGACGCTGACAGCAGAAGGCAACTGTTCTTTAAACGTCCCCCCCAAAAAACAAGTTAGGAGCAACGACGTTTTTTGTTATATAATTTCTCGTCATTTTCATTTTAATAAACACTGGAAGTACGTTCCGTGGGCCCTGACAGTATGCAAATGTTGACAAGCGTCCTGTCTGTCACTGTTAGTTTTAAAAGCGGTTCTGTATTTCAGGAGGTTGCCTAAAAAAATCTCAACCATTGGTTATCGATTAGCATTCATCCTTTAAACACGTTCCAAGCAAAGTCGAAATTTGACTTTTGAACTTTGAACGGAAAGAAGCGATTGCTTAATCTAAAACGCTGATATACGCATGTAGTATGACGGTCTCCTCCCACACGAGCAACCGTGAACTCAAATAGCCTGCGACTAATTTTAGATTCGGCGGGATAAAAACTGCAGGATTAGCAACCATCATCGCCTTTGCTGTAATTGGTACCCTTCAAGTGAGTAGTTGATAGTGGCGTTAAAATACTTAGTTTCCGAATACTGATTTTACTGGTTATAGTGTCTTCACTAATTCCTCGATTTTTCCGTCCCTGTCTTTAAGTCACACTTGGAAATCAACCCTAAAACACAGTCCGTACTCACTAGATGATTGACCTAAGACGTAGTTCAAACTAAGTGCATGAATCCCTCTCAGAAGTCATATTGGGGCTGTGACTATTTTGGAAAATACTTTTCATCTTTGGTGCTACCGATAAATCGGCCATTTATAATTGTTTATTAGTTCAGCTAGAGGAAAGAATGAAATTTGCCGTTGTGCAACTAACAGGAGTTTTTACGTGGGTTACTGCGATATAGGACACTGATATAACGTAGATCAAACTTGTAGCAGTAATATTAAATGATCAGAGATATATAGGTTGGGAGAAAGATGTCTAACCTGTGAACGAGAGAATTATTATTGCCCCTGTAGATTGCAGTTTTAAATAGTGCTTCAGCTCATTGGTGATGACTGTGCTGGTCGCATGTAGTCTGAATGAGGCTGCTGGGAATCGGAACATTTGCCAAGAAAATTAGAGCACTGTGAGTGAAACTGATGATTCAACGCTTAGCGATTCATCATAAATCTTCGGTGATAAAATTGATGGAATCATATGGAACATGAGCGCCTACGTCCTATTCGGTTTATATCATGTGAGATTTAACCGAATTTGTATTTAAAAATACGTCTCCCTACTTGACCGTCTTTGAATTGCGTCAGCCTATAAGTAACCTAGCTGTCACTACTCGGTGATACACACGGTTCATGGTGTTGGATATGCACATATGAAAAAAAGCTTCCGAAATATTGGTACACATTTGTGACACCGTAGATACTAATCGAAGAACTCTGCTCGTATATTCATCATGCACCGTTAGTTAGCATGGACTATTGCTTGGTTTTAACGGTTTGATAGACTGTCTTATTCTAGGTACGGACCAATAGTACTCTAAGTTTTATTGTACATCCTCGAATTTAAAAATAACCGTGCATATCATTCTTCTGAGTACACAAGTCGTTTAGGGCGATTTGCGCAATGTGATAATTCACTATATGTTTATGGCGTTGATGTGGTACTGTTCACTCTGTGTCTTCCGGTAACTCAACGTTTCACTGAATTTATCGTCATGATGCACGTCAATTAACTGATATAGACAGGTTTTTGGACGATCACGAAAGCTCAGCATATAACACATCATACCCTTAGATTCGTGCCGTCTAGCGTAATCTACTTGTTGTTTGCGGTACGATTTTCCGGTTGATTATACGGATATGGTATTACCAACCTACATACCCCCTGTTAAGTAGTTTGCTTTATACCTTTGTTTACGCAGGCAGGTAATCAACATATTTCTCAGTCAATCTGAATTTGAAGAAGGCTCCTGAACAGTAGTCAAAAAACCTGTGGACGTAACTAGTTAACAGCCCTGAATTATATGAACCCACGAATTTGGTGATAGGTGTAGCGTTTAGTAAAACAAAAAGCTTGTGTTCAGCTTGATGTACGCAGAAATTTTTTATTAAAATTCAGTGCGGAAGTTTGCTTCGGTAAGAGTTTGGAACAGGCAGAAATCGTGGTGATAAAATGAAAGTATTTCGAGGAC
The DNA here is from genome assembly GCA_008508345.1 of Paragonimus westermani. Lineage (NCBI taxonomy): Eukaryota > Metazoa > Platyhelminthes > Trematoda > Plagiorchiida > Troglotrematidae > Paragonimus > Paragonimus westermani. The sequence continues at coordinate 207,115 of QNGE01000475.1, forward strand.
TGGAAACGCAAAGTGTAACAAGCTAACAACAACATGTGATTAACAATGCAGTTTTACTGAAGTGAGATGCTTTTGGTGACGAATCTCTGAAAATTTGGTGTTCTGAATATGTGCGCTAGATTTTATATACAGGTGACGCCATCGTAAGATATTCAGTTACGATGCTTCAGGTGGTCGCACCTGGACGCCAAATGAGCGTAACATGCAGGCAGACGCCTTAGTTGATGCAGCCTCTTTTGTAAGTCATGTTTGAAGCAGTAGTTTGGACTGAATTAAACCAAAATTTTCAGCGAATTGTGCAGCTGGCTGTCTCCAATGTGAACCGACTAGAATATTCACACAAACTCAAATTCGTTGCTTGGGCTTATATATAATTAAGAAGTCAACGTTCATTGAAAAAGTTTATTGAATCACAAAGTGGGGTATACTTGACTTGATACCGACTGGGCAAACAACTAAGGAATATATGAATCAGTAGTGTTTTGTTCCCAGCCGGTTCAAAAACCACAAAGAAGCTTTAGATTTCTGTTCCTAGAAAAGAATTCTGAAGCAGAAGAGAAAGTGCAACAGATCGTCTTAATTTTTGACTTAGGTACGAGGTATGACTGTAAGCTTTAAGACAGAGAGTAGGCTCCATTTATATGGAGTGATGTAAAATTTTAACTCGAGTTATTGCAAACAATTTAGAAATGTTTGTCAAGTGTTTTTCAAATTACCGTGTGTTCACAATCTCTCACTGTTACGGAGTGATCAAAACGCTCACTAATTAGCCAACGCATGAGGCAAAACCTGTTTCAGGTTTAGTTTCTGTTGTCTGCCTTTAGCTTTTCAACTAAAGATTATGAGATGCTGAGTAACTCTGGTCAGCAGCCTTGTAGAACTTGACTATAAGCCTATGTTCGTGACAGGAATGTTGCTATAATTGTTGGAGTGATCTTCTTTGTCCACCGTATTATGTGGTTAATTTTTTCGTCCACGCTTAATTTCCAGTGATATGAAAATAACACTCATTTTGGTCTCAGACTCGTTTATAACAAAGGTTATGCGCTGTCACTTTTAGAAACGATCTTCAGGCCTCGTTATAATTGGGGTGCCTGATAAGATTGAGTTTTGGCGTATGTGCAGAATAATAGATGTCATGGAGACCAAACAATCGTGTGTAAACTGCATTAATGTGTAATGCTTGTTTCCTGTCAGTACACAACACAAGGGGCATAGTATTTCGAGCAGTGAAGCAGCTGGGTAGAACAACACCAACTTCTCTTGTTCGGATTATCTAGTCAGCGCATATTAGATCAGAATGGTTTATTTTCATTTGTTTATTGAGTGATTTACGTGGAGAGATGGGCTGTGAATTATTTTTATACCGTTCATACGTTTGAATGGGACTGAGTGTCAAGTAAATTAGGTTGCGTGAAAATACCCGGTTTAGACATTAGGAGAAACGTGTAGCGAACAAGCTTGTTTTCGGTGATTTATCATCAGGCTAATTACAACACATTTATATGAATTAATCATGTGTGAGAAGAGGTACAGTAAGAGATCGAACGGTTCATTATCAGTTTCAGAAGGATCAGGTCAATTGTACAAATTATCGATGACTGTTAAGATAGTGGTCATGATTACGTAATCTGTTCGGTCCGGACGTGAACACCAGGCCATGGAAGATTCAGTGTTTTTACGAAACGTTTTTGAATACATAGTGGGGGGAAAGTAAACGGATGGCCATGGCTTCCACGACTGCCAGTAAGCGCTCTTTAATATGTTTTGGTTGTAAACCCGGTGCGCGATAGATAGGACGAAATGAGTCATTGAGATCGATTGAGTGGTTAGTCTCCATGAGGTGTGCAGCGATAGAAGACGAGCAAGATTTTGACAAGCCCCGAGTTAGCCACACCGGATGATGCTCCCGAATGCGTTCGGATAGCTCGTTCCACAGGAACAAACAATATAATATACACAGTAAGAGGCAACATGAACAGGCAATACATCTTTCAACTGAGGACGCAAAATCGGTATGGAACTAAACTGGACTCGCAGTTTTGCAGCAAAATAGGTCTTGCTTAGGGCTATGCTAAGTTTGTTGCTTATATTCTTGGAGGCATTGTCGCCCTTAGGAATCAAGAACATCGGCGAATCTTGAGCACAAAAAACAGAACACGGTATATCACGGTAACATGCGGTATGCATCAGTTTCTTCGATGGCGTACACTACTTCATAGAAAATATTTTCGCTTTTGTGGTTTATATACGAAGACAAGAAGCTGGAATTTTTTGATCGCCAAAAATGCCGTTCAGTATGTTAGTTACATTTCCAATTTCCGTGGGTCGTACTCATTCAGTGTTGAAAGTGTCAATTTGTCGACACTTCCAACGGTGTTACGTATTTGCTCGTTGTACACAACAGAGGGAGTAGAATGGTACTTTTACTCACGTTATTGCTTGAATATCAATAAGACCTTTTGCGCATCTGCAGTTGACATTTTCATTGGTAAAGATTACGTTCGATTAAGAAGAACGGTAGCTACAGTCAGAGTTGCTTTAAGGGTAGCTATTGCTTCACTGGAAAGTCAGACAAATCTCGTGAAGTAACGGCTACCACATCGGTATGATCAAGGGGAAGTCTGAGGTTCCCAACATTATCTCGATTCGATGGTTAAACAAAACATTCCACACGAATAAAAGCTAAATGCTGAATATTTTACAGGTTGGGATTTATTCTCTCTTGGGCGCAAGTTACTCGGTAATATGTATATTTTGATGGTCCGCTTTGAATAGAACCACTACATACAATGGGTTTTCTTTTGCTGGAGGTCGTCGACTGTCGACCTACCGGAATTATAGTTTTAATCTTCATTCTTTCTTAGTTGCACACGAGGCAGAACCGAGGCGTTACATACACACACATGACAACGGAATAACTACCGCATTTCTCACAAGATGAGCACTGTTATTACCGAATCCGAGTTTGCTTTCCTGCTGTAACTATTCGGTAGTGCGGGTTGAGTTGACTGCTGGGCACTCCACCTGTACAGATTTTGAACTTAAAGGTACATGCGTTCCAACAAACTTTTCTATGTCAACTAAACTCAAATGTGGCTATTTATATCAAAGTGTGACGATCAATTATGTTATCACTATGTTATGGCTTAACTTCTGTACACCAAAGTCCCCACAACTCGTAAACAATCAAAACAGCAAAAACGTTTTAATTAGATGGATGCTTACACTTCCATTTGGAAGTTTTGACCTCAAAACTATTAATTGGATTTTAATGTTTATTTCTCTCAATTATTGACAATCGGGAAATCTGGGCTTACTTCAAAGTTGTTCTTTGGATTTGTTGAAGTTCGTTTGATACGTCTGTCGTTCATTTTATGATTTGTAACGTTGAATTCTTTCATACATGTTTCTTCTTGGAAAGTCGATCCTAATTTTTTCCCTACCTTTTGCTGTATCGAGTGAACAGTGATGACAAACTTTGCATCATGAACGAATGTATAAAATGCATCTCCCCTCCTTTTTATTGCTAGCACTGTTTACATAGTAAACGTTTCTCATTTGGTATTGTTTGACATGCTGCTGCCTTCACTCATTACAGAACGTCTTATTCTGTTGACTGATGACCATTGCGATCGCTTTTTGGGTACGTTATTTTAGATGCTTTTTTCTGGCGGATAACTCGGTTACAGTTAAGATGAGAGAGCACTTCTTGTTGTAATTGAATCAATATTACCGTTCAAGTCCCAAACACTTCGATTGCTTCCACGACGTTTAGTACTTAGAAGATAGTCCTATTAACTCGGCCGTTTGAATCACGGTTAATGGAATTATGGAGAATGTGTAACTAATTGGATTGTTCTAGATCCTCAGAAGCGATTTAACAGTGGTCATAGCCAGAGGTTTTGGTGAATGCCCCTGTTTCTGTACACAGTGATCGCAATTATTCGGTTTCGAGTTCACAAATTTCCACAGTCTGGGAATTTTTAATGCTTCTATTCAAATGTATTCTTTTCAGCTGCTACTTTAATCACACCAATGACTTCATGGAGCGTAAATACTTAATTAAATAAAGATTTCAGCTGGCAACACGGGTGTGCCGTTTTTGGCGGAGCTGATTAGAAAATGCACATTTCTGCCCCAGGCTATTTGTATGCCGCACTTTCCCGAAGTTCTTTTGCGATTTTTAACTGAAAACAACAAGTGAAACAGGCTATGAGGTTCCACGTTAGAGAGTAACATTTTCGCTATGCTAGTAATTGAAACTTGAGAGCAGACTTGATTGCGTTCGGCTTGCAAATAAACTCAAGTGGTACGATGAAACACGCAAACAGTTAATAAGACATAACGGCCTACTTTTGAATACACGTAATATAAGTATACATAAGCTGCATTTAATCAAAGACAACTCAATTCAATCAAACTGGAAAATTTGACACGTGTTTAATAAATATTTTAATATGTGTGCTGACTTTTTGCAATTATTTGCGTCGCGATATCACAGTAAACGTTTTAACATCTTTCCCGGGTAGACCCGTTTCTACCATCAAAAGCACACATTCAGAATCAGTTTTACCTTTGGATATGGAATTCTCAAAAAGTTAGCGGAAAAATTGAATTTTTATTGATCAGTGTAAGTTTCGAATACTCGTTTTAAATACTGGTTTTGGACACTCGTCAAAGTAATGATGGAAGCCGAAAGAAAATTTCCGCTTGATTATCACTCAGTTCACCACAGATTTTAAGTTTACAGTGCTCACTTCCAGTGTGTCTCTTCAAGTTGGTCGTTTTTTCTCATCTTCCTTAAATGTCTCAACAACTGTCATGATAGTTGTATCTTTTTCGAACATTTTGTTGACAAAAGCCCTATGACTTTTGGTGATCTTTCTTCTTCTGTACCCGGGCTTCTCGTGCGTTCGTTTTCCAAGAAAACCCCTGTCGAGACTAGAGCTTTAGTGTTTGAAGAGTTGTTGGGTTTTTTGGTGAAATGTGATTTGTAGATATTGCTATTGTTTACATCAGCTTGTGACCCTTCATCGTTTTGTGGTCTTCTCTTAAACCCTGCAACAATCTTCAGCTGAAGATAACCCACCGGTATACTTACACCCTGAAGATCAGTGGTGCTTCAGGTTGTAGTCTTGTGCACAAAAGCATGTTTATGTTGACAATCTACACAAGGTGGTTTTGATACCTGTGTAGATTAAGGTCTTTTATGATAAAAGCTCAAGCAGAAACATATCCATCAACCAAAGCTCTCTTGCTGATTCAAAGGAAATACTTGTGTTTGCGAGCTTGCTCTGTGTGACTCGAAATTCTAATTTCAACACAACTTGAAAGTGATGCCATTGAAGTCAGAATCGTATGTTGTAGTATGGGTCACAGTATACTAGTTGAGAAATGCTACCGACTGAAATATATATTCGGGTGTTCAATTATATGCTATTTAGATGGAGCATGCTAAAATTCCCTCCTCAAGTTTTCCTTTCGAAAAGGAAGTCCAATGGTTGTTCGAGTGAGAACTCTCTTTGGTCGATTGCTTTTTGGAAGTTACACAACAATAGCCGGAGAAAAAGCACAGGACGCTGGTTAGCCAGCTCTGGCCCGTGGCCTAGTCTCTCTAATAACACGGAGTAAGAGCTGAACTTTCAAGCGTTTGTGCCCACGAGAACTGAAACACATTTTTGTAACTAAATGCATCACGTTCTACCCTTGCTTCTTACTTTCACGTCGGCCATTTCGTAGAGCTCACAGGTTACACTGTGTGCATGTTTGTGTTTCTCGGACTATTCGCTTGAAAGCTGAGGCAAGTGATCCTGAAAGTTGAAAGTTGCATGCTTTGAGAAAATCAAGTCGAAATAAGACCCTCGACACGTAATTCGTACACCGAAACCCATCATTACTTCTAACATCGACTAACAGTACTAAATACTATTAGGGTTGGCGTATGGCGCAAGAACTTTTGAGATTCGTGGTTTCCAAACTTAGACTGAGTATGATTCACTTTGAAATAGACCGATCTTACGAAGTTCACTGGTGTTGTCCAAATTAACCAATATTAAATTAACCAAAGTTCAGTCACGTCTACTGTTGAACGAGACACCCGTGTATTTACAGAGACCATGTGGTCGTTTGCGATTATAAACATTGTGGAAAATAAAGAAACGTTGATTTAACCACAAAAATTGGCCTTCATATCTTGTTCAAGTGTGTTGCTGAAAACTGACACTCACGTGATCAACATTTGTTGGTTTATCCGTCGTAGTTGGTTGCCACCAGTCTGGTAGCTTTCTGTTACAGTGTCCAGTCTATACTTGTATCACCAGTAAATGATTTGGCTGCGTTGATTACAAAGTGTCCTCTCCCATTCAGCTGGAGCATTCAGAACAGGGCAAGACGAATTCTTCTTTATCAAACCAGCCTGTTTGTTGACCCATTCATTAATCATTTGCTTGATCCTAGAAATATAGATCACAAGCTTCGATTGGTTTTTTACATGCCTGCTCAATGCCTTCTTGGGTAGTCAAAGTTTGTCATTTTATGTCTCTATGTATAATGAGTCAATAGAGGATGAACACTGGCAGTTGGCCACTTCATTTAGTTGAATTCCACATGAAACGAGCGGGGGAGTTTTTCAGTTATCCCGATGCTTCGTTTGTGACAAACTCTTTATAGAGTGATTCATAATTTTAACCGTGGACTACCGTTACCATCCGGGGAACCGAACGGTTCGATTTAGGATGTGAATTGTTAGTAGTAAACCTCAATTTACCGACAACTCATTGCGCACCAGCTCTGAGTATGCACGCGACACAGATGTTTGCTAAAAATTGCACACACATCTCGCAACAAAGCCTTAGAGTCTCTTTACATTTCACAAGTGATCTATAGCAAGTTGTGTCTGCAGAGCGCACAGTTTATACTTAGCCAGTTGGGTCAGTTATGTCATAATAGTGAAAGCTAGTTTTACTCGCTCATTCTTAGTTTGCAAGTGAAGAACGTTACAGAATTATACATGACAGTGCCATAAAACTATTCTGTGTGCACTCCAAACTGATTATTTAACACGCACGCAACAGCCACAGGATCACACCCGAGTCGTACTGACGAGCACGCAGCATACAAACACAGGGGTGCCATACAGTAGAAGTGACCATCCAAGGCAAAGGTGAAGTAACCCTGCCTTCCAGCGAAAAAGTTTACTGGCGGTATACCTTTTCTGTCACACCACACAGCGTTCATAGCAAAATTTGTTCTTTAAGCACACGTACTTTTTTACATGGAAGATGGATAAGAGACTGAAAAAAATAAACCAACCGGTTTTTGAAAGGATAGCTCTTAAGTACAAACGTCACGAAAGTGTGGAGTCATTCAAATGGCGCCCAAGGCATTAGAGTGCACTTCAGAGTCCTGTTTACCGTTTATAATGATCACTTGCTTATTGAAACGCAAAACATTGAGGGAACAACACTGAATGTGATTCTGATAGATGAAATGTTTGAAATGTTTGAATGTTTGAATAATTACTTTATACTTGGTCGTTTAAAGCATGCGGAGGTGCTTTATGGACGTTTCATTGGAAATGCTTAAATTTCATTCTTGAAAAGCCTGAGTTGAATGGTCGTGCTTGTGAATGTGTGAATAACAAGGGCTTCAGAATAAAGACCAGTGATGCACGAATAGTCATGGCTTGGAATGCATTCTTAGTAAAGAGCGTGAATGAATGGACTATTTAGGATAGTGGACCGACCGTCAGTTCAGCAAAATTCGTAACTGCTTATTGACCATTATAAAGTCAACTGGGTCGGGAGCAAGTCAGCGTTCCAGCACATGAATTCCACTTTACGAGTGCACGTCTTTTCTTCTTGAATTACGTTTCATACAATCTAATACGTAATCCTTAATACAAAGTGAGTGGTAATTCCTTGGTCACAACCGTTCGAAACGCTCATACTAATACTAGAATCTAAAAAAAACACAGCATTCTTATTAGATGCACCAATGCTAGAGAATCCAATTGTTTTCCAAGAAACTTGGGTTTGCGTGTGATAATTATGCCTGAACGATGCGTTTAGATTTCAAAACTAAACAAACGATGTTTTTTCAACCGATCTTTTTAGAGGGTCACGTGTTTTTCCAATATTTCAGTGTTGCCGCGGTCATTTTTGCAAATGTATTCACAAAACTCGCTGATAATGAAAGGGTATCGAATTAATTATCATTAGTTTGTAAAGTAGTTATCTCAATTTTCTACTCACAAAATGGTGATTCTGTGTCTTAGAACAGTGATCACATTATTAGCCTCATCAAATCATGCTGTGTTTCAGATGACTACAAAACGAACACATTCAGAAGTAAATTTGTAAACGAAACAAAAAGTAGCTCAACCTTTTGGGACTCGTACAAATTCGGAGAGAAGAAAAAAGACGCAGATCGCTTCATTCTATTGATGCTAGTTTCGTGTCACACTTTCAAAAACTGCAAAGGTGGTTAGAGAGTTCTACTGGAAGTCCGCACGCTAAAACTGAGGCGGAGCTTATGAAACCTAGATACTGTACGATTTAACCTCAAACTGTCTTCCGTACACATCTTTTAGAATTCATTTTACACTGGTGTACAACTTTCTGACCCAAAAACCAAATGCGGAAAAAATCAAAGTTTAAAGTCTGTTCTGTTGCTACCTTAGTAGCGTCAGCGTCATAGTTTCTAGATACGTCACTGGTAACCCAGACTTATTTGATCAGGCAGCATGTGACTGGCCCGGCAAAACACCTTCTGTCACTTGGGACTTCAGTCACAGTAGAACGAAATTTTTGTTTACGGATTCAGTTTTCAGGCAGTCGCTTTCTTATCAGTCAAACCAACTAAATCTCCGACTACTCGTCAATGATATCTTTTTTTGGATTGTCCTCGAGTTGAAACAAACTTTTCCATAGCAGACCGATGCGGCTACAAATAGGTACCGCTGCTCAGTTTGTGCGTGGTAACAAAGCTGCTTGTGGATTACAGGTTGCCTTGGCTGCAACTAAACGGAGCTCGGACTTTGGTCATTTTATATTCGTTTTGTTGTTCACAAATGTGTATGTCCGTATCACCTGCAATAACCATTGACAAGAGTGCAAAGTAGTCAGATCGAGCATAAATAATGCAGTGCAAATCTTCTACGCAGTCTGTTCACAGAGTGAACTCACTCCTGTAAACAGCATGAAGGTGTTCCACTGAAAACCTGCGCGGACTGTTTAACAGTTTTACACTGATCTTGTGCATGGAACTAATCCGTCGAGAGATGCCAACTGATTGAAATTTATCCAGGTTGCAAGCAAAGTGAAGTGCCAAAAGTGTTGCGGTCATGCTTCAGTTTGATGTGATGCAGTGAACTGAATGCCATAAGATGGCACCCTCACGTCTGGTGATATGTCTCAAAGATCTAAGATTTCTGATTCGACCCCGTGGGACAAAGATAAGTTGTAGTGGACGTTACTTCGACGGTTTAAATTAAATATGAATGATTAATGTTAGTGAAAATCAAAATGTCATCAACTTATGGTCTGCTTATCAGCGCCTCCGCCAGATTATCTGGGACCTGCAATTAAAATGATATCCGCTAGTAGTGAATTTAACGTACTAGCCTTGGAGACACAGTTTATCTGCCTGAAAATCCAAAATTCGAAGCGGATGCTTTCCATTCACACTGAAATCAGGTTTTTTATATGTTCAGGTGACGACCGGTTATCACAGTTCTGACCAGATATAAGACTATATAAAAATATCCAAATATCTCACAAAGAGAACGCTTGTAAAAGGGAATCAGCGGCACCTATGTGCATACCAAAACGTGCTTCGAGGTTTCTACCAATATAAAAAGCGTTTCATGCACAATGCGGATAGATGCAGTCACCCTAAATGACAGTGATTTCCCTTATTTTCTTGCTAGTACACCGAACTGTTATCAACTTTAACCCTATATCAACGACTCTGTGAGGTAAGCTATAATCAGCTCTACAGATAGTCTTCCATTGTCCTGCATGTTAACTGCAACCGCTGAAGTCCACCATGCGTACACAACGTAGATGGTCTGAGTTTGTTTACACTGTGTTGCTTTTTTTCGGTTCCGCCTGGCGTGTTGTCTGTAAAGTCGTTCTCCTCCCTTTGACAACATACTTCATTTATGCCTACCAAACTGAAGACTGTTTTCTTCAGTACGTTAACTATATTTAGCACATTCAAAGGAACGTAAAACTAGTGTGCTGTTGACCTTGAATAGTAGTCTTAGTGGAAATCGTTAGGAAATTCAGTTACCTTGTGGTCCTGTTGACAATTCCGTCTACTTCATAATTTGCTGAATTTTTAATCTGTTTCATACTACTTAATTGTAAATAACAATATGATGCTACTGTTCTTGGGTGCAATTTCCTGATTGTAGGTTCTTTACTTCTTAAACTTATCAGGAATTTCCGAGCCGAAGTTTTATCTGCTTGGTTGCTGGTCTCCTAACTGTCATGACCCTATGATATATATGAGGGTACAGAGTGGTATTTGTATTTCTGGAACCACTGACGAACAAAACGGTTGCACTCGGTCGTAGACCTTCATTAATTCTTTCCTTTCTCGAGTAAGAACAAGCAGAAAGCAAAGTTGGTCACACCAGAATGGAGCTTTGCTAGTGAATAGCTCCACGAATTGATAATATCGGCCTCAACTCATATGACTGAGATGCGTTTCAGTATGAACCCTTATGGATCGACGCTGCAGGTGACCGTCAAAATCAGGCTTTTCCAAACGTATCAGTATATTTCATATCTTGGTATTGATATGTTCGCCGCTTGGCATTTAGGTTGCAACCTAAATGCTAAGCTCGGCGAACATATCAATACCAAAACCATTAACCCGAGCTACAAACAACACCACCACTATTCCCAACCATACTTCATATCATCTGAGTGCTCAAGCCTCCGGAATCTTGTGAAGTTTAACATCAGCGTTAACATTCAAATTTAGATTCCGTCACCAACACTGACGCTGATAAGACCGCACTGTCAGTGTTGAGTCTGAACGCGAAAAGATAGGTAGAGATTTTACGAAATTGCCGTAGTTGTGGTTTTCAACAAAAACGGTGCGAAACAGGGTAACTGCAACAGCGCGTAGAACTGATTGATTTAAAGAGAAATATAAAAACGCACTATTTGTTTCATGGTTACCAGAAGAGTTAGTGTAATGAATTGTTTGCTAACAAATAAGTGAAAATCATTCGTAGTTGTCAAATGCAGTGACCAAAGGTTGTTGTAAACCAAGTTAATCCCATATGTTTTGAGATGAGCCAACTGCCTCTAAAATTAAGATTAACAATTTCATACCACCAAAACACATCAAACAAAAAAAGAATGACATATTAGAACGCTGCAGCTCGTTGAAGTATGTGATGAGCAAATGGCATACTTGACAGCTCTTGACTCAGTTGAACGATGTCTCGTTGTCCGAGCACTCGCTAGCCTGTACAGTTGGAACACACAAACAATCCCGTTTCGGAGGGTGTGCATCAATTGTCTAACTGAAAAAGTCAGCTGGCTATCTTATTGCGTGACCTTCACTGCCAACAGAGCACTTAACGCTCCATTTCGAATGTATTTGTAAAAATCGCAAATATTGCTGCAAGACATGCGCACCAAATTTAGTATGAATGATGTTAAACTCATTGAGCATCGTGTTTAACATGTTAAAGATAACTAGGTTGAGAATGATACAAAATTAGGAGCAAGCTCTAACGCTCTGCGTTTCAACCATTTCGGGTGGCTTTCCCCAAGAGGATTGTAATGGAAACCGTACTAACAGAGGTGACGTAGGATTTGCTGTGGTTAGGTCAGTTTGCGCTGCATTTGACATGATTGATCTAATCCTTTAACCTTTAAGTCGAGTGAGACCTATGCAAATGAGGCGCGTCTATCTGACATTGTTTGTGCACGCACACCAGCAAATATTGTTGTTTGAAGTAAAATACTAATTTTTATTCCTAATAAAAACGTGGCTTCAGTTTCTGCGGTTTCACTTCCCTTCTTACTGAAGGCTGTACATGTGGAGTGGGAAATGTTGCGAAAACTATTCCTTAAATAGGCAGTAAGCTTTGAAAATAATTTCAGATATTTCTGATATGGAGTGAATAACCTAAGAAAATGATACGACAATTGCTGTGTTGCACGGATAGTGTTGCTAGCTACTTATCATGATGTTGTGTTCGAGTCCCCACTAGGATGGCTGTTTTTATAATCTAGGTTTGAGGTAGTCTGTGAGCAACCGGCTATCACGTGATAGCAAACAAAATTACCTCATTGCTCAGAATGTCATGCCGGGTTTTAGGTCATATTTTTGTGATTATTGGTAGAACATGCGTTGTTAGTGTGTATAATTCTCAAATTTTAAATAAAATTGCACTAAATATCTGAGTGATAGATCACTTTCCAAAACGCTCGGTGATTATTGTTTACCGTCGAAGAATGAGTGCGCTTTTCTAGACACATCGGATGATATATATGAGCAAAACGTAGTCATTAGCAACATTGGTGTAATGCCCGTCATCATGGCTGCCTTCAGCTTTTACCGAATGTGTTTCGTCTGGAAAAAGTTGTTATTATTCGAAAAGATATATTTCAAAGTTCTTAAGCAGTTTGAAAACAAACCGCAGAAACCGTCTTCAGGATGAAAAAACAATTTTTTATTGCTGTTTTCATTTTCAGATGTTGAATAATCCTTATTTTCTTTCTCACTGACGTTTGCTAAACAGTTTTTGAAAAGATACTCAGCGCAGTCGGATTCTAACAGGTTAATAAGCTGAGCTAAATTACACTGACAGTGAATAATCGGTTTGATAGGGTAGTAGGATTTACGGAAAGGTGTTTTCTGTCAATAAATTAGAAAACGTCAAATTAAAGGCACAGGGTTTGTACTCAGGTAACATTGCATGCGTCCATAACCTAGATTATGCGAAGACTCCTGACCACAGATGTGGACGTGGAGACAAAACTCTGTCGACTGTCTTTTTATGTTTCTTTATTCAATTTTTTGGCATGTGCTCAAAATCATCTCAATAACTTAGTATTTCGTAGGTATCACTAGTTGACCGAAAACTTTCACTGGTAAATAGTCTTTCATTAACTTTGCCCAGTGGGCTGTTCGACTGTGGATTTCATTGCTTCGTTTAAAAAAGTTTCGTTTGTTAGACATATAACGAAGCAACCTATCGAAGTAAATGGTGACTGTTCACCTGTCTGAAACCACTTGTTTCCTGCGTGTGCATATTGGTGTGCTTCTCAGCTTCTACATCCATGCGCCAACTAAAACGAACACTAGTAATATAGCTCGATAAAATCATTTGGATGTACATCCGAGTCATTTTTTAAAGCAAGTAACGACCTCGAGGAATGAGTAGGTGCCATTACTCACAAATTTTAGCAACAGTTCAACAATTATCCTCAATGAAGTGCTGTAATATGCGGGCAGTTTTGTAGTGTGAATACAAAAAGGGGTGTGGGTCCGTATAAAGATAAGGTGCAACAACGAAGCACGTCTATTTTTGGCAATGGCGTGAATCTCTTCAAAAATGATTGGCAGCATCAGAGTTATGAGAAAAACTGCTGCACATAAGCTGAGCAATATGATTAGCTTTTTCTATTAACCGTTTTGTGCTTATAGTTTATTTGATCAAATTGTTATTAATAAATCTTAAACCTCGTGTGCATTACATACTACTTAACTCTGTGTATCATTTGCTCCAGTGGCATAATGGTTGACGAAAATATTTGCCCATTGAATTCTTTGTTGTTGATTCGTTTGTTGTGAAGTCACCCTTCTATTTAATCTCATTCCCTTCCAGTGCACACGCATTAATACCTTATGTCATGAGGCAGAGTTTGCATTTTCAAATAAGCTCCAATTTGTTCATTTGTACCCAATCAAGTGGTTCACCATTAAATTACAATTCTATAAACCCAACTGTTAGAAAAAAACGTATTTAATTCCTCCAACGTTGTTTGTTTTAACTGAGCGGACATCAGCTTGTGTCTTAGTCGGCCATAGGGTTTTCAGTATACTGCTGTGGATAAAATTGATGAAACTTTCTATCTTTTTCACGTCGGAATTGAATAACTTAACCAGAGACACCACTGTTGAATACATCAATAGGTGAACATACAGTGCAACTTCTAATCATCTGTATCTTCAGTTAAACGAACCCTTTTAAACAATGGATTTTTAAGAATGGGAGTTGCTACCGCGAAGTCTTCGTCATCGATCAATTAACTGTTGTTACTTGTCGAACACGTGCCGTTCAGAAGTGCTCTGCATATGTTGCACAACAAAAGTATGGAACAATCTAGAGCGTGCCACTACTTGTTCAGCTTCTAAGCAAATTAACCTGATTTAAAAATTCTGTTTTTGTTGGGAATTTGGAGTGGTCGGTTGACTTTCACGTGTATAAACGAGATTGCTTAATGTTTCATTTGTTTACCTAAAACGGCTTTTGAACGCATATGTTTACACGTTACAATAATCTCGCTGACTCTAACAAAAGGCATTCAGGTGAAGCGATATGGTAACTAGCATGCAGTTACTGGATTAGAAATTCTGGCGCATATTCTCATCAACTCATCTTTATAACATTTATAGCAGGATGTTCTCATGTTTCTAACCTTGTATCGTCCGTATCTTACGTGATGACACCAAGAAGAACAACATTTTTTCTGTTTACTTTCATTTGGAGTTCAGATACAGGTTTTCACAATGCTGATGAGTCAGGCGGGTTGTGTTCACGATCTATTCTGATGAATGTGGGAATGCATAAGTTTTCGTCCAACCTTAACCGCTCGTATATGTGACCTATAAGTGTGACCTGAGCCAATTCGGATTTTCAGATGTTTCTTCTATTCTCCCAATAACGTTGCAGTTATCCGTGGCCCTTTCAGATTTATAAAAGGTTTTCATTAATCTGTTACAAGCTTGTGCCAGGGTAATCCATGCCCAGTTTCATGTGCACTTCTGTGATCGATGTATTTGTTCAGTGATCACCATTTTAGATGAGAACGTGTTTTTTCCACAGAGGTCAGCAAACAAAGCGAATGGTCTTTTTTCTGGAAAAATGTACCTTCATCTAAGCGGTTTAGAAACAAAATCCATTTTATTTTTAAAGTACATGCCTTTCATGTGGTTTCAATGAGTTGTGTATTAGAATGGTAATTTGTTGTGGCTTTTCAAATCTGAGTTGCTCCCATATCTTTGAACTTCAGAATGTATAAAGAAACAATGCATAAACTCTGGTTCATTTTCTGATATTGCGACTATCTCAAAATCGATAGGTTTGATTCACCAAGGAGCAGGTGAGACAAAATAACGTCCATTTCTTTCCAGACTGAGTTTCCAAATGCAACTTATCCAATATACGGGATGCAAGGAAACGCCATTTGCATTGCCATGAAAATAGTGTGAGAGATATTCATCAGTAAGTGGTAGACGATGTTGATACATCAGGTAAACAGCACGGCTTTTGCATCTAGAGAGACATCCCCAGTAATTCCGTCCGAAAAAGATCGCAAAATTTATTCGGTGTTGCTAAAGTTGCAATCAAATACATTACAGCGCTTGGAATTGATTGGAATCGTGATCCATATTCTCATAAGAGAACCACATCGGTCCGCACGTCATCAGCGTGAAGTTAAGCAAGATCAACTTACATTTGAAGTATTAGGCACATACCTTTGCGAATAATACTGGAAATCCTCGATCGTCCTAATTACAGGCTCATACCTGTCTGTCATATTATCCAACATTATTATTATATGTACTTGTATTCACAAGGGCTCAGATGACAAGTAATTGAGTGACAACCTGTCTTCGCTGTCTAGTCAGCTTGCAATGATCAGTCTGAGGGTAATGGTGATTGTTGAAGTTAACGGAAAATGTGGTAAGATTACAGAATGGTATGAACTTCTCAGATCAGCGTCTTCTAGAAAGAATCTCGTCATTCAAATCCAACTGGTTCAAGATCGTACAAGTTCGTCACCGAAACTGTTCTGACGACTAATTTGGCGGCATTAAGATCCTCATAGGTTTATACGAATAAGCAATATCACAATGATAGACAGTTTGATTCTGTCTAAAAATTGCACAAACACAAATGAACGATATGAATGATGTTATAAACACTAGGAAAAATTTGTGGGACGTCTCAAGCTAAGGTGTTTTTCAGTATGTTCGCACTATGGTGGCACACATTAGAAATGATAACATGTGAGTGACTAGAAATATTATGCGACTCAGAAAAGTCCTCTATTTCAACGCGCAGGCAGCTCTAAGCCACTCCTTGGTTTACTGACGGCACCTCAAAAAGATTTGCTCTTTACTTGCGAAATCTTTCTTCGGGATGAACGTAGCCGAAACCGGGTTAATAAGCTCTTTGATTATTAAAACCTTCTTCATAGTTAAGGCTCGTTCACAGGTTAGCACAACGTGCAAGTCTTTAATCACGCTTGGATCAACTGGGCGTTTTAGGATCTGATTCCATCGGTAAACACTTGAGAGAAAACCGACATGACCAGTTTCTTAGCCATGATTATACTTAGCACTTGTGGACCATTTATCAAGCATAACTAACAGAAATTAGCTTTGGCGCATTTCAAAGTTCGTTGCTAATATGAGTGCACTTTAATATTTCCATTAGAGCTGGTTTCTCTCCAGTTCTCTCCGCGTGATCTTGATGTAGAGAAAAATTACCAAACCAATACTTTTCTGAACAGCACACACACAGGGACGTACAAGTATATATCACTAGGTTCATTTCAAACATTTATGAATTGATGAGTTGCGTCCTATATGTTTCATTATGTACTTTCGTTTGAACAAGTGAATTACTGAATATAAATCACTGTGTTGTCGCAAGCTAACTTTAAGTTTCTTGAAACTTTTTGGCAAGTCCAGTTTCCGCCTTGAAGATCGGATCGCAGAAGGCAACTTCGGTTTATTCCCCTTCAGAACAAAGATAACGTGACGTTGATGGTTTTTACATGTTTGGGGCTTACAACTATTGATTGCTGCTCAGAGCATTGATAGGTGTACGTTTGTGTCGGTTGAGGTAACTGGATTGGATGGTTTCGTACCTGAGCAATACAAAATGACCACATCAACGTGATTTTATGCCATAGTTGTCACAACACTGTTTGCACTGATTGATGTTCTCTTATTAGGTAGTATAATCGTCCCATCATGTACTCATGAATTCCCAGTGGCACTCAATTCGCTAACTCAAGAAAATACGACCAGCACTTTTACATCCTCAGTGAATGATGACCAGTTGCTAGTTTGTGGCTAAAATAAACTATGTTTAACCACCCACAAGTGTTCATTCTCAGCAAATGATCCTTCGTTTTATCAAGACAAAGAAGTTTTCAGTACACTCAACGTGAAAGAAACTTCACTTATAACCAACCGCGGCAGTTGCATTTGGAAAAACCGAGCAAACAGTCCGTTTGTAGAAGGAACACCACATTTAAGATCCGCACTCGTTGGAGCCCATCAGTAGGGCGTACTGTTTCCAAATCTGATTTGCAAACCGCTGTCCCTCTTTCAAGGACGCAGCATATTTCCCACTGAGTAATTGACTTCGCGTTAACCAGAACCAGATTGTTATACCCAAACCGTCAATTCTATTCGTTTGCGGATAATTCTGACAAGGATACCCGTTATCGTTGAGGAGGCCAGCTGTGAATCAATAACAGTGCATGAGTCGCAACTGATAATGAGAAACGTCCAACCGGTGTTAACCATACATCCTCAACTACTTATTCGTAACATGTACTTATCCGGTTTTAACTGCAATGGTCAGTTAGTCTAACGTTCTTCTATAAAACCTCACCCAATATTCTACATAGCGCATTTATGCGGCCGAGTAAAGCAAACAATTCTGATTAACCTTCCTGTTTTAAGAATCCACCTGCAAAGTAGGAACGTGATTCCAATTTGGAGGAATTTTATCGGCCCAAAAGACTGTAAGCGCTCGACCTCTGAATTCCTTTTAACATGGGGCTCATGTGTGACTAATTCTACCGAATTTACCTTCACAAAAACCAAAATCGCGATAAAAATTCGGCGAATAATTTGGAAAATGCGGTACAACTGTAGTTCTAATCATCCAGATATATAGCAAAGAAGGATCAAGTAAAACCAAATGCTTCGCACGTCGTCATCTTAATTCTTATAATATAGTTTGTTAGCAATTGCGCGGTAAACTTGTATTGCACCTTGAAGTGTAAACGTGATTTATGACAAGCTTAGCACGACAAAATCTCGCTAAAATTCTGTCAGCGTGTGAACTTGATGACCTGACAGTTACGTGCAGTAGTATTCAATGTATACAATATTCGGACATTTTTTTATGAAGAAATGTCTCCGTTTGCTAAATAAAAACGAGTGGAGATCTCGTTATTCGTTACGCAGAGCTTCATAAAAATTTGATGCTGAAAACAGATTGTATTGAAATCTCTGTTAGCAGAATCATGGGAAAGTACATTGGTATGATCGGCGTTTTACCAGGTCATCCCCATCCATGTTATGGGCAGGAATGATATGGTTACCTTTGCATAATTAAGTTACGTAGCACATTGTGTTTGGTGAATCTTACAATTAGGCCTGACTTGAGCTTCTCGAGCAGCTGATAACCGTCACTTTATGATTGATCATAGATGGTAGTTATGACAACCAGAATGAATCCACTATTTTCATTCGTTTATGCAGTCTGTTCGGAAATAAAGGATCGCCTTTCTTGCTATGCACACAATCCACTCACTTATCACAGAACCCTTGGAAGGTTTCTAACGTAAGGCACTGGTTGATGGGTGACTTCGATAATCGTAAGCGTACGCCCCGTTTTTGGAACCATAAGACCATGCAGAATTTGCGGGGAATTCTAATGCAATATACCGCAGTGTTCACTCTACATGTCTGCCTGTCATGAGACATCGGAATATTAAAGCGTTGTTTGACACCCATCCTTTCTAAGTGATCTGATAAAAAAACCACAAAAATGAAGTTAGTTTGCCACATGGTCTGTTGCTAGCGGTCGCCAGAGTGTTCCTCTTTCATTCAGCCTTGCAATCTCAGAGCATTTGTTCAGCAGCCCCCTGGAAGTTTTGGACAGATTATGTCAGTCCTGTTCTAGGCTATATGTCATCATTTATAAACCGTAGTTTGCAAGTCAGTAAACTCCAGGTATTTTCCTTCCAGTGTGGATGAATCTTGAAAACTGGTCAGGTAGACGCATATGTTTTACAAAGAAGTCAAGTTTACAAAAACCGTTGCGTAATTTACTTAACCAGTTTTGTTTAAAGATTGGTCTTAGTATCTGATGCGACGTATAAATATGCCTTGTGTTCTACACACAGCAATACAAAGTGAAACGATAACACCTCCCCTATTTAGGAAAGCCTACCGACTCATATCCATCACAAGATACTCAATTCATCTCACCAGTGAAAACCTGATATTGTTTTTTTTGTAGATCGTCCAATGTGTTTTTTTGGTAACCACAATGGTCAAAGTCTCTCCGCTACAAAAGTTCGCATATTCCCACTCAGGTAGCCATAAGACGTAGTCGTTTCAATTGTACAAGATGGTGAAGATGGGCGCATTGAAAAAAAGCCTCTATATTTTCGTCTTCATGGTCGTTGTGGATATATCCAAGGGAAATCTTATTCCGGATTACGTTGATTCTTTGGTCCACCACGGTAGTCGAACGTTGTTCACGTTTCTTGCTGTGATAACGTTGTTGACTGTGCCCTTTAATTTCTGACTGCATGTGAAGATGGCTGTTTCCAAAAAAGACCATTTTGGCTATTTTTTCTGTGTCCCAATGAAATTTCCCAACATTCAGAATATTGCGGCTTCCAACTTTCTGAATGTGATTCTTCCTTACGTTGTCGTGAATGTAAGTTTTCTATTGACTTACTCCATGTGAAGCAAATCCAAACTCCCATGCATTATTGAAACTTCAAGGTATTAGATCTGCTGTCTGTTATTCACCTTCATAAGCCCTTTGGATAACATTTAAACCAGGCTCTTGCTCCTTGTTCCAACGTGTAAGTGGTTCAAGCGTCACGTGAATTAGTGCTCCAGTGATTAACAGAAAAATAATCGAGGGTTTGTTCCATATCACCACATTATTCATCTCAGCAAATTTATTCATTATTGCCTTATGATAGGACTTGAAACGCTTTCTTCTATTATGGCGTATACTGAGTTCTACTTACCACTGAAAAAATCGTTTTGTTGTGGGGTGTACGCATCTAGGACGAAAAAGTAGAAAAAAGACTAAAAGCGCGAAGTTGTACGGGAAAATATATCTTTCACAGATTGTTCACTCCGAAAATAACGCTGAGATACGTGAACACTGTGCCCACCCTTTAAGTAAAAATGCTTTGGAGACGTGAGTTAATTGGAGCGGGAGATATAGAACGCAAGGTAAGATCACTGCTGCAGTCACGTGAAGCACTCACGGTATATTTTGGTCTGTCCACAAACTGGATTGAAGTGCATCGATTAGTGTGATTTATCTTGAACTTAGTGAGTAGGTATCGGATTATTCAGTTAAATGCATGTAACACCATGTTAAGAGAGAAATTAACATGTGTCAAGAAGTTGGTTGAACTGTCTGTTTGCATGATTATTGCTCCTCTGGTTTAGTTTTTAAGAAGCTGGAATGAGGAAGACGAAAGCTGACAACAGACAGTATCGATATTTAAGTGGGTTTTCCTACGAATTGTGATAAGCAACCAGCTATTCTTCTTTGTTGGTGTATTGTATTATCCAGTTCGTTATGGTGGATATAGTGCCACACACACATCACATCCAAAATAAGTTAACTAACGTGTACATGCTGGGCATCCTGACCAGATTGTTATCTGAATTTCACTCACATTGGTCGGTATATCAAATCTGGATGTCATCACTCCATCCAGAATTTTGCCAAGAAAGGATGTTGCATGTAACAGAGTGCAAAAGTTTTACTATAATAAATTCTTAAACTGAGTACATAGAACAGCGGAAGCCGCCAACATCACCAAGAAGGCAAGAATCAATCCCTAAAATGCAGTGAACATTTTGTGTTGAGTGAGCTTTCATTCTGTGTTCATTAGAGAACCATTCTTTGGTTGGTACCTTGTTTCCGACAGGGATAAAATGAGTAGCCCTTCTATTTTGTATCAGTTTAAAATCAACAGCTCTCTTTTGAAGTTATTCGACTGTTTTCTCCTGATTCTACCAACCATTACTGTTACGGAGAATCCCAAATAGACAGATTGTGCGTGCTAACCCTCGTCTCTCTAGATTTCGTTTTGTGTAGTTGTTTTCGCAAATACAACAAATTCCCACCTTTCCTGAGATTGATTTTTGGTTTTCTCATCTTGTGGTTCAACAGCACATCGATAAGTAACCCTGATTTTTAACCGCAAAAACTGAATCTTCGCTATTTGAGAATAAAAATCTTAAAAGAGAAAAGAACTCGATAACTGAACCCTTTTTTCTAAAGTGCATCCTAGTTTCCACACCTTTTTGTGAGAGGAAGTTAGACGACATTCAAAATACAGGAATGCTCTATTTCCCTGTTTCAAAAGCAACTCGTTTCGCACAGCGCAATCTGTCTAACAGTTCTTAAACATTCCAACCACCGATTAGCTCAAAGAGGGTTGCTTTTGTCACCACTTGTTAGATTATCGTTTGACCGTCTTTCATTGTTCAAAACCGTGTGCGCAGCCAATCCAAAGCGTTCTGAACGAAAGGTTTATCCTACCATGGTTTTTCAATCTTTCTAGTCCTGATGGTTGTGGCGGAGCATTATGTGGGATGACTTTCTTCAAACTTATTCTTTGAGGGTTGCAACATCCTCTTGACTATGGTCCCGTTGCTTTAGTTTTGCGGAGAAGGAATACCGCTTGTTTTCTAAATACCCATGAAAACTACTGGGAAACTTGTCTGAAGTCACCCCACGGTGTAGAAATGACTGTGAACCACATCCATGATCGATAATTTCTGAGAACGTTAAAACCTGTGAGAACTGGTTTTGTATTCATTCGCTATCTTTACTACACCGCTGGAGATTTCATTCAAAGAATATCGTGGATGTGGCTTTTTTCGTTTCGACGATGTTCGTCATGTCAGCTTTTGATCTCTGACTTTAAAACGTGGTGTTCACTATTTACATCTAACAAGTTAGTTTTATTTGGCGTAGTCTTCGCTAGGTCAACCAGCCCAATGACAGCCTGCTTTATTTAGTTGGTATTATTTACATTTGCAGTGATCTGAAAACAGAGACAAAAAAGAAATTGAGCAGAGTAATTATAAGCCTTGAATCATTTGGAAAGGTTTGTTAGCATAGGGTCATATCCATGCGTGATTTAATATTTTAAGTTTATTCCGACACCTTACCTGGGGTGTTTTAGGGCACCTTTCATCATACAGTTTCTGTTTATTTTTCTGCCATTGTACAACCGCCTTATCATCAAAACGCACTCTAGGGTTTTTATCACATTTTCAGTAAATTTTAAGTCAGTTTGCGACAGTAATGTGAACCAAAATGTAGAATTCCCTGCGAGTCGAAATAGAAAAATGAGGCTTTTCACTGTGCAAAATTGAACTGGTCATAAGTACCTTTATTTAAAATTTGATAGAGTAAAACACAGGACAAGAGGGTTTCACACTGTGTACCTTCAAGGGAAACGTCATAATGAAGCCACACCCTTGAATTACTTATTGTTAAAATATTTGTTTGGTGGGACAAAGGAATGTCTGTCATTTTGAGACAATATTAGTCTAAATGGATTTCACTGATAGTTTTGGTAGAATGCTTTTATCAATGGAAGGAGCCATTCAGTTAAACTGTGTAAAGACAGTCCCTTAGAAAGTCTGTAAAATCTTTTCCTTAGCTGGGACGATTGTGTGACGTAAGCGTAGCCACAGCCATCCGATCTGCTTGGAAAGTGGTTGTTATAAATTATGCGCACTGGGTACTGTGTGCAATTCATGTAAATCCTGGTAACCTTTACCGATCAACGGATTCCGTTAAGTTCAATGCACACGACAAAAACAACTCGCAGGTTTAGCTTTAATTGCATCTTTTGGATTGCAATTTATTTAATGTAGGTTTTTTTCTGGCACTCAAAGTTGACCAATGACAGCAACCACGAAATAAATCGTGGATTTCTCAAAGATTGTTATCCATTAAGACATAATAAACATGTGGTTATGAAATTCTGATTTCAGCTCTCAGCATATGGATAAACAATCGTTCTATCTAGGCAAGCGCATAGGTTAACCCATTCGCTAATGTGATCCAAACCAAATTCGAACATCGTCGTTTAAACAGGTTGCTATATCTTGTGTTCAGTTGCTGTTGTAATTCACGACACATATAACATCATGATACTGTGTCAAATTTAGTTCGCTCTCTTTCAAAAAGAGATACAATCATGAATATGAAATAACAAGTAACTCAGATATATTTGTGCCTGGAAAAAACATCAATCTATCCTTAAATTTTTGAGCGCTTTCAAAGTAAACCTGTGAGACTGAAAAATTCATCACAGTCCTCACTTTATGATTTCCACAGGTTTGAGCAAAATTCAGGAAGCTTTAAATATTCACTTGTTCCTTTCATTAAAAACGCTTACTTTATTATTAATTGATCATGCACGAAGCGAAACAGACCGATTGACAGAAATTTTCTTTTTATTGTATAATGATTGATTTCAATCTATTGTGGAAACCTACTCCTATTTTACTTTTGGATGGTGCTATCACGGTTTATTTGATCGTTTCATGTAAACTATTTCTATCTGTGGTTAGAAGGATTGTGCTTCCAAATCTATCGAATATTTGTTTTCCAAAAACATTGCTTCAATAGCTGGTAATATAACTGACCAATACAGTAGCTTGTTTTACTCCACTTCTTCTCTTCCAAAAAACCACCCGCAACTTACTCCAGTTGACGGAACAATCAACACACGTATCTATTTCATTGCACTTCTCTGAAGTTCCAGCCATGGTTTTTCCAGTGAGCATTTATATACTACACTAGAACACTCGTATGACCAAGGTTCATCAGTATACGTGAAAATGGAGCAACATGTTTGTAGCAAAATACCAATAATGTTCCATGAATCTAGAAGGGATTGTAGAAGAAGTTTGCAAACCTTCACGTCCAACAAGGACTTATCGGTGCTAAGCAGCTGTCAAGCTCTCTGCTGGTGGTCATTAAATTTATCTTTTATTGAACCGCAACTTCACTTTGTCTGGGATCGCACTGGAAGTATGCTGGTTTGCATACTAACAGAAACACTCAAGTTCATGAGAAAAAGTGTGCAGAGGGTTGTTCAGTTTAACTTTAATGTCCCATTCTAATTTCTACTATCTTTAGCCGTAAACCAAATATTCAAAAATGGTTCGGAAACAATTCAGTCCAGAAATTTGGCGAACTTTACTGACAGTTTTAAATATACATTTGAAA
The DNA here is from genome assembly GCA_008508345.1 of Paragonimus westermani. Lineage (NCBI taxonomy): Eukaryota > Metazoa > Platyhelminthes > Trematoda > Plagiorchiida > Troglotrematidae > Paragonimus > Paragonimus westermani. The sequence continues at coordinate 231,644 of QNGE01000475.1, forward strand.
AAACTTCTTGGTAGTTTTGTTCCGGTTTTTCAATTAGTGATTGTCTATTTCAGTTCGCCAACATGACAAAAGGATAATTAATGCAAGATATCAGCATTTCGTTTATTCTCGTCGGTCCTATTCGCAAAGCATTGAGGGCATATATAAAAAGGCGCATGGCAAAAAGAACAACGATTATATGACACCATAAGAAATCAGGGTCAAATCCACGACGATACTGACCGTATAAGCAACTTTTGCGCACACGGAAATTCCCGAATCTATCCAAGTTGCACGGCCTCCATGAATGCCAAAAGCTTCGGATTTCGGTTGCGCACCGACACGCTGAAAAACTTTAGTGGGTCAACCAAGTGACCTGTATCCAAGGTGTGCTTAGCAATCGATGAGGCTGGGTTCCGGTTCAGCGACTGGGTTGCTAGTGTTTGTTGGGTCATCGCAATCGATGACCACTTTGGGATATGTTCTTCTATTCGGCATCATATTATTTAGTACGTTCAATTAATGTGCTTGTCACGGCAACTGCGATGGAGTTGTTGGTGAGAGGCAGAATAGTGGGTGGATGATAATGGTACTCATGAAAAACGACAATGTGAATGCTGAACAGTTGTAATTCAGCCGTTGAATGGGTGTGGTTTAAAGCCGATAATAAATTTTCTTATTTGTTGGTTTATGCATGAACATAATTAAAAGTCGACTCAAAGTATGTATGCTCCTTGGAGTCAGACTCAGTGTGAATATTTGATTAACTGCAGACCACAATGAATTAGTGTAAATAAGGCTTGTGAAGTTGTAAGTAAAAATCAAACTTGCCTATTGGTCTTCACTCCAGAAATATGTACATGTATACTAGTATTTCTGATTGACTCTGTTGAATTTGACTGGAGGCAATAGTGTAACGGACGTTAGGTGAACGTGTTTGGAAACTGAGCAGAGTTGGATACCCAAATGAAGTTTGGGGGAAAAATTGACTCGGACCGCATGGCACTATACCAAAAAATTGAATTATACTTCCAATTAACAAGAAACAAAATCGCAGTTAAATCCAGTGTTCGCTCTTCAGCTGTATATTGATTTATCAAACAAAACGAGCAGCCTTTTTCAAAGGTTGATCCGGTTTTACAATGTCGATGATAGAATTAAATAATGGATAGGGAAAAAAATATTTTCACGGAAGCACTAGGGTGGATGTCAAATTAATCTAATTTAAAACTGGGCCATGTCATACAATTGGTAGTCACATTTGAAAGGTATGATTTTCTTGATACTAACCAAGTTCGAGCCATTTCTCTGCTTTAATCCGCATATCAGGACTTTTATTTTCGTTGCTACTAACGCAGTTGTCGTTCTAGGGGAGGTGTTGACCAGCCTTAACTATGTAATTACATGCACTATCAAAATTCTCACAACAAGACCGGATTCCAAATTCTTTTGTCCATAGTTTGTCATTTTTTATAAAAAGAAATTTTTTCATTAACATTTATCACCTGCTTGTTTTGCTTGAGCGACTAAAACCCCAACATAGTTGTTTTCTTGATCACTGAAATAAACCTCACAAACCTGTTGCTAGAGATGCCAGTTGCGCAAACACGTTTTGACGGGAACACACTTACTTGAGGAGGGCTATTGATAACGGTTGGAAAAAATTCTTTCTGTCTCCGCAGCCAAGTTACTGTGTGGAAACTTCCGTTCATCGGTTTGTCACTGGAATGTTGCGATTATCTGTTGGATAACGTACAATTACAGCGCATGATTTCCTTGTTCCCTCGAGTTTTTTATCACTGGGGTACATTCAACATATCATTTAACCAACATTGGTTTTCATCACTATATAAGTCTGGCCCTTGGGAAGCATCAAAATTAGTCAAGTGTGTCATCTGATTCCTGCTTGAAAGTTATCACAGTTCACAATAAATTCATTCAGGTGCCTATAAATGGCCGATAATTGACATTTTGGAAAGTAAAACAATTTACAAGGTAGAGCCTCCGATTACCATTCAAACCAAAAACCTGTAAATATAACCCTGATGCATGCTACCGTACATTGCCACAAAAGCAAGAAAGTAACAGCTAAGATTTTCTGGATGGTCATCCCCATCTGCTCCATAGGTTTTTGTTTTTCGTTGGTCAGTGTATTTCTTGTAGAAGTGTGTTTATCATCTGTAATCTTTGATAGTGCACACCATGGACCACCGCAGGAAATACATTCGTCAACGAAAAATGATAGCAGCCACAAAGAAAATTTAGATCTAGATACCGTCCGTAGAATGGTCTTCATGCTTTTTTCTGGCAATTGTACAGTTTAACCGCAATTTATTGACCACCACGTGTGTAGTTCAAATTGGCGTACGCGAACTGTGATTATCACGTGAAAGGATTTAAGAAATGCTGATATCCACATCTATATATAACTGACAGCTCACTGAAAATATGTCCATAGATTTTGCGTTACCACAAACATTTCGGCCATCTTGTTTCAAAGAGAACTGAGCCGAAACTTTTGCTCCTGTAGTGGTTTGCCAACTGCGTCAACTTCACTGCCAACAGACTCAAACTTTGGTCCGTACCCTCCTGCTATAATAATGTTGAAAAATGTGTCTGCGAGCTCATATTAAGCAAGATCAAAGGGTTATCTTAGAATGTTCATCCAGATTCACTCATGAATAGTATTCTGACTGTCCGATTTTCATTAAAAAAAGAAGCAGCGGATATTTTGAGGATTCCAGCGGAACACACTAATGAGATAACTTATCGTGTTCAAGTCACAGAATTTGATCAGCCACTTAGAAATTACTGTAAGTAGTGGTAGTTTAGTTGAAACAATGTTAGCATTAATCAGAATCAACTCAAGACTTCCAACTGATTGGTTTTCATGGTGAGACTGTCGAACGGAAGTGATCAACCCTAATGTTGCTCCAGTAGGAACGTGTCAAGAGTGATTATATTTGCTGCAGTCGGATTTGAGTTGGAGCCCACCGTATTGTTCACTGCCTTGTTGTCTGCATTTCAGTTAAATGTCATGTGAATTACTATGCCTCTATTCGTCTTTTAGTGCTTTAATAGTAACCGTCTCCTTGCGTTCATCTTTTTTTTGTTGAACTGGTTTTGCCTCATCCTGGACGATGCTGTCGGTGTTCTTGAAATGACCCCCATACGGTTGAATATAATTTTTTTGAAAACACCTATATCATCCTATGATTAACGTAACCATTCACTCTCTATTAAGTGACCTAATGTTTGGGGCAGTACAAGCTCACCGGCATACAAACATTTATTGCTGATGCGACCAAGGTAGTACCTAAAGGCCACGTAAACGATGGTCAAACAATGAAAGTTAGTGTACTTTATCTACCCAGGGGTCAAAACGAGTCTCAGCGTTTGTCCTTTTATCCAATTCCGGTAGAGACAACATTCGTTTGCGCCAAATCATCTTCACAGTTGTCCTAAACAAATGGCATAATTTATGCACTGTAGCATAGTCGCAATGTAATTACTAACATAGTAGTATATGTAACTATTGATTTTGTAATACATGTACACATGTCCATTTAGATTCTTGCCACACTGTGAACTTATTTTGGTTTTGAAAAATGCTGGAAAGTATTTACGTTTTTAACAGGGCATTTTCACGTAACACCGATATCAAACTCATGTCCTGTCGAAAAGACAACTGACACACAATGACGATTATTAATACTACCGGCTTACTTTAGTAAATTTCTTTCGGCAAAACCCGATTATCTGCTTTTTAAACTTTTCTACAGTTCGCATCTATGCGTATGATCTGAATGAGGTTTCACTAACCGAGTGACGAGATAACATCAAACAGTTTTTAACACGATACATGTTTTGGTGGACAAAAATCACTGTTCAAAGCAGTAATGGAGATCAAGCTCGAACTTAGTGATGCATTTAACATTTGCGGTTGAGAGTAGTATTGTTTTCGTTGGGTAACACCGAACAAGAAACTGGTTTACTATGATACTGAGGTGTGCTTTTACCCACTGATATTATCCACAGTTTACTTAGTGAAGCACTCAAACAGACTGGAAAACTTCGGCAGCTGCATTGTGAAAAAACTGAATTGAAACGGTTTTAGTGTTAACTGTCACACAGAGGACAAAATACAGACTGTACAAAAGGTTCTAGGAAAGGTTGCTTTGTTAAACAAGAAGCCATCGAAGCGAGATTCAGGACCATGCGACCTCTGCAACCGCTCACAGTCAAATTCTGCAACATTTGGCCGGAAGTTTGAACACTAAACAGGAGTCACGGTACGACACAAATCGCAAGTCACAGACACAATAAAGGATGCCAGAATGTTTTTGTAGTGGGAACAACGTGCTCTGAACTATTGAAAACGTGTTTTTGATCTGAAACGGTTGAGGCAAACCAGTCATAAGACGTGTTTCATGAGCCACGAAGCAGATATGCGAACGTAAAGCAAAACAATACCATCTAACGGTTATTTTAGAGCACCATCCAACGAATTAGGCAGGACTCTAAGATATTGATCTGAGAGCTGTGTAAGTACAAACAGTAGGATAGTTTTCGTTAATCAGGGCAATTATTTGTGGTTGTGCAGCAGTTAAGCGTTTGCGTGAAACAGTGACGTACTGTTAAGATTGATGCTAACCATAGTACTCAAGATAATTATTTGAGCGCAGTAATTTGATCGCTGTTTTTAAGCTGAAGCATCCTAAATAGCACCAGCCTGAATTAATTCATGAACTCAAGCTGGTTGATTTTTTTGTGGTACTTTGAGGAATAAGTGGACTCAAGAATGCATCAAAAATACATTCGATTCTTCGTTAACACCGATTTTTCTGTAAGTGGTTTTTACTTTGCTAGCTTCCTTGGCGTACTTTTCAATAAAAAAAATTATGAGAGTGATATTTGGTCAAGGATGTCTACAACGTTGAGCGGCAGATTACTGAGTAACGCATATAATTGCATGCGTATCCCGGTAGGTTGTTGGTGAGCACAATAATGAGCAGATCTTATTCAAAGGTTGCACAGTTTGAATAACTTAAGATACTCGAAGACCTCGACACCTGGAAGGTGCTAGTAGATATTCTGGATGATCACCACCGCATTCAACCTTGCTAGCGTCGGAGGAACAACAACTTTGCTTAGTTACCCCGGACTGCCGAAAATCGACAGGAGGGGTGAATTTACTCCCAGTACCACGAAGCTTAAAACTGGGTGAAAGATCCCGGAAAACATGGGGCAGTAAAGCTCAGTGTGAACATTTTGATGCAAAGTAACTTTAATAATTTTAGACAACATACAAAATCTATTGCAAAAGCATTGTATAGAACTCAGGTGAAAGAACTCCTGCACAAAAGTAAATTATCCCTAATTAACGACACAAGCTTCTTGAATGAATAAAGTAGAACTTGTGACTTCAGGATTTGCGTTGGGTATATTTTTGACTCGCTTGCCTTATCGAATAAAATGTGCGTACCAAGTTGGCTCATTATGTCTAAATTTAATCTTCAGTGATTTATCTATTTGCGAGGAAAAAGTTACCTGTCAAAACAAACTAGGCTGTTTGTAATCCCTAAAAATAATTTATTTTCTTCTGTATACATTATTTATGCTTTCGAGCAATCAGTTTTTTGTTTTCATTCGGAAGAGTTGAAATTTTCCAGCATGTCAGTCGAAATTTAACAATGTTACAGTCGTTTTGATAATGCTCAATTTCTTTGAACACAAAGCGTCGGTATTCCTCACCAAGCTTTCTGTTGAATGACAAACTAGGATGACTGCAACAATCCTTGTTCAGTATTTCTGAAGATCTTTTAACGTTTAAATTATTTTTCTTTGAAATTCTGCTTACAGTTGCGTGACGCGGATTCTCTATAGTTTTTCAGTCCATAGAAAATAGTTTCCTTCATAAAGACCAAACCTGTTCTAGAAAACCCTTTCGAATGGCGAAGCGGAACTAACACATTTTTTACAATTTTAAAATAGTTAAAGGTAAAAGCGAGGTATACAAACAATTAACTTTTATCTCACTTCAAATGTTCTTAATTTTATGCCACAATTTTATGTTTTCCTTAAAATATTGTTTTCGTTCCAGTTTGTCCAGTTCAGAAAATTCGATCGTATGTATGGATTACATCCAGTGGGAACTGTGGTTCGTTAGATTGCTTTAAGTTAATCGGTTATGCAAATGTTCTGATATCTGGATTTTTTATTCGCAGATATGACGATTGTTTTTTGATATCCACTTTGAAAAATTGGATCGTTTTTTGAATCTGTTTTTAGTGAACACGAAAAGCAGGATACTTATTTAAACAATTACTTGGTTTTTCTCTGTTTCTCAAACCGCTGTAGCAGCTTACACGAGTGAGTCTCGAAGGTCGAAGGCAGTACAGCGATCTGCACTAAAACAGGTTTTGTTTTTCAAACACTCCTTACAAGTTGATTACCTGGATGTAAACACAAATTTATCCATGTTGGTCTGTTTCATATTAGTGTTGTCATGTATGCCACCTGTAATTGTAATTCACTTGTAAAACACTCTCAAGAAGCCTTGTAAAATCCTAGGTACTTGGTTATATGCTCGAATCACGTACCTATGGAAGACACTACAGTTGTTATAGGGTTTTAACCTGAACTTGTAATAGAATTATGACTCGTCGTTATCTGTCGCAAAGTGAGTCAAGGTGCCGATGGCCGGAACGTTTTTCCATAATGACTGGACACCTACTTCAGTAAATTGGTCTATTTTAACGACCGTTTTCAAAATGTGCTTGATGTCGTTACTAGACGATGTGACCCCGGTCAATACGCATGGTCGGCACCCAGAAATATTGGGAGCAACCTTCAACTGTAGGAAGGCCAGAACCTGAAGACACTGAGCCAGACATACCCAAGCATAGACCGGCAATGTTTCAGTGACATTATGACACACCTGCTGCACAAAATTGTTGTTGCGTTCATTGTGTAGTTTCACTTACACTTCAAAATATATCTGGAATTAAATGACGTCCTTGACAATTGCAACAGGTACACTGCCAACAGTTTTAAATTTTCCAACAGGGGAAAATACTGAAAAACATTTGGAAGAAAGGGTGCTAAATTGAAACAAAAATAAACTGAGTGGCACTCGTGGGTAATTCTGTTGGCATCACTAAACTTCATCTCCAAGAATTCGTCTTAATGCCAGACTCAATCAGTCAAAAACGTAAGCAACACTGGCTTGTGATATTTAAAAAATATGAACAAAAAATCAGTGTTTGAACAGTAGTAGATACAAGCATTTTGTATTGCGTCATCAGCACTCGTGTGTCCATATCAATCAATCAGTTGTGATGTAATAATATGTATTGTTTACATCTACCACTCTTTCTTCTCCAATTTGCATGTTCAAACCACCTAAACGGACGTTGTTAGAAATCCCTAAGAAGTAGTTTATATCAGTATCTCATGGCTTCTGTTAATACATGATTCTTCTGTTGAAAACTTCCGTGTACTCATCGTCAACAATGGCTAGTAGTATGCAGTTGAGTAACAGATATGCTTTTGTTGTTGCATTAAACTTCGTTAGCCACTGTTTGAAAATGAAGACAGTATCACAAGGCTACTTTTTTCTCTAATATATACGCAGTAGAGGTTGACTTCTAGTAACTTGAAGTAAACAGTAATGTGCATCTTCAGGTGGTAAAAATTGCTGCATGCCGGTTTTAGAAAAATCACAGTGCAAACTGAAAATTATCGCATATACGTTCAATTGTATTGCGGCAAACAGGTTAGGCATTCCAAACAGACACATACCATTTGACAAAAGAAGAGATGACCTGAAAGATCAAACGAGAAATGAGCCTACAGCAGCAAATTATTTTTTCTTACAAAGGGGAAGTTTTAACGAAGTGAAGTGAGAGGTTGGATAACCAAAAACGAAGCAGAATTGATGGAATGCATAAAGGTTTCAGGATATGATGGAAAAGGTTTCTTTCACTATAACGCATAACTATTTCAACAGTGAAGGTGAAATTAACGAGCAGTTGTGCTTTCAAGTTTAATTACATTTATTGGGATTTCAACTTGTTTACCTGACGTATGTCTTCCACGTGACAAATTTAGCAACGCAGTTGTTGACGTCAACCAGGAAGATTCAAGCTTTTGATTTCTATGGTATATTTATGATACATGTGGGTTATGTAGTGCATAAGTAACGTAACGTTATATATGTGCTTCGGCATTGTGTTATAATCAAGTTAGAAAAATGAGTGGTAAGATATTCGTCGACAAATTCTGGGGCAATGATCCTTCAATAAGGGTTTATTTTTATCTTTTCGGAGAACCGGTTTTTATGTGAAAACTACTTTCTGTTACGGAGAAAGATGCGCATTATTCGCGCCAAGAGTGTCAATGAGTGCAGTCGTTCTGTTGAAAACCACGGACATCGGAAACATTTGGACGCTGTTTCTGGAAGCAGTTTAAAACCGCTTGCCGTTCGGTTGATTACGCATGATATTGGCCTATCGATGCCAACCACTTCGTTTCATAACTTCAGTTCTTAAAAAGATACTATCCTATCATCTATACGTGACTTTATTCACGTCCTTGTGATCGTACGACGCTTAAATAGCAATGAAAATAAAAGATTTTGCTGTTTTTGTCAGAGAGGTCAAGTCTGGTAATATCATACCACAATAAGTGACACTACTCGGCAAACGTCCACTTTTTAAACTTGAGTCCTTTAATTTTCTTCGAGCAGATGAAGGTTCCTGGTATTCAACACTACAGCATTTCACACTGATAAGTACTAACACTTAACCGCTGTACAGTCGCTTGTTGAACAAAGAAAAACATTTTAACACAAACACATACGTTAAACCCCTCAGGCAAAAATTGAAATATTCGAATGCATGATGCTTGCATCTTCCTGATTAGTTGAAGATCTAGTTTTCGGTTAAGTTGTGTTTATAAGTTTTTGCTAACATTTTGATGTAAACTTGATTACTATGGTTTAATGAACCCTACATACTCTGTACCATGAAACCTTCTCAAAAATATTGAAATGCAAACTTTGTAAAGTAGTTCTGACACTTATGATCACCTCTCCCTTCATTACGGTTAGAATATACGCAGTACGGAAACGTGTTGAAAATTCGGCGTTTTCATTTTGCGCACACATTATTCCTGCTTTGTTTGTGGTTAGTTAACAGATGCCTTTTCCTTAAAAATAAGTCTCGCCACGTTTTTTCGTGAAGTTTACGCAGATTTTCACAGACGACGTGAGCAGTTGATCCGAACAGGCTGACAATACTGACTTGTAACGTATGTACCAATGATGAGTTCACGACATTTACAACCATTTTAGCGTCTGTTACACCGCCTTCGACAACTGCAGTACAAGGACAACGCCAGTAAGCCGAGTTGATCCACTCTGAGAGAGTAATGTTATAAGCATTTGTAAGAAACATTGAATTATTTGACACAGTGATATAACGTACTTTCAATTCATTTGAAGCAACTTGTGGGGGGTAACATAGCAGGTTTCAAGCAATGTATCGGCACCTTAAATATTTTCAAGCAAGTGCAAAAATTTGTTACCAGTAACCTACAATTGGGCTTCAATGGCTTTTACCTAATTAGGTGAGCTATCAAAATTTAACAGCACAGGTACCGGCCTTCACAATGCAGTTTATAGCTGCAATCAGCCTGCCGTAGTTGGAAAATTATCCGATGGGGAAACTGACATTCAATGTGTAGTACGGAATCGGAGAGTCTTCTAGTTTGTAGGTGGTTAGAACCAAGAAATACCTTTTGTGTGGACGAAAGCCTTGTAAAAATTATCCCCTTTGACATTGTGTTTTTAAGGTCAGTCGGCATCTCGTTAATGTGAACTTGGATTACAGCATTCCATTTCGTGGATTTAGTTAGTCATGTCTGGTAATCTTTTCGATGTTTTTAACTAGGCTGCACATTAATGTGCACTTGATGGCCTGTAGTAAAATGACATTGAGTAATACACTGCCAGCTCTAAAACCTAACAGCCTCAAGTGTTGGTTATAACCTACAGTAATCAAGTCAAAAACACACAAACTTTGAATAACTTGTTCGGTGTCTTTCCATTTTGTGGATCTGCGGAAGATCGGTTTGAGTCAAACGCACTTTTAGAGACTTGGCCATTTCGAACTTCTGCCAGACGTCATTGTCGGCGAGAAAATGACACTTATCGATTGCACTGCCTCGGTGTGTTAGCTGAGACTTTATCGCTATGTATCACCGGATAATGCAGAAGTATTTAGTTGGAAAGATAAGAGATTTAGTGGCAGTTTGTTTATAAAACTGCTCGACTGTAAACTCACACAGTCATTGTCAAGCTTTTCAACCTGAAAGATTTGGCGAGCGAATCCAACGTGAAATTCACACGACACCTGTAATCTTTTCTTTGTTTAGCCAAAACACTTTTTAATTCATACTACGGTCTACCAAGCGAGCATGGCATTGAGGCGCCTGAGCCTGACAACGTACAATCTCTGTTAATCTATTTTACTACTGACGAAATAAATCATGTTTTTTGAGCGGAAGCACGAACGCTGTTCAGAGCTCCTAAACTTTTGTTGCGCGAATGGTTCAAATGGGAGTTGTTACTAACTTAAAGACGGTATTTTTATCACACCCATTGTACTGTGCAAATAGTAGGGTATATTTTTGAGCATCAAGTAATATTTATTGTGCAGTCGCTGCACTAATGGTGGTGGAGAAAATCTACAGGTTGCAAATCCAAGAGTGAATATAACAGGTGCGCGATTTTTCCCCATTACATTGCCATTAATATTGCTTCTTCATTGTCGCAATGTCTTTTAACTCAAACTCAAAACTTATCGATCATTCAATTTTCGCGTCAGCCAATTTAACTAATTCAGTTTTGGTTGTCAGTTTGGTTGTTTGCTCACATTCTGTATAAACCACAAACAAATGTTTATGTCAATCACTTTGCATTTATGTGGATCATTCTGTTGCAACCGGTTTCACGGTTAAGGGTGAGCTTGCGCAAAACATCAAAATCCGAAAAGTAGAATTTATTTGCGTGAATTTCACCAGCGACACATTTCTTTTAATTGGACATTGATATTTGTGTTCCTGTACACAAATTGTAATAGTTACTTTAAAGTTTATGAAATATTTTTGCCGTCAATAGTGCTAATATTGCAGTACTGCATTGTTGGAGAATCTTCATACGAAGAACAATTTTATAAAAGACACATTTTGGTTTGTTGAAAACCTGTAAAATTCCATTAGCACACATAAGGTTCTGGTCGGGTTCTAAAGCACAAACGTATATTTCTCATGAGTGCTGTTGAAAATCAGGGTCGGATAACCGTTGATCAATTCAGGTCAGAATAAACATTGATTCAGCTTTCAGATGTTTACTTCTGCTGACACTTTTCAACGTTTTCTCTTCGTGCAAGCTTTGTCAACATGAAATGTCTATTTTGAAAATGACACACGTTCTTTATGTCTGCTGTCAACTTGATTTGTGTGAACTACACAGCTGATGTCGGTATATTCTCGGATGATGTTCGAACACACAAGTAGTATTACATAAGCTGTTTTCTGCGAACCCATTTCGATCAATCTCATTTATCTGGGATGAGTTGTTTTATATGGGTTAAATTAACTATGCCTTATGGATGAGTGATTGGTCGTGAGAATGACGTGGAACATTGACGTGAGAAAACTACACAAAATAATTTTATTCTTTGTCCTGCTACAACTAAATCAGCGTCATCTCTTTTCTATCGCTTGGCTGGCAAAGAAACGGAAAACAGTAGATGAACTGAAAATGCCTTGTTAAATTATGCCTTGCAGTTAGTAACATGCTTTACTATTTGGTTAATTGGTTTCGGTGCACCGCCTCAGGTTTATTCATCAATTAAAGAAGAAATGTCGCTTAATGCAAAATTATCACGGGGTTGAAGTTTGAAAAACGTGAATGTTTTGTCTCAGTACAATTTATCTTTCTATCAGTTTTTCCTTTCTACTTTTCTTTTTTGCAGTTCATATGTCATCTCTAAACGTTTGTTGATACTCCGTCTACAAACTTTTCTTTGCGGCATTTTTCGCGACTGTTTCATTCTGTGATCATTACTGGGACCAAACTGTATTAGTTTCCGCTTATGTTTGGTGATGAAAATTAGGTGCGCTGATCTAACTAGTCCGTGCAGGTCTACCAACAGTACCAAGTAAGATATTCACCAAAGGTAACAGATTAAGCAATCTGGCTTGCTTGTTTGAAGTTACATCTTACCATTTTGCTGTATTTTCTTCAACTATTTCATAAATCCGAATAACTGAAAAACAATAGTTCTCTTTGTAAATTTGAACGTTTCCGCAATAGTTAACAAATTAGGGTCTCACTGTTGTTAAAGCTTATTGGCATTGCACATAATTACTGTCATTGAATGGCAAAGTCTTACTGGCTTTCCCTTAGCGCAACGATGTTCACCATGGCTAGATAAATTAAGATAGGCTTAACCGGATTATCACATTCGAACGCGTGTCTTCATTCGTCTATAAAAACTGATGAGAACCTTTGGTGTTTTCGTCAACCATTCTAAAGAATGGCCTACTTAAGTGTAAAACGTGCAGTCCTATATGGGAAGCCTGTTCCTATTTTCATTGGATAATAATCTGACTGGCGGAAATATTCTTCTTGGAAAGATTGTCAAGAAGATGAGCTGCGTTACGAGTTCTTCATTACCCTTGATTTCGTTAGATGTAAGTTTTTGACTGTCATGGTAACACATGTGACTGTTCTATGCTAGAATGCCACAAGTACAACCACGTCTGGTTTGTGAGAAGTATTAAGATCTAAACCTGTTACAAAAAAGGCACAAGGTTTGATGGAGTTCAAGTACACAGAGGTTGTCTGTCAGCACAGCTCCCTACCGATTTACCACTGGCATGCAATGGCTACCTACCCGCACAGTGAACCGCGACGCAAAAATAATTGTGTAACCAGACCAACGATGGAATACTGTGTGATTCCGTTTATCAGAACACCACTCAGCAGCTGGCTGCATCATTGTATATCTCACGACAAGTTAGGCCTTCCGTTCACCCTTATTTAAATAGTTCGGGGGCAATTAATATATAAATGGTATTCTAGCTATTCAGCATAAAAGCACATATTCAAAACATCACATTTTCTGTTATACTCATTTACTTCGTTAGACCTTCACTCTGCTAAATATGTAGCTCATTATAAGACACTAAACTGGCAGTTGCTGCTGTAGCGTTTTCTTGAGGGAATGATAACTTGTAATAATGCTTTAAAAATGCACTGAAACACATGTTCGAGGAACTGCTCCTATCCTAATATATTTGTAGTGGTCGTTGAATCACAAGACATTTTGTATGCTCGAAGTTCCAGGGATTTTCATCATAGAGTGTATTATTTGTTTTGTCTTTCAGCTGTTTCTGTGAATTGTTTTCAATTACTAATAACCTAAACAATTTTCATAACTATAATAGACGCTATTTTAACACAGTCATAATGTAAAAGAGAAGTGAAAATATTGGACTACGATCGATAACAATATATCTCACACCATGTGGAATCTTTATCAACTATTTAATGTGTTGAAATAAACAATAAACAAATAATTCTCAAATCTTCATCTTATGGAGTGAAACGATTAGTTGGCAGCTTAGACAGCTTTTGAGAAATTTCTTCCAGATTCCGGTAACATTTGAAGGTATTTCTTTTTTGAATAATCGAGGTTGACCATTTACTATTTTAATCCTGCTACTTCAAAGAAAAACAATCAAATATCAGCCGCGTCGATCTGTCTTTCTTATTCATAATTGTATCGAATCATCCGTCTGTAAATCCTGGTTTGTTTTGTTTGAAAATCTTTCACTATTGCTACTGAATCTGCCGTGCACCGGAAGTTGATTTAAATCATTTCTCCGATCCAAACATTTGTTTGTTCTGTTATCCTAAGTCTTTCAGAGATAAACGGTTTTTAATCACACTGAGGTAAACTGTGCTGTATTCGTCAGCGTTTTCTTGTCAGTGCGAAAGCGTAACTCACATTTTTAATCGGGTAAAATGAATTCAACATTTTTTGAAATATGTACCTCCTAATTTTGATGCGGATGTTCAGTTTTTCCGAACCGAATTTTGCTGCGGAATATGTTTTAATGTCATCGTGCCAACACCAGTCTTTTTCTACATTTTATGCCTTCCAGCTGTTTGCTTTAATAACAAAGCCTTGTATTAATAGAATATTTCATCGTTGCTAATTTTCTGATAACAAATAAATACTTGCAGTTTAAGTTTTCTTTTCGAAACACCCGCCGGATATGAAAATTTCTTACTGTTCGCTTTTCCGAATTCGCGTTCTTTTCAGCTGAACTGGCCGAATAAAAGCTTACAGGTGTCGTGCTTCTCACACACTCGTCAAGAAGCCTAACTTCTTTTCTCTTTAACCCCCTTTGGAGTGTGATTAGTTCAGTTTGACGGAGGTAAATGTGCAGTCTGAGAGCACAAAACTCGGGATCTGAGTAAACGCCGTGGATGCAAAATTTACGCCTAAGGAAAATGTGATTAAAAAAAAATTCAGCACAGTAACCTGCCACGTTTCACTAAAGCTACTGTGGTGTTCTTCTGTAGCATTTGCAGCTCGACAGACAGTGGATGCTTGTTCAAAATCACAGTGGCGTTTCCAAAAAAACCCTCTCCAGGGTCTCTGTTAATGCTTTCATTCTAGCCAGAAACTAATCAGATTTACTGGAGCGGTTATTCAGATTAAAGTGTATTTCTGTGCATAGGAAAGATTTTAATGTTTTGTCTTTTGTTAGTACACACATACACACCATTCATTGTGCTTGCCTAATTTTGCACACCAGTTGATAACTTGCTGTCGATTCGGCCACTGGAACGCAACTTATTATGTTGGTTGGCAAAAGTGTAATCTAATGCTGAGTTGTCGGAGAGTTGGTTAATTTCAAGTCAAAAATCACTCACATTNAAGAGGCTGGCTGGAAAGTCTATCTGAATGCAAAGGCTGCGGTCAAATACGCGATGATAACCTTGAACGTGTAGTCAGTATTGAGCAGACAAAAACGCAACCGAGGACTTTGATATAAAGTTTGATAATTTGACACAATGTTGCGTTGCATCAAGGAAATGATTAATTGTCTCAGTAAGCTGTATAGAGATAATGATAGTGTGACTTTAAGCGGTCTAAGTTTGAACACATTCCGCTGGATTTTTAATTGACTAACAAAACAATCCAAATCATCACAAATAAGACAGGAAGTTTAGCGTCAACTTCAAAAAGAATCTGTCTTAATCAGTGTTTCACAACATTTTCAACCACATCGATCAAAGATTATCCCACCGACAGATGTTAAATTTGAAGAAACCGTTGACGAAATCCTAAGGTACTTTCCAAAATTGACGGATGAATAAAGAAATGAGAGTTGCATTTGATGTCCGGTTATAGCTTATTAAGAAAAATAAAGTCTGATCTTCAATAGACTGGCGGGGAATATTAGAATGGATCATTGACAAAAGAAGGAAGTTTGTTAATGCCAAAGAAATGTGGCACTTTTTCGTGGGCCACCAGAAGAGTCAAGGGTTAATGGCAGTATGCTTTTACTTAGTGGATGGCGCTGTCGCGGTCGACATTCTACTTTACACATTATGTCTGAGATCTGGTCGTTTGCTGGATTTAAATTGGTGGGCCACTAGTTATGCCTAATGCCTTTGCAGATTGAATCTGTTCATAACGCTCACGGGGAAGCAGGTTTGAAGATTTACAGGTTGTTTCAGCTAGTGTAAACATGAAACACGACCCTGAGTATGCATTCGTTTTTGCCAACGTTCCAAATTCCGCTACAAGTTATCAGATGTGATTATACGAAGAAAACAATCCATCTAGGTTTCGTTACTAACAGGGCTGGAAGCCAGCAACATTATCCGAATTTATGCTCACGAATAGTCCAGCAAAATTAATCCCCCGGCAAAGAAAGACGAGACTGAGGTAGCAAACCACCTCGTATGGAACTTCATTTGTTCGAAGCTACTGAATGCAGCCAAATAAATTGTACGGTATGATGCAAAATAACTTGCCAGATGTTGTGCGAATGGATATCAGTTGAACGTCTGCTGGATTATATCTTTTTCAACTGATTCCACTTGGCTGTTGTGAGGGGAGTAGAGCATCTTGTTAGGTCCACACGCCAAATCGGTTCAACACAAGTCATGTGCAGGCACGATCACATTAGATTCAACTTCATTATACCACGACATCATGAAAACTTTCTGGGACCGAATTCACGAGGAACCACCTAGTCTGTCATGCAGAAGAATCTTTAAGGTTTGCATATTCAGGGGATCCTACCAGCTTGTTGTATCTCACTGACAACAAAGTTGATGACACAGATTCCAGCCATCATTTGCAAGGATTAATTGTGAGCAGCTATTCAGATCCAGTAAATGGCAACAAGTTCATATTCATCAAACTGTTTTTTTTTGTGGACAGCGACTGCAGCATACATTGTTTAGGTTACTGGTTCAAATTTCTGTTACAAAGTTTCTAGCGTATTAATCTGGGCTAGCACAAAGTTGGTGAAAACCAGGACATTGGTTTATCAGCAGATTTTCGTTTTTGTAAGCATAACACAGGAAGACGAACGCTTTACAGCTTGTCTTCTGCACAGCAATTCAAAGGTTTACGCGTTTTTTTGGCAGCAATCCTGTTTTTTAAGCCACTGATACAATGTTCAAAAATAATTTTATGCTGTCTTCAACAGTTGCATGGGAAAGATAAACAAAATGTCAACCCTGTAGATGATTGCCAATACGCTGTGTCTCATCTGGAATAAATAAAATTATTCTACTATTAAAAAACACGAGATTCAGTAAGATTATGGAAACTTCTGTTGAAAGATTGTTTACCAAAGTCAGCGGTCCTTTTAAAACATAGTGGGTCCAATTGTGTGCAAAACCGTTCATTTCTATAGACATGGATCTTTACTTTTGTGGCTGATCTCACACAGTTACTTGCCTCTATCAATGTCCGATTTCTTTATCTTACACCCACGGTAATAAACATCACTAGCGATGTAAACCTAAGGATCAATTGCCTTCGCAATTAATTTAAACTTATACCGTTTGCCGTTTTATACTCAAGTTTTGGACCCATATATATATATGACGAAAAAAACTGTTTTCACTGTACAGATTTTCAAGGTGTGGCACTTTCTCAAATATTTACTAAACTAGTGCACGGATCGATATACTGCGTTTCTGAGCAGCACATTTTAGTTTGCGTTTTTCGGGAGGGAACAAAACCTGGGACACATTGTTAAGTACACACAGAACAGCAAGACGTTCACAGCTCGACAACTGGTGATGAAATAGCTCTGCAGGAACAAGTACACAACTATCTCGAGACAATTTATTATTGTTCATACCACTTAACGAATGTACTGGTCAAATTGAAAGGATGCGAGCAATTCCCATTATTTTTACACAATCCGCAAGTCGTCTGGAGAGTTTTATATTTTTGATCGCGCAAGATTACGTTAGGCCCGTGGTTGTGGATAGTAACCTGACTTTTCAAGCAAGAATTTCAGTTTTTATATGACTCACCTTGCACTAAATTGTTCCGCTTGAGCAATTGCAGACGCCTCTTCAAAAGGCTAAAAATAATTTACCACTACTCACGAAAAAACATCAGCGTTAATGGTGGCTTCGTCGTCCAGTTGAACCTATGTTGTCAGTATACTAATATATCTGAAGCTGAATTTACGAAGTCACTCAGAATTATAACAGCCCAATAATATCTTCTAACTGTGATAGTCAACGTCAAATCCCATCGAGTTACTAATATACTACTGACTCATTGGTTCAACACAGCCAATTAAAAAAAAGAACTATGGGATGTTTGAATGTAGTTGGTTTCAGTTTGTTGCTTGTCACTCACTCAGTTACTCTATCCAAAAGAGTCCAAACAACAATAATCTAACGGAGCCAAACAAGTTGATTTTATTAGAAAAATATCTTTCATGAGGAAACAACAATATTCGCGTTGAAGATGACCACTTTGTAATAAACATTTTGCGTTTTAAACAGCCGGTTCGTTAATCCTTTCCACCAGGTTCAGTTGAACATTCCGGTTGTTTGACTCCAACACGCGTTCAATTAAACCGTTTCACTCAACACCTCATGAACAAATTTATTGAATCAGCACACCATAATTTTGTTTAATTTCAGTCAGTCAGCCATATTTCTGCTTGCAGCAGAATTTGAGGGAGCTCTATGTAGTTGAAACTTTCTCACTCAAGAAATCTCTCCATCCAAGTGTTTTTGCACTTTAGGGAATCCATCGGCGTCAGTGCCTCAAGGTTATTGTGGAGAAATGTATTCTGAACTGAACTTCATCCTAGATATTATGATTTCACAAAGTCGTCCCTAATACCTTATAGCAGCGTGAAGCAGCTAACTGATGTCATGCTAACGAGTGATCTTTAATTGCAAACTAGTGTGAGACATACGAAACTACTGTACATTGATGAAGAATTACATGTTCAAGCTCTAACAGAAGATCAAAACTCGGGAAAAAACTCGCCTTACCAAAGAATTCTAGTATTCGTTTCCCCGCAGCAAAGTAGACACGAGAAAAGTACGTTCGACTGTCTCTACGTAAGAAAGTATTTTCGAATTCATAATTTTTTCGTTGAAATTAAACCTTCTGACGTTCCCATTGAGCCAATCCGTCTAACATTTCACATGACTCTCCATGTGCGTTTGCGTAGCACTGATAAATCTTGAGTGCAAGCTAAAAGGTTTGACCCACTCATTTTGTTGTCATCTTGCTTGCCTTCCTCTGAAAGGATTGAGATGATCTTGTTAGACTCCCCCTCATGAACTTAGACGAATAGCCACTGAACATAATCTAAATTTGGAATAGTTATACATATTCTACGGGTCTGCTGTTTAGCAGAGCCTATCCAATGCTGTTACCCGCCTTCGGTCAGCAAAACCACTCCAAGGCTAAAGTCGAACATTATGACAGTAGAACAGCAAGACTCGCGAGTACTGTCCATTTTAGATGCAGCAGCTGACGTTTGGAAGGAGGTTTCTTGGAAACCGTAGCCTACTCAAGTAATTTGAAACTCCGCGTTCACACTTGCTAAAGATCATCATTAGCGGAAATGGCACGCACTGTCCAGTCATTAGATAAGCGTGAATATCAATTAAATGGCATTATAAATAACGGTCCTCAAACAACCCCACACCACAACTATCGTAGAGTTTTATTATTCATTCGATCTGTGTTCAAAAATTAGAATATTAACCACAACTCAGTTTCTTTTGTCACGATTGGTTGTAGAAATCGGTCAAGGGCACTTTGTTCTTTAGCGGTTCGCATTGCCATTAATAGGTGAACGGACCAAGTTGGGTCTGAGAAGACTATTTTAACTCACGCGAAGGCTGTGACTATGGTATTTCATGGAAATCATTTTACGTGGACCTGTTTGTTTTTTCCAGAGTTATCAGTTAATGCGAAATCTTTATTTTATAAAACCTCTTCTTCAACAGAGATACATGCTCGCTAGGGATAGCTGTGTTTAACGTTTGGTTAGATTAGTCCCATAAAACACAATAATCAACCTATGTTCCATTTAGACTCGATTACATTAACTTATATAACTGTCTTGTACATGATCCATCGTTATGAACTTCGTTCGATAGACGGAGTAGAATAGCTTGATACGCGGATTGTTTACGAGCTTCAAAAGTTATGCGATATTTTTTCATTTCAGTGGAATTTTACTTATGAATTCCGATCTTTTTCCGGCAAGTCATGTGTAGTCCATTCCTCCGTTTCTTTTGAGGATAAACTTTATCCGATTTCTTAAAACGATGATACGTTACATGTTGCGGTTCGCCGGCGTTCGGTGTTACTACGTCAGGCGGTTACTTGAAACATTCCGATCACTTATATGTTCGAGCGGAATGACGTACAGTTGGGCTGGTAGAAAGGTAACGGGATAAAATGTCATTGCTTGAAAAGAAATACAGCCTGTTACTGCTTTTTTGCGCGCACAAACATGAGGCCGCCATTTTTATCTACAGAACCCTAATTTCAATCAATTTCTTGTGGTTTGAAGTGCATAATTCACTGTGGGTTATCTGATATAAGTAAATCAAAACTGGTGAGCCTGTCATTCGTGGATGCGGGGTTTAACAATTTTTCGTCGGTCAAACTGCCATATGTACTGACAAACTGACCAGCTATCTGGAAATGTGTTCTGATGTTCACTTTCAAAGATATCGACAACCACAGCTAAAGCAACTAACCGCCAGTTTAAGTGAATTGGTGGTAAACAGTGAGGGTGGAATGCCGGCTGTAATACGTTTGGAATTATGCAAACCTACTTCCTTAGTTGATTGTGAAGGATACAATGGCCCAGCAGAATATAGTAGGAACAAGGTGAGTTCAGGGCTTAACCGACCGAATATATACTGATTCAAACTGCTGCTCATTAATGTGAGTGCTGTAGGGATGTCAGAAGGAAGAGTTATCGAATGGGTTCCGTTGAAATGGTAAAAAGTAAAGACGTAGGTAATCCCAAACACTGATTAAGCACTGATCAAAGTTGTACCTAAGGAACAAAGAAATAATGTCTAGTTGCTAAGTCGGAGTGCACATGTTAGCAAAATGCATTTATTCAGTGCTATTTAATTTATATAACACTTGGTTGGAAGGAAGTTTGAAGTATATGCTTTCAGATAAATTCACTTATAAATATGAGGCAGGGCCGTAAAAATAGCTTCCATAGATGAAAGAAAATAAACTGCGTGAAGAATTTGACAAGTGGCCAATTAGAAGAAACTAAGTAAAAATTTTCATAGGATTCCTTAGTTCCTTTCACCCTTGTTTCTGTTTAAAACAAAGTGTGATCAGAAGCACCTGTTTTCATGCCTTTCAAACGTCGTGCTCGGACGTACAGTCGACACCGGTCTATTATCTATGATATAGTGTACATGTTTTAAGTATTTATGTGATCTTTCTGTGAAAACGTTTTTCTATGTTCTTTTGAAGGAAGTTCATGAAACGCACGGTAAAACTACTACTGTTAACATAGAAGAAGAAACACAATCATTCAGTGATTTTCCACCCGACAAACCTCGAGCGAAACTTCTGTAAAAACACCCCTCAGTTCCTGAAGTACTGTTTGCGGTATTGTATTGTTTGCGGTTTTCTTCTTTTCCGGAAACAAAGTTTGGTAATGACTAAATGTGTAGTTACAGTATAATCGAGCTATTTTTCCACACCGTTATTATTCCTTATACGGTGAATAAACAAAAGTTACGTTACAACAACCAGTTGTTATGTACTTCTGGAAATACGGTTGGACAAATATGGCTACGGAATAAGGGTAGCTGAAAATGGCAGGAAGCCCAAAATTTGAATAAAACGCACAAATAACCAGCCAGCGGTTTAGTGCAGAACTTCATCTGTTACAAGCAATTGATACAATAGTGCGTGGTTGTCACACCTAATCTGAGTTTTCCCGGGATAACAACCGTTAAAGCAAACCAGTTGATAAGCAATCAGCGTGTATTGTAAAGTGATTACGTGGACAATTGAATAGGTCGATAAGCAGCGCTAACCACTTCAGGGAAGTTGCTTGATGAAGTATAATGTCTCACTCAAAAATACAGTGATGATTAGAAGATTGCATTCAATTTAACGTTTTGTACGGACTTACTTGAATATTTTTCAGTATTGCCTGATCGTTTTCCAAACAAAATGATAATCCGACTAGGCTCAACTGCGAATACGATCGCTACATATGTCTACATTTACAAACCAAAATTCTAACTCACCAGATTTCAAAGCAGACGTGAAACCTATGTAGCTCTGCTGGCAGGTGTCTCACTCTGCGTGATTACACGCAACCTACTGCTTGACAAACGCGTGGCGGTTGCTCAGACAACTGCACACCAAATCTGTCGGTCTGTTTTGCATGAATCGATTTTGGTAAGACAATGTGGAATTCACTCAATAAACCCGAGTGATTTAAAAACACCTTTTTTCACAATGAATCTCAATCAGGTGTACTGCATAAACTGTTCGTGGACTAAAACACAGTGACAGATGAACAATTAGTCAGTAGTTTGTGATTGCGGTTAATAGCATACACGTCCCAAAATTACATTGGTTTTGTCGTATAAAAGAAGCAACTACGAATTCTATAATTACTCCTTTCTTCTGCCGAATGAACCTTCAGCTTAACAAAACTTTCGACGGTTCTCCTAATGAAATTTTTTGATGACTTTCTCAATCAATTAAAATTTCGCGGTGGTTTTTGTACACTTCACCACATGCACATTTAGGCTCACCACGCATGTAAGAATTTTGACTGAATGTCTGGCTTATTTTCTGATCATAAGTTCTTGCAACATACGAGTTCAAATCTGTAAATGAGGTAGTGGAAAAACAAGCGTTTGGTTATGCCCCCATCCATACTGATTGAAATTACCAAGAGGAATCAGCAACCATGAATAGAAAAGTTTTAATGCAAACGTGCACTTCTCCGTGCTTCTATGTGTTCGACAATGCGGCAATGAACCCCGTGTGGACAGTCCTTCATATTCAAAGACACATGGTTGATTCAGATCAATATATATACTCTGAAACTAATGAGGGTAAAAAATGATAAAAACAATCAAACTCTTAGTAAAATGAAATACAAAGATGGCCCACAGTTTTCAGCTTCTGATAAGCTGCATTTTCCGACAGGTTAGCTTTGGTGTGTGCCGTTTATAAGCAGGGCGAACACAATGTGGATGCCAGGTAGTGGTTTTTGATATTCAGTGAATTAAAGGCCTTTACTTTCCGGAGGATATATGACCTAATACCTAATGGAAACTATTAAGACAGTTGGAGTTTTCTTGGTGATTTTGATAGAAGGCTTGGATTTTTTAAACTGAATTTGATCTATTTTTGGTTCAAATCAACCACAACATTATTCTTCTTTGAGCTAAAAGAGTTTATCACGTCCAATCACAAATTAAGTTTCACTTTAAAGTAAATTATATGGTTTATTCTTACTATTAACCTCCCGAGTGCACAGGACATTAATCTGAATAAGTACTTAGTGAAAATAAGAAAACTGGTTAAACAGTTGATTACGACGGACTCAACACATGCTTTGTGAAGGAGTTGAAGTTGCACCCTTTCAAATTTAGTGCTTGTAGTGGTTATATAAAATTTACTCGTGATAAATGTTTTTCCGGCTGATTTTCAAGTGGAAATACTCATCTGATCCACTTTTATTTCTCTGCGCATTACTTCTAGATACGGTGACATTGTACCCACTACGATTATTGGGAAAATATTCGGAGGTGTATGCTCACTGTCTGGAGTTTTGGTGATAGCATTGCCAGTTCCTGTCATTGTGTCGCATTTTGCACGAATCTACCAACAAAATCAAAGAAACGACAAAAGAGAAGCTCAAAAGGTGAGTTCACAGTGAACACTTCAATTTTGGAATCAGATTGCAAATTTGTAATCCGGAAGTGCAATTCGCTCATGTTTCGTAACGTTCCTTTTTGAAGATCGACGATCCACTATTCGAGATTCATTGGTAAAAGTTGCATGTACATATAACTAAATCAAATAGAACCAGCAAACACTGTGAAACTGACAAAGAGGTAACGACTTCCTGAGTTCTGTTAACAACTTGGTTACGATTGAAATGTTGTTGATGTTCGACTGAATTGGATTCAAATGATGGAGACCGAATAAAGCCAGCGGTTAACAAGATAACTTACAAATTTGCTTGGTTTCAGTGTTGCTGTTGCTCAGTGTGGACTTTTGCGCTTCAGTGCACAAGTCCCGCTACTCGGACTGCACCGCTCCACCTATTCACACGGTTGTATATTAGTCAATCATAAACGTCTGTCACTGGTTTGATATTGGAAAGTAAGTTTATTTGACTCAATACAGCAGCAGAGGTAATAGTGTCAAATTGAGGACCACCATAAGCAGAAGTGTCATAGAACACACTAGCGGATAGCTCCAGAAAATTCAGTCTATGATGTAAGTACATTTGCCGCATTAGTGACAACACTTGTGGAGTATGGTGCTCAGCGGTTCAATATTGAATGAAAAGTTCAACGTGTGCATAACCTATTGTCTGAATGTCATTCGAATGCCACATGAAGGCAGTTGTAGTGATTTAGCGGGCAAAATGGAGGTTTCATAATCCGAGCATAATTAACCTGACTAATCACTCTACGTTTACCTGAACACTCTAGCCAGCAGCTTTGAAAAAACTAGACAAAAGTTTCACTACTGTCGGAGTTCGTTGTTGGTGTACATCTTTGACGTTGTCAGAATATGCGGCCACGATTCCATGATGAAACTGTTTTGACAACTGGGACTGTGATAACGCGTCAGTGATATTCGATTTAAATTTATCAAAACTTCCGCTGCTTAGAAGTAAGCACAACGAATTTAAAACTGAAAACTGAAGAAAGCAAGCCTCATGATATATTACCTCATTGTTTTAGTGTTTGACTCTTACTTGAAAAAGTTGTAATTCGTATCCTCAAAATATTTTATGAAAGGAATCAACAAAGGACAATAATGACTTCTGATTACGAACTTTGTGTTTGAAGCTCTGCGGAACCATCCTTGCTTTCCACAAAAAGAGCATTAAGTACTGTTTGAAGAAGGCTCATACATGTGGATATGTTCCGCACGCTTGTGATTAAACTTTGTTCCCAGGTATTCATCTTCTTCGCATAAACCAACGTAGTGCACCAGGCGGTTGCATCTAGTGACAGAAGTTCAAGCCTGTTCACAAACCCTGGAATTTGTATGAATTTGGATCTAAATGCAGTGTGAAATTTGTTGAGTTACGGAATGATCAAATAAAGACCTGTTTAAATTTGCTTCTACCAGCTGACGTGAACCAAAGCACTCTTTATTATGACACTATTACGAGCATGTTTTGTCATAAACTGTCTTACCGTGCCCTAGTAGACTTTTGTCATCAGATGCCAGTATACCTCGTTAACTGGATCACACTGAATCATTGGAACGATAATTATGGTCTTGATAGACCATGAGCCACCACTTCGTTGAACCCAGTCATGTCTCAATCGTGTACGGTAAACGTTCGTTGCTCCGACCAGTTTCTAGCGCCCGCCTATGTAAACTCCGGCGCAACATGAGAACCTTATTGTTGTGTTTAACATTCTATTCTTTGTCTCATTGCACGCAAATGATACACTTTGGAGTTATGCGACAGTGTTGCCTGAACTTACTGCGACCCTCTGAAAAACGGGTAGTAAAGTGATCTCATGAAAAGTTATTATTTAAACACCGTTGAATTCAGATCTAGCTGCCTGTATTCACCGTCACATTTGTTAGAGCAAGAAGCTACAGAATAACATCACGAAGGACTGCTCACAAACTAATTCTCGACAAAAAAGACGTTGTTTTTCTAATTATCTTCTTGATTGAGATTTTGACGACATTTCAGTGCATATTTTTCTTCAGTCAGAGTGCAATTTGTTCAAATAAACCCTGCACTTTTCTACAATAAGCGAACAGACTGACATACATTTTTGGTACACCAACTTTTGCAGAGGAAAGTTGCTATGCAATACACAGGCCACTGTGTTACAGTTGATTGCTGAGAGATTAATGCTTACTGTTTTCCACCCTTTTACTGAGTTCAATTCTAAACATGCTCATTCATAGTTTTGAAGAAGGTAAGGTCAGATCTTCTCTAAGAGTTTCATGTCAATTCCTACACATTTAGTCAAGAAATGAAGATACGATCATTTTTTTATGTTTCATGTAAGCTATATATAGTGTGTATGGTTCAATTTGAGCTAATTTTCAATTATGCTCTTGGTTGAAGGTTTCAAAGCTCAGTCCAAGTTATACTTATAAAATTCAACACGCGATCATGAAGAGTAGCACACACAACTAATCTTAGAAAACTATTTATAAACCTTTCCCCGAGTGTGTTCATAATACATACAGCTTTCGCATTCAGATAGACTTTCCAGCCAGCCTCTTCCGAAGAGAAGCACTAGACTCGAGTTTCGCTCTCATTGGAGCTCATCAGTAGTGCATATCCTTGCCACGGCCGGGATTTGAACTCCGGCCATTCCAATCATGAGGCAACCGTGTTAACCACTGCGCCATTGACCTCACATTAGGCACGACAGAATTATCAGATCTGAACGCCCAACCACTCTCGCTTGTGAGCAATGATCATGTTGCACCTATCGCCTTCAGGGACACAGTGACTGTCCTGTGAACTCCAATCGGTAACCCCGCGATTAGGACTTCCGAGACAGGTCGAGATCACCGTGACAAAGATATGCACTACTGATGAGCTCTAATGAGAGCGAAACTCCAATCCAGAGTTTGCTTTCGGAAGAGGCTGGCTGGAAAGTCTATCTGAATGCGGAAGCTGCGATCAAATGTGAGTGGTTTTCAACTTGAAAGTAAACCGAATCCCCGACTACTCATCATTAATCTACATACAGTTTGCATGAAAATGTCCCGATATTCAAATGAAGAACTGTACTAACGCAAACCATTTTTGCGTTTTATACGGTTCCTGCATTGATTTAACATGTGCAGTAGAGAAATGCGTATATTTTGTCAAGTCTGCATTATTTGTACGTCCTTCATAGACTTCTCTATAGAGAGGTATCAATGAATCAATGGTTATTGCGTCCAGAATTAATATGAAATCTCATAGTTTGACCTTCAATCAGAGCAATAGTGAAATTTACACTAACAATACAAGATGTATGTTCGGTAATTAATCGGAATTTTCACAGTAATTTGGCCGTAAGTTAAACCGACAAAATTAATACCTCATCCACTTTCTCAGGGATAGATTCATGCAATTGTTATCGAAATTTTTTAATTGGTACTGCGTATGCTATCTAACAAAGCGCTTTTCTATACCCAGACTTTCTCGAAATAAGGTACCAGAGCTGAGTCTACTAATGAAAGGAAACTTTAGTCATGCTTAACGTGAAGTCGATGGCGCGGTGACCAACAAAGTTGGTGAAAGTTGACAGAAATTCAAATCTTGCTTTCGGCAGTGATGTGTACTGTTGACAATACCCTACTGTAGTGCGCCTTCACGGAAGGAGCTGTTCGACATGTCTTTGGAATTTTAACGTTGAAAGTTGCCCAAGTTATATATCAAGTTCCCAATTACTCGTCAGTAAAATGTACCTGTTGAGCAATCCGATAAGGTAACATCTATTTGTACGCGGCTTCGGATGAAACTATGGGGTATCAACAGAAGTACCTATGTACACAACGTGTGATATTTGCTAACAACTCACTTCGGCTTACTGACTGGTCCGTGCGTCGAGGATGCCGAATTAATAGTGGTTGGAGCACAGTACATTTGGAAAGGTTCCATATATTTGCACAATTTTACTGGCGATTAAATGAACATGTATAGGTGTCAACATTGATAGCAGTGTTACATTACTTCTGACGTATCAACGTCCGAAATGGAAAACATAAGTTGTGTGGCATTCTCCGAGTAACTAGGAAAGTTCTGGAGCATATAAACCAGATGCAAAGGTTAGTAACGAGATTGAAAAGTACGCGTTCGTTTCAAACAATCAAACGTTATGGTACCTTCCGCTTGCAGGTATGCACACGTCCGGAATATTGTAACTCCCTGTATCAGTTGCTCTTGGTTACTGAAGCTGTCCAGTTTATGGCGGAATTCAAAATAACAAGTACCTGACACACACACACACGAAGAGTCTTATCACATTCAGAAGGTCTTAATATACTCAATGGTTGTTTGAGTTGTTTGTTAGGTGAAGAACAAAGAAAAAAACCATAAGAGAAGTCAGAGGGGTGTATCACGAAATCCATCTCCACCTCATCAGCAGCTCAGCTGTTGACCTGTATTTTGTTCGAGGTGTAATCCTAAAATCTGAGCTTTTGTCTTTCACCCACATTTATCTCTACGGCAAAAACCTTGGTAACACTCTTAGCCACATATATTTATGTGATAATACCAATCAGTAATTCACTGCGAGCACCAAAGAAAGTTGGAGAAGATAACCGTTTAGATTTTAAAATAGTTCATTCCCTTCAGAAGTGTAAACAAAACAGTCAGATTGAAAAAGACGAATTGTCTTGTTATCGATTTCTTCAATTCTTTGTTGAATATATGGGGTATGTGTATTCAGAATGATATTCCTAGTAGCTTGAATCACTTTACCATAACAGCGCTGGTAATCATACCCATGTGTTTCTGATTATCAGACCGTGTCAGAGCGTGTACGAAACCGCACGAGAAACTGTTTTCTTGGACACCATAAATCGTCAAAATTGAAGCAAAATATCGTTTCTACATAAAATTAGTTTAACAGGTTGAATTTGCTACTGAATAAACCAGCGTTGTTGGAGATATTCCAGAAAAACGCAATAAAAAGCTTGAATAGGATCTTATGCAGCTAGCAACGCTAGCTAGACGTTTACGACTGTTTCTATTAATGTGACAGTTCTTGTTCTTTTTTAAACCGCATGCATCAGAAGGCCTACTGTTCTTCCTAATCCCGTTTAAAGAGTGTCATTACACGAAATTTCGTTCCACGTCCCCATTCATTTCAAACAGTTGAGGTTGAGGTCATTTCAAAGGTTCAAATCCGGATTAACTGTCTTGTGTTCTCGAACAGATTACAATGGAGAAATTCTTGGTCCTCGCCAAAAAAGACTTTTTCAGTTGAAATACTGACCAAATCATGCCGAACATAAAAATCCATTTCCCGAAGTGAACTACGCAGCTTGTTTAAAATAAACTCTTTAACGATCCTAATGGTTCGGTCCTGAAGTTAGCATCTTGGGGTGTTAATTTAAAAGCGGAGAATTAATTCACCCACAGGAAAATCATAAATAGGCATTCATATATCCGTGGACTCCCTGACCGTAAAATATCCACATTAAGTTTTTTTTACGTTGCATGCCTGATTCTAGGTGAATGGATAAGAACCTGGGCGTTTAGTTATCACGAAGCAGTTAGTTTCTGAAAAATAGACTTCGTTTACCATTTCAGTTGCCACCTAAATTTTGTACAAACAACCAAACACAGGCTTTCCGAACTGTCAACATTCTAGTGATTTGCTAGAAGACGAGTGAAAGTTCTAAAATAAAGCATCTCCTTGGAAGTTATTTCAGTTTATTCTTTATAATGGCTGACTTATTCTCCTCGATACACAATTATTTATTGCTCGGTTTCAGCCGTCAAAATGAGTGATATCAATAACGAGTAATGACCATCATCAAGTTGCAAAAAGGTTTGAAGGAGGTTTGTTTGCGCTAAAACATTAACCCTAGTTCTGAATACAAAACGCCGATCCGCATTTTCCGATGAATGGAAATTGCTTTTAGTCACTGTTATTAAGAAACATATCTAGATGACACGCAACTTATATACTGTGCACATAATAATACAAGATATGGTTGAATCAATTTATCACCTCAGAATCGATTTTCCATTGGTTTAATCAAAAGCACTATTAGCTAGACTGTCATCAACACTAACATTGTCCTGAGTGTGTTCATAGCCATCGCAATCTTTGACGTGTTCGTCGTTTTTTCCCCTCTACATTGACATAATCATTTCCATCACAGTTATCATCAGGATTCTGATCCACATAATTGGATCCGACCTCTGCGTGATGACCAACATCAACACGAACAGGAACGTCGCGCTAAAAGTCACTCTGTTCTTCTACATCAACATTCTCCAAGTCGAAAATTAACTTGGACGGAAAGATTGAGGATGAAAACTCTAAGTTGTTGCATAGGAGAATAGTGACCGTTCACTTCCGCGACTGCTGCAATGTGGATTAGCAGAAAGGGGAAATATCAAGAAACAGTTGAAAAATAATATATTGCCAACTGTCGTGTTCTTCACCTTGTTCACGATCATCCCAATCATCATGAGCGTCATCGTCTAGAATCCGGTGGTCCCGATGACTACCGTATCCATCAGGATAGC
The DNA here is from genome assembly GCA_008508345.1 of Paragonimus westermani. Lineage (NCBI taxonomy): Eukaryota > Metazoa > Platyhelminthes > Trematoda > Plagiorchiida > Troglotrematidae > Paragonimus > Paragonimus westermani. The sequence goes on from QNGE01000475.1 coordinate 261,713, forward strand.
CATTACAAACTCACGGCAGTCTTCAGAATAATCAACGTCTTTATTTTCTTCCCACGTCAACACAGTTGCTACAGTCACTACAACTTATCGCAACGTATCTATGGTTAATTCCAAGGCTTACCTGTCCTATAGCAGTGAGAACAAGTAACCAGATCAGTCCTAATATGCAGCTAATGGCAGCTAGGTTGAGATGGAGGTTCATGTACGAAGTTGTACATTTGAAAACACGTAATCACAAGCAGTGGGGTTGTTCCTTAACGTCAAAAACATACGCACGGTAGGGGGATAGGTCAAGCAACAGGACTTTTCTTTGCAACCCCCACAGTCCTGATGTCGTCAACATCCTTCCGGTATTCAGCCAATTAAAAAGTTAGTCTTAGCAAGAATACTTTTTTAAATCCTTAACACAACTAGCTGAACGTTTCTCACCTTTAAATGCGTAAAGAAACAGTTTATTTTCTAATGACGTTCATGTACATTTATGTTCTAGAGTTTTCTTCGCGTAACATTCCTATCAATTTGTGGGGTAATCTCCGGCATGCAAATACCATTGATGTTTTCCCGATACCTGTGACAATTATTGCTTTCAATTTTCTGTGCTCATATCACTAATCTTTATGTGGATGGAAGATATGTGAGCACTATTCACATCACTGATAAGTTGGAATAAAAATCAAGACCGGCCAGGATACCATGATAGTGTATGTTAAAATTATACTCGATTGTTCAACATGCAGTTGGATATTTTGCACATATTCTTTGCAAACAGCTAGAGGGACAACGAACCCAAGTTTCAAAACCCAGAGGTCAACATTGCATGGGATAGAAATGGGTCAAAACACATGATCTCGAAGATTCAGTCATTTGGTTCGTATGCGAAGGAGTGACATGACAGAAGGATTTTTGAACACCGGTTTATAATATCCCACCCCTCGGATGAATTGATGCAAAAATACTTCGGACTAACTCATTCTGTTTCTTAATACAGCGATAAAAACTTAAACTTTCGCACAGTGGCATTTTACTTGCGTCCAAGAAATTAGTTTGCCTTCAATTAGTCAAACAAACAGACCTGAAGCGACATGGTTGCTACTTGTGTAATGCGGATATTTTAGAGATAGCAGGGGTATTCGACTAAAAGTTAGGTGGATTAAAATTTACCACACCAGGGAGAATAACCAGATAGCCTGGAAATGCAACCAGCTTTGACCACAACCACTCAACTAAATTCCAAAAATGGGGAAGAGTATCCAGGTTACACAAATCGCACCCAAGCTATATTAAATTAAATATTCTTGAAGACCATAGAAATAAACTTGGTCATAATCCAGCATGGCTACTTCTGGTTAGCGGTCGAAAACGTGAACACCGGGTGTTAATATGATTGTCTGATATAGGTGCTTCTAGCAGAATTCGAGGAAAGTGTTCATGATTGTTTTGATTTTGTTCAGTCATTGCCCGTCACTTTGAGGCTTTCTTAGCCACTGCCCGAAAAATCCAAAGTGCTACTTAATTTGCACGGCGGAATACGGTGTACTGCAACTGAAATATTGTAGGTGAGCAACGACGTTTGTGTTGTGATTTGACTGAGAGCTTTAAAAAACGACCATTTTCATGTTAATTCGACATCCTGTTCTCTGTAATTCATTGCGTATAGATTAACCCGTGTAACCTTGAGTATCGCAAAACCAAAACGGGCAAAGATGCACAACTAGTTGGCTCACATTGTCAAAAATCGCAATAACATGAACCCTGTTTTTGGATCTAGTTTCTATCGTTTCTAACTTTGAAACCTTGCAGAGGACCGAATTAAAATAGAAGCACAATTCCCCGGTAACTGGCTGGTCGAACCCATGAAAGGCAGTTGGTCTTTGTCCTAGTTTCGAGTTTAGGCGTTTGTAGATTTCCACACCGCTACACATTTGTACTGACAGAATAGGCGAAATTTATTGCAACTAAAACTGTTGGGACAACTAAATAAAAAGGCAAGTATGCTAACACGTAGCAACACATGCGATCGACAAAAGAACTTAAATAAAAAGTGTGGTAAGATTTAAGCCAGACAAAGGCTCTGGAGCAGTCATTTCACACTGGGACACAGATGTACAGAAGATGTTGTCAATACTACAGGACCGAACAAAGTTTCAACAAATAAACACCGTAGACAACGTCACCAAAATAGACGGTCGCATAGCACGGCATCAACTCCTCTTACACATGCGCTTAATCGATGACAGGAAATACAAGGCTCTTGAACCGTGAGGGTTGTCGACACCTCAGCTCTACGACCTTCCCAAAACACACAAGTCTGGAATGCCCTTTAGGCCTATCCTGGCGATTACAAACTCTCCGTATCATAAATTGGCACGCTGGTTAGTCGCAATCCTAACTCCATTGAAACAAAAGTTTCAAACACATTCCATTGGAGACTCTTTTGAAATGATCACTGACGTGGACAAAATCAATCTTGCTATTGAGTTGATGTGTTCCATAGACGTTCAGTCACTATTCACGAATGTCCCGCTACACGAGACAATCGATTATATTTGTGAGGTCGTCGAAATGAGCCACACTACTTTGCCTCTGCCTAGTGATATTCTGAGGGAAGCCTTACTGGTATGTACCGAAAACATCAGCTTCCGTTTGCTTGATCGGTGCTACCGCCAATTAGACGGGGTAACCACGGGAAGTCCACTAGGGCCTATCCTAGCAGATTTTCTCATGTTAAGCATTGAGCAGGAGTTAGCTACAGACATAGCGAGTCTGTCATATTACAAACGTTACGTCGGTGATACACTAGTATTCGGTCGGTCTAGGCAGGCAATATATGACCTAGTGCAGCGCTTCAACACTGGTCATCCCAACCTCAAATTACCGTGTGAATTTGAGACCGACAACGGTTTGCCGTTTGTAGACACACTCATTTGTCGCCGGGAGGATGGCTCTATCAAAAGAGCTGTCTATAGGAAATCCACGTGGTCCGGTCAATACCTGAACTTTAGTAGTTTCACACCGATCCATCACAAACACGCACTGATGAATACACCATTCACACGAGCAAGTCGAATCTGTACACAGGACAGTCTTGCGAAGGAATTGGACTTGAGCACATCTACACTACAATCAAACGGGTATCAAAAAAAGTTCACGGAAAGGCATAGTAGACCAAAACCACCTTTCGAACAGGTGGCCACAGTTAGAAAAAAGAAGGTTTGTATAGAAATGCCTCTTAAAGGTGATTATTGCCTACATCAAACGACCCAGAGACTAGTGAATTCGATTAAACGAACATTCAACGCAGCGGAACTCTGTGTATTAGCCCGGACCCAGAAACTGCCCGTCCCTTCAATCAAAGGAGATCAGCCTATCGGTGCCACCTCACATTGTGTCTACCAATTTACATGTAACTGCAATGAAAGTTACATAGGCAGAACCGAGAGGTGCTTGATCTCCAGAGTGAAGGAACATTTGCCTAATTGGGTGCAGAACTCTGTATTACGGAAGAACGACAATGTGGTTGAAACACGCAAGCAACCAGCGTCCGCAGTCGCGAGACACGTCCTGACCACTGGTCACGTTATCGACCCAATTTGTGCATTCAGAATCCTATTACGTCACTCGAATCCAAGATTCTTACGGTTTGCTGAGGCGGTTGCAATCAATCGAATGAAGCCGACTTTGTGTGTTCAGAAACAATTGCTCGTAAACTTGACCCTTCCCTGGACTTAGTGACCTTTCCTAAACCACCAATTGACTATCCACCCTGCCCCCCTAAATGCTTGATATAAAAAACCTGTTTCATGTTATTGTAAATTTGGTACTGACGAGTCAATACGAAATGCTTGCATCTGCCAGTTTTCGTGTTCTAACGGTCTTGTTTAAAAGGCAAGTACCGAATTTCACCTAGACAGTCAGGTATTTTAACGGCATTTAAGAATGGCCTAAAATGTTGAAGGTACAACTGTTATCGTAACTAACTGCGCTTTCTCAGACCCATCGGTTGCAAGCCTCAGAATGCCGTTATTTAGCAGGCAAGATCAATAGATATATGCAAAATCAGCTACAGCAAGCGATTGTGAACCAATGCACTGTGTTAGCCAGTCGCTTCAATTTGTCAAAATAGAACTGATGTTTTAAAGGTGGACTCTAAATTCTCATTGATAAAAATGCTACTTGTCCCAGCAACAAGATCCCACGAATAAAATGACTCAGCAAAGAACCGTACATATATACTCAAGTCCGTTGTGTTTTCTATCTGTTGAGCCAAAATATGAATGGAATGGCGCTGAGTGCTGAACTCGCTATCCACAGTGATAGTCACTGCAAAACAAAGACGCCTACACAAAAGGCTCATTTAATTGTAAATAAACTGTGGATCAAATAACAAGCTAGAACTCTCGATTAAGCGCACAACTGGTTCGACGGAACTCCATGTACTCATTCGGTGGCTCTATCCAAACCAGGTCTATCTATAGTTGATGTCTCACACTGCAGTGAGCAGTTCAGTTAAGGTCACACTGGCAGAATCAATAGGTAAACGAGCCTATTCCTTAATGGTTGCATAACTCACTGAAGACGGTGAACAGTAGCATAACTAAAACTTAACACCGCAATGTTTTTCTAATACAGTGAAACATACCCTTACCAAAACATGAACATTCTGACTTTAGATACGTTATTCTGCAGTGCTGATTTTGCGGCTATCCAAATTTGCAAAGGTCGGTCGACTGGAACCAGTCTTGCATGGTCAGAGGAAGTTGTGTTTGTAAGTGATCACATCCTGGAGCTGATGACATCCTCAGTTTACTTTTCTCCTAACTTTTTAACATCATTATCCTGAACATAAACATTCCTAAAATAACTGCTTCATATTGAAGATTCAAGTCAAACGAACTACCGAATAAAACTGACAAGCTGTGCTAATCGTCATCCGTTGTCTATGTGTAATAAACATGTTCCTTCCCACGGGAAGTGAATTGGATGTTGTGGTTACTGAATATCCAGCACCGTGACCGTGTACGATTGAACCAGACAAGCTAAATGAAATATTATGATTTGAGTTATCGTTTCAATAAAATAACCTCAGTTTTGACTGCATAAGTAAACTGCAGTATGCTAGTTCTAACAAGCACGTGACTAATTGTATTCTGGTTCCCACATCTGTCATCCACAGTGTGTGGTCGATTTTGACCAATATTGCAAAACAAAGGAGGATATTCCTCCCAGTACCTCACGTAAAGTTGATCAGTACTGTTGAATACGGTCGATTATTTCACAGTTAGCTAGAAAGTAGATAAGAAGAGCTGCATAATTTTTAACACGAGATTGTTATGCTTGAAAATTTTATGGGGGAAATGCACTTTTTGCGCTCACCCAAAACACAACCGGCACAGGTCGCGGACATGAAACTGCATGGTTGTTGTCTTGTATCGTCTATGTTATTGCAAGCGTGCACTTTTCTCTACGTGCTAAATGTTCAGATGACTGTTACTGAAATCCTTTCATTTTATGGCTTACCGATTATTACACTGTCTCCCTCAGCAGTGAAATCTTACACAATTGCCAAATTTATAATTCGGGTTGATACATTCAGAATCACTTTGACCCGTTTTAACAGTTTGTTTCATATGACCCAATAATGCCTATAAGTTCAGCTGGTTTTGCCGTTTTACTGCTGATAATACAAATGAGCCAACTTGGCACTCTACATCCAAAACACTTACTACGACCCATTGGTCTTGCTAGCGGGTAATCAAAAGCCCCCCGCCATGCATTCCCCAGTAGCTTATATTTTTTTGAAACCGTTTGCTTTTCCTTGGGTTTTCTAGCGCTAATTACAATTTCCTAAGTCGAATTGATGTTGTTAGATCAACTTACAGTACCGCATAGACGCATGTGCGTCTCGCTGGCACATATATAACGTATAACCTAGAAACGTGCCACAGAGCCTATTAATTGCATACATTGAATGGTTGAGAGAGAGAATATCTACGATTATATACGCTGCTTCGTTTGTTCTCCAAGAAACAAGATCTTTTTCCCAGTGAATTGGCTGCATTAACCTTTTTTTCTGGCGTGCACACAATTTGTGAGCGACTCTGGGGACAAGCGAAAACTTTCTGAGGTTTTATCAACACTGACCGATTATTGCAACCAGTGCGCCGTGATCTTTTTCAGGTGTTGGTCAGCTGGAGATAAGGCGATCAAAATTCAATATGGAAATGCCTCCGAAAGATAACATTAAACTTTGTTCGAAAGGTTTTCAGTGTTCAATAAAACCATCACGATGCATTGTTTTTTACAATTGGGCCTATTTTCGTCTCAACTGGAAGTCAAATTTGAGATAGACCTCTTAAAGGCACTTTCTAACGTTGAATCTTTTTCGTCCCACCTCCCAAAATGGGAAGATTTCTGCAGTTCTGAATCATCTTTGGAATTGCACACCGAATTGTGTGAAATTTAAAACCAAACAATGTACTGTTGTGTACTTGACCTCTAACTTTGTCATCCCCAGTATTATCTGATGGGTTAACCGGTTATACGAGCAGGGTAACACACGAGTTTATAGCTAAACCAGGTAGGGCACGTTCCATTTCGGCCATGTGATGACCACTCTTCACCAATAGGCAATGCATTGTTGGAGTGTCTGCTAGTTGCAAGAGTATAAGATTAAAAAACAGTTCAACATTCATACGAGTTCAACTGTTCGAAGTTAACAGTGCTGTCAGCTGTTCTTTATTCTGTGTTCACGAGTGCAAACCATACCAGCGTATCGACGGGATTATGTTCTGTGAAACTGTCTATGCGAAACACCTCTAGGTTATTCGGAGTTCGTCACGAAAGTGTGTGAAGTGTTCCCTCTTAAAGACTGAAACGGATAAAAAATTAGCGCACGTTGTCAAAAAAATGTTCCAAAATAGATAAAACAATGACCACCCCATTTTTGTCTTTTTCAAATAGATGTCTCTCTCAAGTTGGTAAATAGCTTGTAGATATTGTTCACCTATGTCACCCTTTTTAACTGGATACAACACGACGCCTAGTTAATTTATTCATACCCATACGTGATAACTGATAACTTGTAGTATGACTTCATTCTGTGCACAACCAAAATCATCGAGTAAATTTAAAACAATGGAACAAACAAAACACTAGGTAAAATTGAGTTACAAATTTATTTTAACTATGAACACTCTCAATGATTCGGTTCACAAGAGCTTAGAGTAAAAATAAAGATATGCGGTATTACATAAACAACCAGTTTCTATCCGTTCTGTTAGTGAAGTAGAGGCCCATTTTTTTAGCACTGATATAACGTTTATTTTCATGGTTTCTTTCAGTAAAACAGTTTCCAAGATAGTATGTTCCGTGGTAAATTTTGCCCTTAGATATTTCTCTTATTCAAGTTTTCTGACGTAAACACACTTGATTATTCCATTCAAAGTTATTCAGAACGTTATATATATGTAACTTTATAAATTTATTCAGACACCGCTAAAATCTACAACGTTATTCAAAAATCTAAACAGTCAGCGATATGTCGGGTCAGCGTTGAAATGGCCATGGCGCTCTCAAAGCAACCATTGCCCAGAGTTGAGGGTGGCGACGTGTATTTCAGACCGCATGGTGGTGTTCACAAAACGCAGTTAATCAAACAAGAACATATGTTGCCGTAGACTACATTTACTAAACACTACTGTTCCATTTTATCTGAAATTAAAAAATCTGTGCTGGTTTACTTGTGTGCTCCGTCATGACGATCTGAGTGATGCCCAAGATTCGATTATATGTAAGGTTTTACGGAACTGTCAGTTTTCACCCGTCTTAGAAAGCACTCGGATCAGTTAGTCATCGCGTATTCTCTCCGTATCTACGGTGAGAGTTTACGGATAGCCGTTCTGGGTGTCCATTAATTTTAGCAGTTTTCTACAACGGCGTTCAATATCTCCTCCCCTGCTCAACTCTACCATTAATGATATTCGAGGTCTGTTTTAAAAAGGCATCACGCTTGCGGAACTTTTCTGCAATCTGACCAGCGGTTGCCGTCATGGACGATGTTCTGGGAGGTACGTTTACAAAATCCATTAAACTTAGTGCTTAGGTTCAATCCAGTTTTAATTTGACTGCCACGGAGTGTGCGCATGAGCATGTGTTGGCTAGCCCTTCTGTCGAAAATAAGCAGTCTCTGTTGAGCAAGTTGACTATCCGGGTTGGTTTGTATCGAATGTTCATATTGTCATTAAAGTGAAGATTACAACTTCAAAACTGAGGCCATTCCATTCTCACTATTTGTGGTGCACCTAGTTCGCTAGTGATTGGGTAGCACAGCCTCGGCAGCTTGTAATATTGCTCGTGAGTCTCCAGTATAAACAAAAGCACGTGCTGTCTTTGCCAACTTGATTCATCCGTAATGTTGTAAAGGCACCCGGTTTCCTTTGAAAGAAGACGTATATAATGCTAACGTGAGTTTCATCTTGTTCTATGGTTAGTAAAGTTGGGTTCCAGGCAGATATTAACAGGCTTGCTGTGTATGAAGATCGTTGTTGCTGTCGTTCAACCAACACTACGTATGATGACCATGTCAGCAACGGGTCTGTTTTCTGGCAAATACTTGAGAGTTCCTGAAAATCAAAATCGGTTTGTCAATTGATGAAACCTCTCAATGTGGAATGATTAGACCACCCACCCCCCATGTTAACTTAGCGTTTATCACACCAGGAGTTATTTCCCTGGGCTCAAATTTGTTGTAACACAACTACAAAATGTATGGGAGAAGAATTGGTGGCAACATATGAGGACTGCGATCACTGCACTTACAAAAATGAGCCAGTATGACCCGCTTGGTCGAAGGTCTAGTGATCATTGAAATCGCTGATATGAACCTCGGACATGGGTGGCAAAGTGCCTCAGTAATTGGCACGTCCACATCCACATTTCTTGCTTTTTTGTTCAGCCCCGTTTTGTTTGGTGCGACCAATCTTTAAGACGTTCTTTAAACTGTTCTTTAGTTCATCTGAAGTTCATCAGTTATTCCATTTATGAACAGGCAACCAGAACAGTTCTAACGAGAGCATAGCAAAATATATTGCCTCGTTGCACTTCTGTGCCAAGACATCATCAGTGTGCGTTTGAATCGTAGTAAAATTAGATTAACCAGAACCTTCTTTCGTTGTAAGATGTAATTTGTTCTGTTGGGAAAATTTATGGTATATAGTCGGATTCATTCAACCTATACTATACAATAGGTTTGCGTGATAACCTTACATTGCAGTGTGTTTGTAGGCAGTTTGAAACAAAACCCTTGGCTTTATTCTGAAATTAAGTTTATGGAAGAATTTTTCAGAACACTGTGCGTGACTTGTTTATTGTGTGTGTTTTGGTCTACCGGGATCAATTACAAATCAGCTTGTCCTGCTTTTGGTGACAGTACCTAATATGATTTGTTAATTTTGGGAATTGGTCGACCAACTAGAATTGCACAAACTGTTCCCAGTTTGTCAGTTTTATTCCCATCAATCTTGATGTGAATGGTTCATTTTGCAGTATTTCAGTGATTTAGGTTAGCGAACATTCGTGGAAAGATGACTTGTTTGAATCTGATAAGTAAAGTTTTTTAATATATATGCCTGTAGGTTTTGGAAGACGCGAATTGCTTTCTCACAGGAATTCTATATCTCATCGTAAGAAGAAGGATATACACGTGGGTTAGATAATTCTTTACAGACAAAGAACTGGAAAAAACAGCATTTTCTTGTCTGCTCAACATTTGACTCAAAATCTTATTCATGCATAAGGGCAATAATCGTCGAGTGGTATCGATGTGGTTCGGCAATTAGCTCATATTCGTTGAGTGGTGGAAAACTAACGTTGTGTAAAAACTGACAGAAAAGACAAAAATTGGAAGCTGACTGCGGTTCTGTGTTAGAAGGTAATGTGTATTAGTTTGCTGAATGAAGCCTACGGTGACAACCTTACTTCAGACAATTTTAAGGTTTTGCACGGAACTGACGGTCAGCTGTTGCGATCCGTTGAAGTCACTTACTGAAAACTTCCGGCAAATTTCGGAAACGTTTTCTTATTTGTTCTTTAATGTTCGTTTGTAGTAGATCCTTTTCATCTTGCAATTCTTATTAAGTAACGTCACTTATGGGGTAGATGACACAGTCACCTTGGTCCCGTTGATATGGTGTCGCACTCAGCTATTGTGTTGAAAAACATGAGAACAACAGTAGACTGAAAGGTGTAAATCAACCTCATTTTATGAGACAAAAACAGTTCTTCCGTGGGGAAACAATAACGTTCACCTTAGTGATTGTTACTGGGACACAAGCATGTTGTCTTTTGTTTAGCCCGCTTTTCGCCACCTGTCATGACCTTGACCTCGACCTGTAATCACACGAAGCATTTTAATCACCATTTATTAGACACATCTAAGACGTTGGTCGGAGACAGTTTTGGTTTCAGCAGTCTACGCGGAAAGCGCGGTTCATCGGACGTTCTCGTACTTCACTCACATTAAGCACGGCGCTGTCAACTAAAAGTGAGGTCAAAAATATGTCTCGTGACAGGTTGAGAAATGGTCTGTTTGGAGAACAGGTTGATCCGTACGGTTAAATAAGTGGACGGGTCTACTTGCAATTACAGAACGGACAGAATGAAGACAGTTCAGCCAATTAAAATGACTTTTATTACGAGACATGATCAAAATGAATTCACTCCTTAGGAATTGTTCCACACGATCAATATCAATTTGACCATCTGGTAGACTGGGATGTATAACCAACCGCACGCAACAGACATTTGGGGTCAACAGGATGCTTTTTCGCGTAATTTGATCCACGAGCATAAGACAAGAAGCATATTCGACACGAGCTTGGTGAGTCAGGCAAACTAGTCGTTTAGAAAGAATTCCGGTGACGTGACATTCATCAAGCTCTTTTATAAGTAAACAGTGTTGGTTATACATTTGTTGCCAATTTCAGTAATAGACATATAATAATGTGGTCGGTAAAAAGTGTCACCACACAAATCAGGGAGTCAACGTGAATATGTCAAGTGGATGGTTGTAACAAACTTTGAAAGTAACAACGGAATGCACAACTGTTCTGAACTTACAATCTCGTCATAAAACATTAAGTGTAGTGCTCCAAGAACAGTTTATTGTTCTATGTGGCTCGCTTGCTCCGAAGGTGGAGCATATGGATACTAACAATGTGACCTTCTTTGATGATGCCATGTTTAAACTTCGAACGCTGTACGAACTTAGAGATGGTCTACATGATAAACCTAAACATATCCGAGCTTAAAAACTGACCTATCACATTATATTACACAGACGTTTTCTAGAATGAAACTGTCCACTTGAAACCAGTTAGTATGTCAGCTGTTAAGAAAAGCCTTTCTAAAAACTGCCAGTCTTCTCTGGACTGACGCTTACGTAACTTTAATTTGACAGTGGCTCGAAAGCCTCGGATCACTATCGTTGCATTTAGTGTGAAAGGAAATTCTACTAGGTTTTTCCCTTATTTGATGTATATATAGAAATCAATTTGGATACGCCTTTGTTGCAAGCCAACATTCTTTGGGTTTTGACAAGGATATTGTAAATATTCGAAAAACTGACAGCTGTATTGAAATTTGTTCATAAAAGTTGACTAGCATGATTCCTCACGAAAAGGGCCAGAATAAATTTTCAATAATCACTCATTTCCGCCGGGATTTTTTAAACAGTTCACAATCAGCTAGGTGCAACAATATTGAAAAAATCAAATTCGTTTCTATCTCAAATAGTTTTTGGTGATCAGACCATCTGAAACTTCATCTTGGTTACATAAACTTACGTATGAAATATCCACCTCACTGTGTCGAATGATGACACGCTGGTGACAGTTGTACTCCGGGTTGAGCGCACTCGGAAGCCGCAGGTGGAGCGGTTAATTTCATACCGCAGGCTTGGAAAGCTACTGTAAAACATAACTATGAAAGACGGTTGACGGGTGGTTTTTGGATGACCCCACGTGTCACGGTAGGACACCCCCGACATATTGGCAAAAATGAACTCCATCTCTACAGTTCGATAATGAGAACGCTGATGGCCAGCATTTATGGTTGTGAGTTCGTTTCTTGCTCATCTTAATTACCTCCACTACCGAAGGCTGTTGGTAATATCCATATGATCGTATTAGCATGTCGCACAATATCTGACACTGAGGTGTCAAGGCACTATGATGTTTAGCATCTAGGGGGAGGGTAGAGTTCTGCATCTACAATGATAAAACGACCTTGGTGGTGTTCGGATCTCGGTAGCGATTGGAACAAGGTGATACACCAAATCACTCACACGGGCCAATTTCGAGTGATTCCTATGTGACTTCTGAGTATGAGTTAGTGTATCAGAGTAGAGCAGGCGGCAAGCAGTAAAATAAACAAAAAGCGGCTATCCAAAGTATGGTTTATAATAAATCAACCACTCAACATTAAAAGATACGCGAAAAAGTTTGTATGGTTTGGCCTTGCATTTGGAGTGTCTGGGTGGTTTTACTCTCACAAGGAGATTCGGCAGAAGCAAGACGGAAGTAAATTGATTAGTTTGTTGACCTGGTATTTCGACTGTATTCATTGAGGCAAGTCTATCTAGTCCACATCTGAAACCTAGTAAATTACTTATGACACCCCAACTTAGCATCTAATGGCAAGTTAATTCACGGCAACGAGTGAGTACATGAAGTTAGAGACTTATTTGGGACGACTCGTTTTTAAATACAGCACTTGGTTTTCACCTTGGAGTGTACACCACATAAACCGGCCGTGAACAGGTGGACTGCAGACCCGATCATTTTACATGCCTGTTCAGAGAAAAAAACGTCAAGTTCACTGTCAGTCATTTACGATGCCCGATAGTGTAACATTTATGTGGTATGACATTATGATTTGAGTATAAGAATGAGCAAAGAAGGTTCGGTTATTATGCCCATTTTCGTAAGGTGTTTAAGATAACATAACAGTTTTCGTTGTCCGATAACTTAAGTAAAGTGTTACGAAGATGGTTTCGCGATCTACAATATATTTTCCATCACGAAAAATGCCTCCAAGTTTGACTGAATATGAATAAAGTTATCAACCAAACTGTTATTAGTGTTGAACACAGCACTGGGAACAACTGTTGACAATTCAAGTCCCCAATGCATATCACTGCAACGCTTTTGAAACCGCGGACTCAGCTGTAACTGCCAGTGTTATTATTGCATAATTTATTTACACACAGTTGTTGACTGAATTCACTTATCAGCTAAGGTCGGTCGAGAGATTCCGTGGGCCGGATGGATTCTTGGGCATATAATAAACTAACGGTTGTTATCGTATTTGACCCAAACAACACAGCAATCTTTTCCATTCGGCTACAGTGACGAACAAACAACACGTACAAATGAATTGCGGCCAAAAGAATTCCAATTTGCTTCGTTATTGTCTGCCATTTAATACAATAATGATCCGGAAGATTTTGTGGCCAGATATATCAGATCTGTTTCAACGTGTCAAGAGAGGAATGACCGTTTCAAACGAGATATGCCTGCGTGATAGCAATGTGTGTTTCACACTGTGCGATATTTTGTACCAGTTTTTGACAGCACCGTCAGATCTTTCCCTTCAGAAGTTTGAACAAAACTGTTAGAACACGAAAACTGGCAGATGCAAGCATTTCGTATTGACTCATCAGTACCAAATTTACAATAAGATGAAAC
>QNGE01000476.1:0-53970 GCA_008508345.1 Paragonimus westermani
GAGTGTTGTAATTGAAATCACATTCACATTAGTTTATGGATCACTGAAGAACCGCACGCTTACGGATGAGCATGCAGGGATCCTACGTGCAAATCATGCTACACTACTCAATAAAGACTCGGGTGGGTCTGGAAAGTGAGTATATTCTCAGGGGAGTTTGCTAAAAATCTGCCTACACGCTTGTACAAAGGATTCAACGGAGACATTAGTAAAATATTCTGTGAAACTGCGTCATTTAACTACAGATTCTATGAAGATTACAAAAGACCGTCATAACTAAGGGAAACTCAACTATGCGGTGATTAGCAAACCTTGACATGGGGAGAAGCGCGTTAGAAAATGATTTTTAATGGACCACATAAAAATGAATTCTCCTTGATTTTCTGATTGATAACGACCAGTGCAAAGTATAACGCACAATCATCATCAAGTAGTTGGACGATATCAACCCGGGAATGAACATACAACGAATATGCGAAGCTAGGTGTTCATCCATAAGCTACTTATTACAATTTCCACTAACTAGACGTTTGTAAAATTTGAAATATTTTTAGACTGGTTACGACCAATTGATCATTCGTTCAACATGGACACACTGTATTGCAAAATAGTTGAATCAGAACTGTTAGAACGAGCTTCCGCCTAAACAGTATTATCTGCATATTTAAAAGGCATAGCCTTTTGTGATGTTGGCATTTCACCTGTCTAAGCTGGGCAAAGGAGATGTCCTCTTGGGAGTGCACAAGAATAAGTGATTACATGACAGGATAACGTATTGCTGAATCACATATTGTTTGGCGTATGCTAAGTAGTCGCCTTTGGTTTCTCTAACCTAACCCTGTGATAGTTAACACATTCAAAAGCACAACCATAGTCCGAGAATGACAGACGGATGGATAAGTTAGTCGACATTACATGATGTTATGTTGACAACAGCTGAGCGACTTCTAATGATGGCTTCGGATAACTTACCATCTTTGAATAGTAAGCCTATATAACCGGCCTTCTGATGTCCTAGATAGGCCTAATGTATTGCTACCTATGTTGATTATGATGACGATGATGAAAATGATGGTGATGATGAAGACGGGGAACATGGCTTCTCTGTTTCACACCGATGGTGCCTACCTCCGTCTATACGCGCTTTCAGGTAGACCTTTTCTGTAATATCTTAGGCACAACGTAGGATCTGCCTGAGTTTGGATTCATATAAAACGATGAGGTTACCCCATCGTGTATAAAATCAATGTCTTGCAGTTGTGAGGGCTTTTCACACGGCATCCATACTTGACCGCCCCACCTACTGTATTAAGGTTGCCAAAGGTTCATATATGTGGAAAACTGTGTTGACTTATGGTTATTCCGGTGCAGCTGGAAGCAGGTGCGAGATAATTTGGGATGTATCAAATCCTCGGAAGATATGTTATTAGTTGACAGGTTGAGATCGGTGATTACAGATCTGTATTTAGGAGTAAACGCTGCATAATCATCTCTACCGTAAAAGCTGTATAGTTATTTTTACAGCCCCAGCAGCTACCGTTTTCACTAGTTGTTCATCGAGCCAGTAGAGTTACACAGTTATGCTGAATATCTAAATGAATGGCAAAGATCTGAGAATGGTACATGCGTGCGCGATTTTATTCTGGCAACGCACTATGCGATAATATAACGGAATGGTGTGCGATTTGTTCTTGGTTGCCATTCAGTGACCTAAAATGTGACGAAATGTTGCACACAATTCAATTTGTTTGCTGAAATGCACCAGGTGAAAGTTTATAGTACGAGTAACTGTCTTGTTGACTACACTACAGAGAATGTTCCATGAACCACTTAAATAAACATGTAGTTGAATGGTCTATATTTTCCGCCTCGCAACGATTGTCAAGGGACTGCATTAACACTGCATGCATGCGGATAGGCATTAAGGTGTTCATGTGCGGGATCAATGCTATCTTAACATTTAGTCGCATTCCATCGAGGGCAAATTAAGGACGGCGTTTGACTAGCCCAGCTGCCATATATCTTCGGAACAGTGGCTGTGTGCAAATTCCTTCCATCTAAACCATGTGGTTTTATCGATGATTTGTGGAAGAGGCCTTCGAGTATTTCAATAGGAAATGGTGAGGACATCTAACTCCGATGGACGGAATCCCGTTACTCTATAGAAAAGCTCTTTTCAAGCTGTTCGTTGGGCACCAACTGAGATTTAATCTTTTTCAATGTGTGCGAAGGTGTAAAAATGCATAACTGGTTCAGGCTAGTTTCGCACGCGCACTTTCAATACATCCACTTACAGTTCTCTTTACAACTAGATATAAGATATTGAGTCATACATCCGTTTCTGTCTCTGAGCTCACTTGGCCTCAGTGAAATACTGTGTTGTACTTTCATGACCGGCATTTTCAGGGGGGGGGTGATAGACACATCAGCAGTTTGACAGAATGTTGTCGATGCTTCGAACAAGTTGATCTTCGAGATTTCTCATGAAAAGATCTTCCGAGATGAGGCCAACAGCATATCCTATTGTTGCACAATGTATCTGTCGCTAACACTTTCACCTAAATTTAAACGGAATTTTAGATGTGCAACACTACATCCTTTGTTCGGGCTTTAATACCGGCAAATACGATCTTACGTTTCCTTCTTCGATCCGATCCGAAGCTCGGTTAATTTTGCTGGTATTTGACAGGTTGATGAACAACAACGGAACATTTACGGTACACGATAGGCTGGAAATAATGTTTTTCTTATTCGTAACATTATCAAAAGCATATTGTGTCACGCTGGTCGCGAGAACAGAGCTGCTGATGGACGGTTTCAGGTAGTCACTGTGTCTTCACAAGCTTGGGAATTTCACAATTATCAGATTAAGTCTCCATTGATTAGGTTCTGTGAACATTTGCGAACCATTACTTACAGATTACAGTTAAACCCACTGGTCTGATTCGAGTGGACTGAGCTAGACGCCTTACGTAAACAACTGTTTGATTTTCAAAAATCTGCGTTTGGTCTTCGATTTTTCCCCATTCTCAAGTTGAAGATCACTCATAGTTGGTCGCAGCCTTCGCATTCAGATTGACTCTCTAGCCGGCCTCTTTGGAAACGAAGCACTAGACTCGAGTTTCGCTCTGATTAGAGCTCGTCAGTTGTGCATATCGTTGCCATGGCCGGGATCTGAACTCCGGCCACGCTTTTTCATGAGGCAGCCGTTATGACCACTGCACCATTCACCTCATATTAAGCACGACCGAATGATCAAATATGAACGCTCAACCGCTCTCGCTTGTGAGCAATGATCAGGCTACCCGATCGTCTCGACAGGACACAGTAATTGGCCTGTTAACTCCAATCGACAACCCCGTGATTAGGACTTCCGAGACAGGTCGAAATAACTGATCTCATTAAACCTGATAGGCGATATTTTAGATTACTGATGATGTCTGAAAGTATCTGTTGCACACTAAAATTATAACCAAGTTTCCCCGTAAATACCTCGAACATGCTACAAAATTGTGATGTCTTAATGTTAGCTATTTCTTTGCGCTTGGTTTTAGAAGTTAGTGGCATATGGTAGGAAGATGAACACACTTAGTGAAATCTGGTTTGAATTGCCTCTAAACGGCTCCGGTCGATTCGCATGATCTTTTGAGTTTTCTGATTTCAAACATTAATCGATTATCACTTCGCTGTGAACAATTGGAATTTGAGCTCAATCTATTTTGTTGTTGTTTCATACCATATGGATTGTGTAAGCAATTTTTTTTTTGGGTGGAGGTATGAGTTAGTAAGGATGATGTGTAGTGCAACCAATTTTCTTAACCTCACATTTTAAACGTGATTAAGCATGAAGTTCGTAGGTCGTCAACAAACTGAAACAGCTTTGCAAGATAAGTTGGTTCGCTGTGTGTAGGAAAACAACCATTCGTACAGCATGGAACCTCACTAGCAGATTATGTAAATAGAGAAGTCATCACCATTACAATGACCTCACCAAAAACAAGTGCCCCCATTCCGTCTTCAAAGTTCAATCAAGTCATCCAGATCGCACCAGCAACGGATATCATCATCAACCGAACTGATCGCCAATCAGTTACTTCAGCCTGTTTTATACTGCCAGGAGCAAATTAGCGTAAAGCTAGTGACTCACGTGATCACGGTCGGATCAACCTCAACGTACGCTAGGTCGCACCACAATCCACGGTTTCTGTTACTTGATAAGTGTATACAGCCCGCATCACCAGTAGTCAAACGTCTTTAATCACGTCTATTCAGTTCATTACGCCCGCTTTTTTTATCTTTGATTTACACAGTCCTGACGACCTGTGCCAACATACTGGCTTAATGGGAAACTAATGGGAACACTTATCGGTTAAATCTTGTTCTCCTTCTATTTCTGTTCATATATGTGCATATACCGTATACTCCATAAGTCGTAAAATTGAGCTTTTCTCATTACTTATAGGTTTTAAGTAGATCGAAACTATCCCAACAACATGCTTATCTGAAGCACTTGATTGGTTCTTACTTCATCGCCAAACCCTTCATTTTATTGAAGAGGAAAAATATGACTGAGTTACAGTCACCATGTGATAGCTGCCTCTTAATTATTGTTGCGAACAGGAAATTGCACAAAATTGAAAACAGAACTAGTTGAAAGTATATTTCGAGTTAATTTTAAATTTTGTAAAACAATATTAGATTAATGGAGGACTTTTCGCGGGAATGGTTTGTGTACAAAACTCTGGGAACGAAATCGATCTACACTAGGTTTATGAATGACTAAAATGAAGTCAACTATGCCCAACACAGATTGACTAAGGCTTATTCGGATTCAAGTTTCGTAAACAAAAGCACTATTATATTGTAAAAGTTTTTTCGAAAACAAATTTAACCTGTTGATTTCTGCTCAGCTATCATACAATCTGTCACTAACACCGTTTGAATTTACGCTTTCACTAGAACGTTACGGCCGGCAGGATTGAGTATGCATACCAATGTTGTCGTCTATGTACACAGCTCAGTGAGAACAGGTATAGTCGACTAGTAAAACTGCAGACACAACGTAGGGCAACATTTTTATACATTGTGCAACGGTTGTGCACTTAAACAAGAAGCTTTTAGTCCGTTGGGGCCTTGTCTATAACACAATGAACCAACAAGGTTTACACTGTCTGAGGAAAATTAATGTGATATTTTGTCCAGTACCTTTTATGTACGAATAAACGTGATGTGGCCAAATAGCACGAGTATTTTTTCTACAGAAACCGCACGAATCGGCAGAAAATCCATCGGAAATATTATGTATTTAACGGTCCTCCGCCACAGCAACGTGCAAAATCTACGAACAAATGAGCGAGGTGGACAACTGGGAACATGTAAAGTGGACGAGCTATCGTGATGTGGGACGAGCGACTTATACCCACGATATTCATAACTAAACAAGTGATCAGCATGATTCACGAGTGTGCGCGCATCAAATTTATTCTGATTTTGGGTCTGCTTGTGACAAAGGTGTAAATCAGGTTAACGGACTTTGAAACATAAGGTACTTGCTACCAGATCATCTACTGTCATTAATGAGTTGAGTAACGTATGACCACCCAGAAAAATACAACCGGGTCTTCAACCTACTAATCATATATCCGATACTAGTTGTCAACATTGAGTAACTTCAAAAAAGAGCAAATTGGCAGTGCGCCATGGACTGATCAAGTAACCCGTCGGCGGTTACCCCGCCATACTCTGAGCACCCGAATCGTCAGCTGCATGAGGAAGCTGTAGGACGAACAGAAGTGCGCGACCAAGAACTATTAACAAAGTTTTGGCCAACAAGCTTTTTTCAGTTAGTCATCATCAAGCTGAACGCGTAACGTTTACATAGAACAGCGTTGACAGGAAAACCAAACCCGGATTAATCCACTGGACTACAATCAGTGGGTGTCAGCAGAGAAACTGGAGACCGGATGATCGAACAACTCAGTGACCGGAAATACTGGCAACCTTGGGAGGTGCACGCAATCGGTTGACGTTACCCACCCCAATGACAATCCTATACAACTGGATGCCGTTCTCGCAATCAAACGGACTTTCAAGCCAGTCCTCTCCGAAAAGGAGTACTTAAATTGAGTTTCGCTCATATTAGAGTTCAGTTTCCTTGTTACGACCGGCATTTGAACTCACGCCGCACCTTCGTGAAATCAATAAAAGTGGTCAATGCAGTCATCTCATGATAGCTGGGCGGGAAAGATATGCACTACTGAACAGCTCTAACAAGACAGGTACCGACTGAAAGCGGTGGGTGTCGCGCAACTTGCAAGTTTGGTAAGAATGCCCTTCATAGGAGCGTTCATTACACTCCATCAACCCTGCACTAAAACGGGGGCCATTCTCAACAAAAGGTATAAAGTGGATTTGCTGTCAACAGTCAATTTTCGTAAGCTCTGCTCTGCAAAAGCCCAGAAAATACCCTCGAAACATTTGGAGCTAACACCTATATGCCACCCTGTACGATGATACACTGATTTACCTACAAGCTGCTAAACATTCAAATGCTGACCGAGGGACGCCTTGCATTTCACTGTTCGGAGCATGGAAGTAAAAGAGAACCAAATGGGATTTGAAATATGGGAAGTTTATCCTCCCTTGGACAGAGTTCATTGACTGCCAAATGTGCTGAACGTACCCGCACACACATTTCCCCAGTTAACCTCATAGTGTTGCATGATAATCAGCCTTTAAATTGGTCGCACTAAAAGTTCACCTTAAATTCCAGAATAAGTAATATTATCCTTAAAACTTACATGTAGTAAAGGACACAGCTGACTGAGTCGAGCAAATCATTTCACCTGACGTTCGAGTTGCTCTTGATATCACCTGCCTATAAATTCATTTTACTATGTATTACTCGCATCTCAGTCTGCCTAGAATCTCGACAGAGATGTTTCGGTAAATACTTCAAAATATCCTGAGTAAATATAAACATACCCGTTGAACGGAACCACATCTTATGTGATGTAGCAGTGTGCTAACCATCCAAACGTTTACAACAGTTACGTGCATGTGTACGGTTAAACAATTCACATCCAGTGTTTCCTGCTTCCTGACACTGGTTCTGAGAGTTCCGTTAAGAAACAGGCTGTCCTAATACTGTCACACACACAACTACATACAGAAGTTGTAAATCCCTTAGAAAAACCACATCGATTTCTCGAAGTGACTAGCTGGAAATATTCCTCATATCTTACCGACTATCACAATGCCACACTGCGTAACCCAATTAGCACTCATCATGGAAGGTGTACAAAGTGATCACCGTGAACACTCACCTAACTTCCAGATTAATCAAATACTTTGAAAACAAAATATGTACGAAACTAACTGCAATGCTAACCAAGCCAACTATACCATCGGTGAAAACGACGTTTCCAAATGAACCATTTCGGTCTGAATTTATTGTGACGTTTTGCTTTCCGTTACAGAAGAGCGCGTCGAGTGCAGTCGCTTCAAATAGAAACGTGGCGCCACTTGTCGATGCATCCGACGGTCACCGAGAATACAGCCTTCAACAATGTGTCAGACTTTGCACAGCATTTCAAATCCATTTTTATGAACACTTGGTTTGCTGATTATATTCACTTATGTGCTCGTGTAACTGAGAAAATACGCCTAGAAAATAAAAGACAATTCCATAAATATACAGATTTGCTTCAACTGTATTGAACCGGTAGATGAATTGTAAGGCGCTGAAAACGAATTCAGCACGTGCAGAAAAACAAGGGAAGGCTACTAAGAAAGTTGTCAGGATTCGGAGTACATGCGGTTCTATCGTACCAATTCCCAAGTAAAGCAAGGGTGTACAAAGTTGAGATTTTGAATAGCGAATAAGGTTAATACTGTTCATCCAAACTGGACACTACTCGCTGATCGATTGAATACATTAGGGTGGGAAAGATTGGATTATCATCTCAATTTCTGTACACAACAGTAACGGATGTGAGTGGACAAAAAAATAAAACAAGCGTGTTGATGAACGGAAGATGGAAAAGGGACTCAGTGTACTTTAGATTGGCACACAAAATAGTATCCGCTTCGGTCAGAGAATGGCGAACGGAAAGTATCCACTGATCCAGAAGACGGGCAAGATCAGTCAGCCCGTTCAATTCGAGCTACAACTTTCCCATCCCAGAGGGGAAGGATCGCACAGTCCTCCGTGAGTTCCTCATGTACAGCACCCGTGCCAAATTCGTTACTGGTTTTTTTGAAAAAATAACTACAGAAAGAAAGGCAAACACAAAGATTACGCATTACTTAGAAATAGACGGTCGGATGTGAGTAGGAAATGTATTACATCGCGTTTGGTTCCTATACACTATAGCACTCTTCACTGTGATTACGAACCCACGTATGCTGCGATAAACAGTGGTAAAGATCAACGTCATCAGATACATGACGAAATCTTGAGTGCATGAATATAAAAAATGGGATGAATCAATCTAGTCAGTGAAGATCTCAGCTCACAACACTGCATCGCTCAGTAATACAGAGTTAATAGATCAGGTTAAAGAATATCAACCATGTACCCATCGACAATTGTGTCATCTTGTCAGTGAACGATTTATCATCTCTGCACCATTAGTCTTGTACTGTCATGCAACACGTAGGGTAACATATGAGCTGACCACTGTCACGCTGTCAAAACGCAGACAGGAGCTTAGTTGAGCTAAACTAGGCTTGAATCCGGAAACACATATGAGTAGCAGTGAAGTGACTTGCGGATCATTGATCTGAAAGATTGCCAAAGCTACCACCACCAGTCAACTAGATCGAATGTGACCTCGTTTGTGCAGCACTATACGTGTGCAGCCATCAAAAAGTGTGTGATACGGTTGAGTGTACGAACAGCTCACCGTAAGGTACCGCTGTTCTTTTACACCCAGGATGATGAGATTCGATGGGAAAAAGGCTGTTTTACACCGAGCAAACAATCCTTTTGGTCGAATAAAAACATGTACACGGGGTGAAAATGTCGAGCGTATCCGGTTTTGTGGTGCCCAAAAATGCGGTACAATTTCCTACTTTGGTTAGATATCTTATGAGGGAGCAACCTAAATTGGTTGGAATTGTATCGTGTCACAGGCTGAGGTGATTAATGAGCAGACAAGTTCTAGATGAAGTCACAATTCTAGACAAATTGCCCATGACGGTCGGTAGGAGTATAAGTTAAAAATGGTATCACAATTCGGGTTAGTTAGGAGGACAAGAAGACAGAACGGGTGCACAATAAAATCACAGGGGTGGTAAGAAACTCTACTGGATTACTGAGAACTTGAAAATGAGTCACCAAACTGTGCTACGGACAATCAAGACCATCTAGAAGACGAAATACATTCGACAGCAAACTCTTTTTGACACCTGGCAAACATGGTTGACCGATAATGAGTTCGCGTAATGCAGTAGACAAGGTAGACATTGCCTACAACCTTCCCCGTATGCACAGGAAAGACTGCCTAGAGGCGAACCATGAGAAGACACATTCTTGAGATAGGTCTAGGTGAAGGTCGTGCACCAGTGTTCCAATCATGAAAAACGTTCCGAATTCATGAATAGCTACAATGATGAAAGTAAGACCTGTTGGTTAGCAGTAGTTTTGATCGATAAAAACTGAAAGAGTAGCTGAACCCACTTACTTCTAAATTAAACTGATGATTTCACCGTGAGGAATTCCAACCACATACTAACCAACCAAGGGGGAAAGTCAAGAAATAAAGAACTGGCGGTCTGGGATTGACTTTGTAGAGATAACTTTGAATACCCGTATTTTATTGATCAGACCCAACGGGGCGCATTTAGATGCAATTCCGCAATACCGCGGATCTCCACGAAATTATAGATATATTCTAAGTGATCTTCTAACATGCCAACCAGTTAGAAAAATTCACCAGTTAATAGTTTCATAAGAATGGGCATCATCTGTTAGAAAGCAGGCTCTCATTTCAAACTGCAATAGGTCGAGTACAATAAGTTGTAAGTTACAGGAGTGATAAATCAGAGGAGAGGGACGGAAACACGCAAACTAGGACATAAACTGAAGTAGTAAAGAGGGTTACACAAAATTCACACGGTAGCTTACCGATAGTCACCCTTTTTGGCTATCAATTGTTTGAACTGTCCCAACGTAAGCGGACTAGGGTTGGAAGAAGTGGGACCATTGTGAGAAGAATTATTCACGTGCCATACTGTGCGATAAGGTACAGGATCATCACATAAATAATAGCCCACGATTACACCGAGTTGACCAGACGGTACCATCCCCTCGCTGCAGTCAGGAGAGCTAGATGCGGGGAACAAATGAGTATATAAGGGGTGGAAAAATAAACACGGGACCAGACACTTGTTATCATCCTCATATGTATAATAGATATGAATGGTGACATCCGCGTGCAGAACAACTCATCATAATAAGTGAAATCAATAGACAATTACGTACACACGTCGCGAGAGATGGATTGCGTTGCACAGATGAGGGGTATCTAATCCAGGACTCGATGATCACGTGTTTTCGAACCAAATTCCAAAATGGCTGGACAAAAAAATATATTCGCATGTTGGAATCGTTTCGATATTCCAAAACTTTTAGTACTTCATTTTCAAAAAATTCACGAGACTACCTCAAATAACAGTCATGAAGATGAAACAGCCAACCTGAAAAATTCAGACATACTTGAATAAAGACAATGCCATTACAATAGACCAATTGTTACTAACGCAAGGAAGTTTAGTTGAACTACATACCAAACACCACAGTTCGACGTCATCAAGTCAAACGAAAACAGAATAGAATAGAATTTTATTAAATTAATTCTAAACAGGAACTACTTAAGAGTAAGTACAGCATTTCAGTCTGACTAACCGTTCAGTGAGATGATCATAGTGGCAAACAACATCCATAATCTGTCTGCTGGCGTGGTGCACCTGACTACATATAGCTGAAAGCCACACACTATTGACCATAGCTGCTATATTCAGACAGACTGTGCAGTTGAGTCCTTTCGAACAGACGAAATAACCTCGTGCGGCTTTTCCGTCAGAACTCGTTGGCAGTACGACCATCCTTGTCATGACCGGGATTTGAATTCCGATCAAGGTTTCATGACGTAACCGTAATGACCACTGCGTCATTCACCTTACACTAGTCAAGACGTTCAGCTACATTTGCTTAAGAGTAATACACAGATTACCTGATCACCTCGAGAGAAGACAATAACCACCCTCTTAGTTTCCATCAATAGCCTCAAGATCAGGAGATCTCAGGTCATCATGTACACACCTCTCACCTTACACCAGTCGGCTGCTGATGCAGCATCCCAAGTACACAAACCGACCAACAACAACCACAAATTCAATACCCAACATTAAATTTATGTAACATCAGCAGACTCGCAGAGGTACTTTGCACTTTTGGACTGCAAAGCCATATCTGTTGTAGGAGCTGCAGAACAATTACCAGAAGTGGGGGTCAGGAGGAGCTTGAGAGCTAAATTTGATAGAACAGTTGGGGAGGAGTCAGTAGCAGTGTCTTTGGCTATCAACCCTGCTGTATGCAGCAGGTACGGCGACCTGCTTTATACTGCGAGGTGCCCGATGCAGTATGAAACTCTTGGTGTTCTAAATATTCATGGCTGTATATGGACGACTCAGATGCAGCCAGAACGTCTAGACCTAGATATGAAAACGATTACAGCTCTCAAACAAAGCTTTTGACTCAAAAGCCTGTAGCAGTGTACCAAAACTAACACCGCTTCGGAGGAAAGATGCTAACCTTCTTCTAACCTCCATCCTGGAGGACCAGGAGACTGTGGTTTGTCAGACCTCTACCTATTGGCTTGCCTCATGTGAGTGACTCTGTCGGTGCGATCGTCACACCACCCAGCTTAGCCCAACAGGTCATTGACATGCACAAGCTGTCACACCGCGTCAAGTCCAGTGTCGTTCTGACAGTCCCGCCACTAACTACAGCCTATGGCCACATCCTTCTGTTTCCAGTCAGTAGCACAATGTGTTTTGGACTCCAGCCGAGGGGGCGAGTACAGCCAACGGAAGGCAAACTAGACGCCGATTCCCTCAAATTCCCACACCAAATCACTGGCCACGCGTTATGTTTCGGTCGCGCCCAAAAAACGTAAACAAGATGTAATACGGTATGCACTGAGCACACATGTGCAAAACACGTTGGAACTACTGTAACTGATGGAGTGAAACCATTTTGCAAGAAGGAATAATAACCGTTCCCAATACATGTTGTGAAATTTCGTAACCATGGACGTGTTGACGTGCTCCGCAGACAGATATCCCAAAAAAATTGTCGAAAGGGGGCGGTCAGGTTTTGCAATCCTGGAGTACCACTGTATGCTCAGTCAGGTCACATGTACTGTCCATTAACACGGAGCGTGGGTTACATCGGTATAAGATTAGTAAACGTCAACCGGACTTTAGCGATATGTACATAAATCTGCCAGCCATAACACAACTCCCAAGACTAAAACGTTTCGACTAAACCCAGAATGTCACTGTCAATGATGAGTGCACAGACGCATGCCAGAGATTGACGACCATTTCGCGCTTAGAGAGGGTAAAGTTAAGGTATTTTGTACAAAAAATCGACTGGGAACGCGCCTTCTGTGTTCTCAAGCTAGCTGACTGTGTGATCCAACCAATCACAAGCACGGTCAACGATGATAAGATCTGGGGTGTAGTGGAGGCAGATGTGAGTGTCACTTACTGGATATCAAGGTGTCCTTTACTCACTGAGTGCGAGGTGTTGCAATGTGTTTCTTGGACATGCTCACTCACCTTTTGCTACCCAAAAGAAATTACGACTACGAAGAGATTCAGGATCACGTCGACTTAAGGATACAGTTGAATGAAATCCACTACCATCTGTCCGTCACACATAGACGATTATCTCGCGAGTGTCGGATTTCGACACAGGTTTAAAGGTGGAGATCATTTGGGTCCACTGGCAAAGAAGTCAGGAGCAGTGCTGTCTAGTCAATTACAATCACTGTTGCTGATGGTTGCTTCTGAATATTGGAACCGTAAACGGGCGCACAGTGTGCATCTTGTCCCAGTGAACGTTTCAACCGACCTTGGAAAAGCGTTGAACAACACCACACAGACTAAGTGGCTGAAATTGCTACACAACTCCACGCTGAAGAAGGTTGCACTCGGCAGCAAAAGAGAGGGAGGGAGTGACCAACCGACCTTAGATGCTGAGCTGTACATTGGTTGAGAAGAAAACCCCTGCCTAAAAAGAAAAGGGCGAGTAGCCCGAGTATCGGTTGTGTGCCCCATGCAAAGCAAGGGTTTTAAAGTGAGCAACGCGTTCAGTGTACGTTGGACAGGAACCTAAAAAGAGACGAAAATTAGCTTAAGCTAAGAGCCAATTGATTCGGACTCACCACAGCTTGGCTTGATCTTTGTTCTCCTGTTCTTTACCTGATAGATTGTGGTCATGACTGATCGACTGTTTTGCAGCTGAACAATCATGCAAGGCTGCTGGCCGATGATGGCTGTGTTTTGTGCGTCCACCGCTATTCGACTTTGTAGTTGGGTGGACTTCACTGGAGGAGCTTTGTAATTGTAGCCAATGTTGAAGAAGTTTCCCACCGCCTGGTGAACGTGAGGACCTCCAACAGTATCTATCCAACAGTACAGATGAGGTCGGAGGAGCTGAAAAAGCATGAGATGCAGCAAGTGGTAGTGCACGAAATCTGTAGAAAGGTGAATACAGTCCATACGGGTTCCATTTGCGTAAGACTACACGGGCTCAAACGACTCACAGTCACAAAACAGATGGGAGCCGACGTACAGAACGGATGTGAGATTTTATGGCAGTAAGGTTGACAGACCGTTGCGAGCGATCCCGTGAAATCAGATGTCAAGACTGACAACGACGTGGTCGACAGTCGTGGAGCGGAAAAACAGCAACGGAAAAATTATTTTATATGAATCAGACACAAGGATCATGCCCCTGGTGTCGAAAGCGGCAAGCCTCTGAATGAACCCACTGGCTTGGCCGGCTGAATGGGAGACGCGGAAAACCGTGCGAGGCATACGAGCATGAATGATGCAGTATGGAAACGATAATTAAGCTCGCTTGATTGAAATGCAGTTAACTCGAAGTGATTTGTGATAGCAATATGAATTAATGGCCTCGGCTGCCATAAATGGCTTGCCGGGCAACCGAATTGTTAGCGTGAAAAGGACCGTTGTCCTAATATTGTCGAAACCATGCGACTGTTTAGCTCTCACTAATCAGAAAAGCAGTTCAATGTGATGACAAGTTAGCTAACAGAAGTTGCCTCACTAGTAATGAAACGTAGTGTACGAAAATGCACGACTCATAAGTGAAACAAAGTGGTTCAATTAATTGTTCAAAACAAAGGGGACATTTTGAAACGGCTAGGCGATGGGTAACAGAAAGAACGAGTGCATGTAAGGAAATCAGAGCTCCAAATTAAAAGAAAAAAAAGAATTGTGATGGACCAAAAACTCTTCAATGACTCAGACTTTGCGGCTTATTTTCAAGCGATCGAATAATCTGACATCTAGGCCACAATGTATAACGGTAAGGATTTGGACGGGAAATTTGATTCAGTTGTTTCAGAAGCGATCTCACAGGTGATAACGAATGATTGAAATAATTGATTAATTTAAATGAGACCCAAACGTAAATACACTGAGTTTAGGCTGGATTACAGCCAGCATAGGAAACAAAATGCCCAGAAGCGGCAAGTGCCAAAAAGTTACGCTAAGAAACGGGAAATTTCATATTTAGATTCAGTTATCCGCCCTGTTCACTGTATCATATGGGATTTACCGTATGATCTAGTGGACTGACCGTCAAACAACGATTCTCAAGTAGTTTATGTTGAAATCCACCACACCACTGTTGAGTATTGATATTATTACTGAAGAGTAGTCGGGGATTTGGTTTATTTTCAAGTTGACCATCACTCACGTTTGATCGCAGCCTTCGCATTCAGATAGACTTTCCAGCCAGCCGGTGTCTTTCGAAAAGAGGCGCTAGACTCAAGTTTCGCTCTCATTAGAGCGGCTGCGAGCGTGGTCAAAAGAAACACTTTGTACCACGTATCCCGCCAACGAGTAAGCACGTTCAAAAGTGACAGAGAGGACGTTGAGCTTCATTTCTGCCATTTACACGCAACACAAACAAGGTAGGTTGATGACCGCATACGTTCAGCAGTACACAAAAGCCAATTAGTCACACCATAAGTAAACGAAATGAACGTTCATCACTGGGTACAGATCGTCGTCTAAGGTGAGTTGGAACATCAATTAAACAGACCCATTTATCACGCAGTTCCTGACAGAATGTTAAAAATATGCGGACACGATTGCACAGTAATTTTGTTAAGAGTGACTAACGAAAGTCTGTGTTGCGACCCACTACGAAAGCATCGAAGATTCTGTGCCATCACAAAGACAATCAATTCACCGTGTTGAGTCTTCGACGATAACATGTTGAGTGACTTCGCAGACCTTCAGAGAATAGCCAGCAGAACCAAACGATAAAATACATCGTGCTGAACGAAAGTGAGTTTTGGTTCCCGATAACTACAACTGCTCAAGCAAAGAACTGTCAGCGTTTTGAAAAGAACTTACTAAAACCTTTTTCTTAGAGGTATTCTTGAGGTGTATAATGTGAACATGCCTTCTAAATGTTTGAATAACAATATAAGCCTCCCGGAGGTGAGCTGTGAAGGCAAAACTAAATCTACAGTTATATACATTGTATTCTATGGATCTCCGGTTAGCGCTAAAGTAGTCATTAACAACGACGGGGATAATATACAGGCTGATCTCAAAGATGCATGCCTGGAATCACATGAGGCTAACACAATGAAGAGAGCAAGACCATTGGTGGAGATGCAATGAAGACTTAAAAGATAAGTAACGGAATGTCACAACCAACGAACCCACCAGTGAAGCGGATCTCGGAGAATTGGAAGAAGAATGGGCTCTTCCCATGAAATCACCACGACAAATCACGCAGAGTTTCTCATAAATGTATTCATACGCACAATCACGATCGGACTTATTAGAGTGAGTTACTCGGATAATGCACACTTTATAAATGGACACAGAGAAGCATACCGCTAAGAATGCTGTTTGTAAGCCATTGGATCATTTCACCAGTCAAATTACGCACAACAAACCACGGTATCAGTGAGTTTCGTAAATAAATCATGTCTTGTGTATTGCAATTTAAATTTGGACATTTACGTAAAGCAAAGCTACACTGTGGAATGGATAAGAACAGCGAATCTTGAAGTATCTAACTACCCACTTCCGTATCACTTGATGGCGTCAACTGATTGGAACCGGAGGAGCGCAGCAGCACACCCGGGTTTGCTTGTATCTAACGAATGTACACAGTTAGTTGTACGATCGCTGTCCTCGTGGTCAGTGCAATGGCGACGTGCACTGACGGGATCCAACATACTAGCCAATCTTCACACTAGTACACGCGACTGCTGAAGTACAACACTTGATTAGCACTCCACAACACTTACCGCCAAGTTCACTCGAGTCGTGACGTAACCGCGACGAACAACATGGACACAACTCATTGGGGTTGCAATCCATACCTCTGTGCATGCTTGGTTGACAGGATGACACAGGCACGTGACAATTGGGTCCAGGCGCCGACGGAACACGAAGGTGGTCTGGTAGGGGATGTGAATGAGGGATGTGTGGCGCCTTGTCCATATGCCACAGGCGTACACTGTGAATAAGGATGAGATCTGGAGGTTGTACTAGAGGGCGGACACGGTGAACGAGTTGCAAACACAGTACCCTCATTCATTCACACACAAATAATCCATCTCGGGCTAGAAATGAGGCATGCTAAACGAATACACAATGGGTCGTTTGACGAGATTTTGAAGTATTATGGTGTAGCTTATAAAACACCACGTCTTAATATTATGTGCTTCACTGTGGCACCTAAGGTCTAAAACTCTACAGATTGGAAATTTAACTCATAACACAGTGGCAACAACAGCACTAGAAACCACATGACTGTCTGTTCGAATCCCGGTAGTTTGACGATACCTAGCCCATGTTACTGTCTGTGTGGAAGTTGACAAGTTAACTCGTTGAAACAGATAATAACTTCAGACTCAATGGATCAAGAGTGTTCCCAAAAGTTGCACGGCTGTGTTTACGACAATCCCATGCTCCCAGGTGCTCTCTACTCTGTTCACAGTAAACAATATTCAACGCTCACTTATAAGTTGTTACATCTTGTTAACATGACACAGTGCTTGCGATAAAGTTGCAAATAAAGTTCTGACTGCTGTGTCTCACCTCCTGCACACGGACTTATCTCGTTGCACAATAAATTCATGTGCGAAAGGACTGTTCAACTCAATTACTCACCCACGATTATCCTGTGAGTTGCCCGCCTTTTGCGTGATAAAGCTATAGAGCATGTATTGTCGCCTTATTGAATGGTCGTACCGTTGATTACAATTACATGACAAGCAGGTAGGTCTTTACAACAAATAGTGTTTAGTAGTTAACAGAAGCGGTCCGTATGATAACAGTAATCACTCGCCTCTTACGGGAATGAGGCAATGACTTGGCTTGATGGAACTATTGATCAATATCACTCCTCTTTGATGCGGTATTTATTCGAGTCACACGTTTAAGGCAAGACAAACACATGTGGTTCACAAGAACCGGAGCAAAGAAACCGAGCTGTACAAATGTCACGTGGATATATATATGTGATAATCCAGCAAGCCTCCGTGTAAATGATTTTTCTATTGTTTCACCTCAAATTTTAGCACTGAAGAGATTATGGATGTATTTGTTGCATAACATATTTGCATATTAACTTCCACCTACAGTTTATGAAATGATATGGACTCTTTCTGGATGTGTCTATACACAAGTAGATGATATGGGTCGTACCACATTTGCTGACCACGATAATTGAGTAAGCATCACCAAAATACGAGAAGTAACACGAACATTATAGAATTGTTTCACGCGGTACCAAAAATGCAACTGTATAGGGGGAATGTGACACACATGAAGAAATTGGTTGGAACATACTGGCTTCCACCTCCTCGATCAGTAGTTTGGGGTAAACCCAAGGGCAATTGATCGTAGGTAGACGAGATGCCGGAATCGAATGCACTGGAGTTGTCTGAGGTGATCGGATATTGTTGCACCCGAGCAAGGTCGGAATGGGGGATCCACATGGGTTGTACACGATCCTCGGAAAACTTGCGCGAACGAGAACAACGAGGCCACATAGAAGAGGGACATTCGGTGGGATGACGGAGGTAGGGAGCACGGGTGTCTGGGCCAGAACAAACCGCAATAGAGTTATCGGTAAACGGATGAGTTGCCGAATTATTTGAAGTAAGATAGTAACTGTGGTGGGAAAGTTCGTAATCCTGGTGAACTGGACGTTTCTTAGACAGGGTAAAAAGATCAGAAGGTATCTGGCTCTTATGTGAGGCGGGGCGTGGGCGCTGTTGACAGTACTGCTGAAACTGTTGTTGATGCTGGTAATGTCGAGTCATGTATTCCACGAGTTTCGCGGTGACCTCACTATTGGCAATTGCCAATTCAGTAGTGGACGACGACAGTGCCTGAAGACTGGCAGCGTCCACGTTAGATCTGGTTTCCAGATCACAGTGACCTGGGATACTTCTGATGGTGAGCTCTGCAACTGGGTAGCCGTCAATAACCCCACTATCCCAAGAGGTTGTCGAATGCACGTCAGATTGATGTATCCTCGGATTGTGACTGCTGTTGGCTCGCACAGAACTGTGTCGATGTTGAGTTGGTGCTCTACTCGATTGAGGTGCAGCATGTGCACATTGTGATGCTATCGCGGAAACTGCTGCGCGACGACGAACGGAAGCTTTCCAACTGGTAGGGTAACGGGATCGTCGAGTGGTCGGGTCGACGCACGTGGTAGGAATGCAAGACTTCACCATTACGTCCGCAAAGTTGTGGTGAGGTCTGAAAGAGTCATCATGCTTAAGCACACGCGTTGGCTCTTGTTCGTCTGCCCAAATACGAGAACAATGATCATCCAAGATACCTTGTGCGTCTTCATCTGTAAGGGCAGTGGTAGCAGTATTGCCGACTACCGAAGTAAAAGAATCGCACTGTTTACCGTTTCCGTTTTGCTCAACTGTGTTTTGAATAGCTGACGGGAACGTCGTGCGGAAAGAGGATGATACTGGAGGTGGCACTGATGAAATGGGGGGTTGCACTGAGACAGAACTTTCGACCAAACCAATATGTGCATTTGATTTCGGGTTGCCCTCGACAAACGCGTAAACACCTGCGCCCCTGGTTTGGGAAGAACTCTCTTTCGCCCTCCACTCTTCTAGCTCTGGCGGCAGGGCATCTGGTTGCAAATGAGTTGCGTTTCTCTCATCCACCTAAAAAAGTAATCATGGAATGGTTATCACAACGCGGTCAGCAGAATTTGCAAACAGATGTGATGGTGATCCGACGAACACAACTGACATGAGAGAGATTGGCTTGCTTTCACCACTACTTCAATTCCGTGTAGAACACCATTCACAGATGATCGAAGCTAACACGATAACATGGAATTCTTAGTCAGCCACCTTGCGAAAAGAGGCTCTGAAATCGAACATTGGTGCTGTCACAGTCCGTCAGCAGTGCACAACTCTGATAATACACGAATCTTAAGTTTGACCCACGTTCTGATGAAGTATCCATGTTAACCACTGTGCCAATGAACCCATATTAGGCCCAACCAGAGGACCGTATCTAAGTGTCCAGCTACTTTCTAAGGGAAAGTCGCCTCTGAGACACAAGTATACTTACAGTAATATCAACTAGGGTAGAGGACGTGTTAAGTACAGGTATCGTATCCCCTGCAAACTAACAGGGCTCGATTTGCTCGATGATAAACCACAAGACAATTGTTTCAGACTTCCGCAATATCAACCGTCCTTGTCAAGAATTGGGTAACTTCACGCACACGTTATTCGTTACTTCACACGATAGCAAACCCCACGAGCCATGAAAATCAAGAAACTTCCATCATCTCGTCCTTTTCATTATCATCACTATCACCACAGACAACAGTACAGCAGTGATCCACATCAATGTTTAACTGTTATATAAACACGACCCAAAGGATGAGTTCAGATCAATAGGTAGAAAAGAAAGAATAGGACCGGATTATTCAATTCATGTCCAAATGCGAACGTTCAACAAGACACCCACAACTCGTAAACAAACTGAGCAGGCGAAAAAGACAATTCAGAAGTAACGAGTGCTGCTTGTAAACGAACACTTGTGTATGGTGGAGTATCGTCAGCTGAGTAGAGAGACAGGAAACGAGCATTGGGGATAGTTACTTGATTTTTTCAAACAAACTGAACAAGCCGACAGTATTATGCATCGAGATGACCTCTAAAGTAGGAGTTAGTTAGGTGGCAAGTTTAACGATCCAGCGCTACGGCAATAACCTAACAAGCAATGAGTTTCACTTTCTAAAAGTACAAGGAAACGACTAAACATTTTTTTATTGTGGAATGTTGTGATACATGAATAATTTTGTTACTTGAATAATTGCCGGTGTACTGATGATAATCTGTAAAAGACCAGGACACACAGTACACCAGCCCGGATGGTTTTAGCTAACACGCACAGCCTGCAGTTCGAATGGACGGATACCCGATCACAGAATTGAGTAAGTTAGCCTATTGGAGCTCAGAATTTCTGGCGACTAGCAATTTTTGACCGCGTACAATGACATTCAGCGACTTCATCGTCCCAACAACAAACTCGAATAACAGCGGATATTCAGAAACACGTTATACGGATTTATCCGTATCAAACACGATTTCACGTCATTTAGTTATCTGGCTCGAACATATGCCCGATGTTACTAAATTGTCTGAGTCCTAGATTCTTGATTACGGAGATAGTAGTTGGCTGGAAAATGAATCACTGCAATCAGGGTCGACACTTGGCACAGAATTATGAAATAACTAACGTCAAGGTTGGCCAGCATCGAGTGGATTCAATTTCACGACTAGGGAGACATTTTCAGAGACGACAGAGCAGCAATCAGTTGGAAATAGCTAGTCTTTTGAATTTAGTAATTTTCTTTTTCTGTGCTTCCATATAAGGGTGTAAGGTCCACAGATATATTGACGGGCACTTCGACCATTGGGACTGCAATCGTCCGTAAGATATACAAAACGAAACGAAACGCGATTTGCTTGTATCAGTGAGCAATTAACTACTAGTTTGCACCGGACTGGCGACCAACTTTTGGTCCACACGAACCGAACACACAAGAGGGAGAATAGCGATGACTGCCACCAGATCGCAATCCTTCTACACATGCACACGCAAAACTCTGCAAACGGCCAATAAAATGAATATTAATGCACGCACGTAGGTTGAAGCACTTGACAAAAAGTGTCTACAAGAAGAAGGAGAGAAAATGTGTGTGAATCATTCAACTAACATATGCCATCATTCATACCACGAGTGAAGAAACTAGAGCGATGAAATCCCATAAAGAGGCAGACGCTCAAAAACGTTCGAAATCAAGACGTGCGTATGTGTGGATTATTCTAGGTTTGAACAAGAACAAACAGTCAGACGAGGAACCAACATTCACAAGTAAAGTGCAAACACTTAGATTAGTGACTGGTCGCCAAGAAGTGAGACTGTTGTGGAAAAATGCGTCGCGACGCCGAAGACAGACCCTACCATAGGCATTAGGAAAATACGAGCACAGGAAGACGGTTCAGCTTGTCCCAAAAATCCATTGAAAAGGTGCTAAACAACAACGCCTACATGTACGTGCATCAGGCTCCATAACTCGTGGAACAGTGAACTCTTAAAACGTTTATCACAATTGTTAATCGTAGCAGTAACATTTCGTATCATTTTCCCACGGCATTCACTACCAGTACTGTCGTTCAGTTTGCGCCTTCCTTGGTTGCGCCAAAGTTTGGAAAAGATAACGTTTCCCAATAAAACTCAAATGTGGCTTGTAAAATATCTGATAATTTCTGACAGAAAAGATCCTTAAACAAGCTGCAACATACGAAGGTGCATAGTGTGATCCGTCAGTATTCCCATATATCATCCTAGTATAAAAACTGAGGACTTAAACGTTATCACTAAAACACAGCTGAAGGATGTTAGGTGATAGAGGTAGACTCCAGACTTCTAGCTGTTGTGCTTTCGCAGGTCTGATGAGAAAGATGCATTAAATTATGTGAGACCGATTGCAAGGAGTAACGAAATGCGCTTTCGAATTGTGCAGCAAGTCTTTCAACAGTACACAAATTTATATAAATCGAAATCCCCGACTGCTCACCAGTAAGCAAAACATTGCCCAAGTTAACGGTTTCTATGATTTCAAGGTGGAGGGAAACTCTACGGCTAGGAGTGTCACAGATCGGAGTTAATAGGGCACCTATTATGTCTCCGTTCAGGTCGATCGGGCAATCCAAACGTTACTCACGAGCGAATTTGGCTGTCTGTCTGTATACGATAATTCAGTCATACCTTATGTGAAGTCAAGGCTGAGGCGGTCAACAAGGATAACCCATCAAAGCGTGGCTCTGGCAAAGACAGACCGAAACTCAGGTATAGTTCTCTTTCCAAAAAAAGACTGACTGAAAATTCCATAGGAATGCAGCAGCTGCGATCGATTGGGTGTGACGTCCAATTTACATAAATCAAGTCTCTACTATGCGCAGATGTTGTTAAAGATCTTAACTACTGTTTCAATAAGCTTGTTCGTAATGCTTTCCGTTTTGGATCATGTGATAAATTTTCAGCAGCTGAATTTGAATCAACATAAAACCTTTGATGAATGGCTCTGAGTATATACCATCAATCCATACGTTCTGTCAAAAGAAGTGTGCCCCATAAATGCCAAACGCAGAAAATTGACCTCAAACGATAGCTTCGTAGTTAGAAAAAACCGACCACTAGTGCTAAAGCAGACATTCTTAAAGCACGATCATAATTCTTTGGTTTGCGTCCTATGCATACCATATTCGGCACGCAGTTAATTAGATTAATTCACAAAGATTTAATGTGCTTCTGAGGAAGAATAAAAGTGGATAATTTTATTCAAGAATGGTTATGTGCTCACCGTCACTATTAACTAGATCGGGGGTTGTGGCGTACAACTTCTATTTATGCAGCTTGTTCTGTCTTTCAGCATCTGGCTGGATCTCCCCCCCCCCAATAACGAAGGGATGGTGAGGCAACAGACGACAGTGTTGAGCGGATCCGAAACCACGTGGCAAGCACAACAAAATTTTATATTTTAGTTCGTAAATTTGTTGCTCTACTTCACAAACAACAATTTCATTGAAGTTCACACGGTAGCTTGCAAGTCAAAACGTGACGCTAATCGAGGCCACTAATTTGTAAAAGCGTGTTAATAATTTTGACGCAAACTTTTATATTCAAGGAGATCTACTCATCGTCAAGCCACAGACTCCATACCACGTTGAATAATGCTCAGTAACTGTTTAGTCAAACCGAGAAAAATGAGGTATCTACCAGCACAATGCAGATCAAAGCCGTAGTTAGCAAATCTATTTGATTTCACTACTTACAAATAAAGTGGTACACTTCGTAATTAACATGAGACCCCATTGCGAACAATCTGGGTTCCCGCTGGATTCGAACCAGCGACAGGAACAATATGCCTAAACGCGGCAAGCGCTCTATCGGCTGAGCTACGAAGCCACGCTCGCAGCTCAGAAATCTCGATGCTCAACGGTGACGCTGGTGGGTTCCAGCATGAACTGTTTAGAAATCCTGTTTGAGCAGTCAGTTCACTGGATAATTTCACAATAATTCCATATGACACGGTGGATCAAGAGGGTAACTGAGTCCAGATATGACACTTTTGAGCTCTCAGTGTGGCTTCGTAATTCAGCCGCTTCAGCGCTTGCCGCGTTTGAGCCTAATGTTTCTGTCGCCGTTTCCAGTCCAACCAAAGCCCAGATTTCCTGCAATTGGTTCTCACCCAAAATACTTGATTTTACATATAAAACGAAGGTAGTAACTTGTATAAAAGTTCCATACAGCCTTTGAAAGCAGCATCGAGGTTCACGCATCAGAAGAGTTCAGATACTAAGTGCCAAGCCACAAAGCGAAACACAAAATGAGATGAGACAACACGTTGAACACGACCGTAAATGGCAATCACCTTCCCACGACTTACATGATGCACCCAAGAGAGAAGTTTTTCCATTTTCTCACGGGATTCCCTAACTTTTTCAAGGCGTGAAGTGAGCAAAAGTGCAAATGAGGCTGGATCTGTTTCGGCCAAATTCTGTCCCTGTTTTACCAAATATTCGTCTTTCTTTCGTGCAGGCAGCTCCCGATTAGAAATCTTAGTTGGCGTTTGACCGTCCGGTGGATGGCTGTGGACTGGCGGCTGGGGAGAACCAGTTGGCAATCGAGAAGGTGTCAGAGGTGACACAGGCATATCCACGCCGACGGACAGATGAGAATCGTCAGTGGGAGCAGGATGGTTCATCGTGCATCGCAAGTTAGGGTTCTCCAACGGAATGTGGCAAGTATGACAGACAGATGATTCCAACCAGCTGGAAGACAGAAAATATGGCGTGTATACTGATAAATCTATTGATATTCGATGAAAAGGCGGACTGGAAACCCAGTAATATAACACAGTTCCATCCTGGGCGTGTTAGCCACTAATCCGTACCATATGCACTTACCGTCATGTTACACGGATGTCAGTTGAAAGTGCTCCAACACTGACCTGCTACGCCAGGATGTCATAACAGAGCATGCAGACCGTGTCAAAGAGGCGAGGTAAGGATGTGCGCGGATGGCCACAAATGCGAACACGGACAGCTGTGACTAACACAGAAGGCACTACAGCATTTTCAGCTTGACAACCCATAACATTCTTCGTTGTTTGGACACAAAAGCACATTAACCGGTGAATTTACGTAAAATCGTTCGAATTTAATGGGGAACACTTCAGGTAAATCGGAACAAACCGATTTATAGCACCAAGTGTGATCATGTGTGTTGAAATCACTGATCTATACACATCGACTGCACGAAGACTTTGTGACCAGTACGGATTTCTAATAATCAGTTTGCACTACGGTCGCTTCAAGCGAAAGCTGGCCAAAAAATCCACGAAGGCGAGTCGTACCAGCCTACTTGAGTGCTGCAAACCCTCGAAAGAAAACGCCGGATAGTCTACGGTATAGTAATTCGCTTGATAGAAATCGGATTCCTCTGTTCGTAATAACTAACACGGAAAATCTTGTTCCCGAAAACAACGCGACTATCCCCGTTAATTGCTCTCAATACAAACCAGAAGACGGGTGCAGAAAGCAACTTTGTTCCGCTTCAATAAAGTGTGTAACAAGAAGGAAATTATAGGGTATTTACATGGTGCAGAACGACCTACAAACATTCTCGATTCAGAAAATCGAAGGCCATTTGTCAAAAGTAGTAGTTAAAGTCACTAAACCACCAATGAGCACAGCGGAATAAAGGTCGAACAGGTAAAATAATAGCGAAGGTTAACTGTCGATTGTTCACGAGATTTCCGCTCATTCCGATTGGATAAAACCGTTTTCTCGAGGCGGTTTTGGGTGGAAAAAACGGACTCCCTAACACTGAGGGCAATACTTTCTAACCCAGTGCGAACCACGCTCACAATGTCCTCCATCAAATATTGGTACCGCTGAAGCATGAACACAGATTTCTTGCGTGAAGAAAAGCTGCTGAATATAAGGCATCTTGTCTTCGTTAGCTAAATTGAAGCTGTGTACAACAATCGGTCACCTACCAAATCGTGAATGACGTACCAGTATGTGTTCGGTTAAGGTGGAAATGACAGTCTGAGATCAGTGAATAGCTCGGGTACAGGACGAGCAAGCTTGTTTCATGCTGCCGTAGTGGAAATAGCATAGAATCCTGAACCATTGGGTTATTGTACCTGTTTCAGACACCCCCAAACGAATGTCTCGTTGTTTAGTAAGTTTTTAACACTCTTGGTTTTTTCACCAGTCAATTTAGTTTCCCTTATGTTGAATCGTGTTTTTGGAATTGATGGCAACTGCTTCCGAATAACTGACTGTCGAATGGACATATACAGATATAGTGTAATCCGGTTAACGCAGCCACCAATTCACATAGTCGAAGCTTTTCAGGACCAAAGAGATAGAATGGATCGCGTGGTGAATATTTATTTTGTGAGGTTGAAAAAGCCAGAGTTTCGAATGGAAGCGATAAGGTTTTGCTCAATTTTCAAATAAACTTTTGTATACATCACTTTTGTGACCAACGCTTGCGGGTTATTCACCGATTACGGTAGCACACTTCGTGAACATTATCTCTGAATATTTTGATGCTGATGCAAATATTCAGAGTCACGTGGTTATGAACGGTAATGGCTTTGAAGTGGTGAATGTTATAACTGCGAAGCACCATGGAGGTAGTCGACTGGATCCCCATTCAAACTGTCTTTGTCTGATGAGACCATACAAAGACGAAACGGGACGTAGAGTGTCCGATTGAGGGTGAGCAACAAGAAGTATTACGAACATTAATTCGATCCCTTGTGGTCGTAGCCGGTGCACACTTGTAAGCCGAGTTGTACTGTGTCCATCCATATTAACGGAGTGAAAACAAGCTATATCAAAACTTCGTGTCTCTTAAACTCCTATTTTCCACGCTACTACTGCCAAAACTTTTTTAGTGCTCTTCCCTCAGCTCACCGCTGACTGGTGAACTAGCATTCTACTGAA
Source organism: Paragonimus westermani (assembly GCA_008508345.1). Classification (NCBI taxonomy): domain Eukaryota; kingdom Metazoa; phylum Platyhelminthes; class Trematoda; order Plagiorchiida; family Troglotrematidae; genus Paragonimus; species Paragonimus westermani. The sequence goes on from QNGE01000476.1 coordinate 26,880, forward strand.
ACAACTTTTACGCCTCCGACCTAGGTCGCAATTTACCTACAGATGACGGGGTTCAGTGCCTGGAGTAAGTCGCTCGCTTGAGTACCAGTTTTCTCGGAATTCACTTTAGCTCCCTTAATTTGGGCAAGTTAAAATCGTTAGGGCTTACAAACACCTTTATCCGTATATCGTGGAGAATGTCGAGAATATTGTGTGTGACAGTCAACTCAGAGGGGCCACGTATGAATACGTGTGGGAAGCATAATTTGCAAAAGTCGAGTCGTTGGGATTTCTTCTATGGCATTTATGTCTTCCAAATGAGTGATAGCCTGCGTAATGGGATACGATGTATAGTTAGTGTAATCAACTTATTTTAAGGAAAGGTAAAGTCGATTAGCGTGCAGGGAACTGACTGGACAAACATGGTCCTGTCAACTGGCTTGTATACACACAGAATATTGATAAAACATGAAATCTACACCATTCACACAACTAGGAAAAAAAGCTTGATTACACCTGTTCGTGGCGTCGACTACGCACGTCAAACACAAAACCGCCCCTACGCGGAAGGGTGAGTCAGGAGGCTCGGCCTGGGTGGTCACCAACCGGCCATCCGATTACGTGCAGACTAACAATCGAGCTAGATTTCCCCCTTCTTGCAGCATTCAAAACGGCTGATCAACAGGTGTGAAGTCAGCAACAGATACGTGTGTGGGGTTGACCATCAAAAGAAGGAAATCCCATTGAAACAGCTGCTCAAGAAGGAACACGGTCCCGTAGACATAAACTAAAGGTGGTACGAGAAGAAATCACCTGTACGGCCAACAGGTGTGCACATGCATATGTCTGCATTAGATTAGTTTTCACTTAAACCAGACCAATATGCCCTGCGAGTCAACAAGTCCACACAAACATTAGTAGTCGGTCTAGATTGTGATGATGTGAACGACGTTGTACTGTACAGGAAACAGTTTTCTGCAATGATGCTAACTGAAAACAGAAAACCATGGGAAAGTTATGAAAAGCTTTATGACGCATGTAAACACCTGTTTTGTTGTGTGGCGTTGACCTACGCTCAGTTGCACATCCAACTTACACAGAATTGTGACCAACTGTTCCCTTGAATCTCATCATATAATGGTATTTACACATCGTGTATAAGTCAGTTCCAGCCTTAGCACCACAAGATGTAAGCGACCGTGTGGTATGCAATGTGATACGTGAGATGAACACCAACATGTATCCCGAGCTTAAGAAGTAATTGCGGCAACCGGGCTTGAACACGCGAGTATGCGACTAACAGGTGGACGCTGACAACACGCACACGTGATCGACGCTTCAGCCAAAATGGTTATAGTCAAATTGGATTGATTTTAGAACAAACGTGAACACGTACACCAACCGGTGTTTAACAAATTGCAAGCGCCGCTGAAACACCTCTGTTAAACAGCGGAGGCTGCAGTGGATGTGCTTGACACGAGGACATGCGCTTGACTTTACAACAGGCGCAAGTGTCCCAAATCAGTGGAAGTGTGTAACCCCATGTGGCTAGACGTGACGGTCGAGACTGAAACGTTAGATGGGACGAGCGTTGCGGGCTGTCCGCCAAGGCTTCACAGATCGTTATACGACACTTCACCTTTGCTTTTAATATAAATGACTGCTGGCGTTAGTCAAATACAGAATTATGTGAGTTACGTTAATAATGTCTCTTCGATGCTCCGTCGTCCGATTCTAACAATCAGGACCAGCGTAGTTCACATAGAACAATGGTCTGGGTTGGCATTCTGCAGACCCGTTCGTTAGCCCTTAGTTCGTCAAGAGCAAGTTGGAAGTCACTACCTACAAGGTACGCTAGGCGACGTTCGAATTTCAAACGCAAGATTGATTTATGCACAGATACGGACTATGTATACAAAGTCCTACCTCCAAACAGGAAAGACATTAAAGCTTAGGTCCAACTTTGTTAAAACAAGCGTTCCAAACGATGGCTACCATTCCACACACAAAACAACGTCAGTTTCAAGGACCATGTCTCTGTCGCGTTCACGTTATTTACAGGCTCGATGGTGTGATAACTTACCAAGTCCAGGGAAACCTAGATTCATGAGGATGACAGAATTTCGACCTGGCCATGAGTGTATTTATTACGTTGTCGCTGCGCGACAGACACACAGACAACGGCTGCTCTTTGTGTTCGTAAGGGATTTCCGCAGAAATATGATAATCTGCTTAGATTACTGTACGTTTATACTGCGAGGATAATAAGCGACTACGTACAACGATCCCGAGTGTCTATCGGTCGGAATGGTGTTCACCAGAGACAGCCCATCCCTCCCACTCCGTTCACACTTCTCTAGACCACAAGCTAGAAAGTGCGCTTGAAGGATTCAACGTATTCGATGTGGAGTAGCTTCCTGATAGCAAACTGACCGCCATGGAGTACATGAGGGACAGTGTTCTCTTTATCCCGCTTACCGAAGACATCGAATAAGGTTAATGACTGGGTTAGATTGTACAGAATACGCCTGTACTCTCCAGATGCAAACTGCTTTTTCATTATTGAGGCGCTTGATATGTTGAACCGTTTCACTCAACTCGGTAGAACCATCTCGCAAGTTTTCAATAGCGCTGATGAGATATCAGTGAGAATTGTGAGAAGGTGTGTTTCCCTACTGATAACCGTTATCCGTGAGGTCAAAAAGACGCCAGTGTCGAATGGATGGGTGTGTAATGCTTGCTCCATGGTGCGACGAGGACGTCAAGACTTGCAATTTTGCGATCGTTGTAATTATCAGTTAGTACACATCACATGAGATGATCAAGTGAACGGCACAGACTTTCACCAGCAGCGTCGCACAGCAGATGAATTTGTTGGGGGGAAAAATAACACGGAACAGTCCGCGTCAGTTCTGTCACACACACCCGGCTGAGTGCAACCTGAGCGTTTACAGCATGGGATGCTGATCCAAGAAGCTATCAACGAATGGACAGAAGCGTAAGGTAATCAGGCAATAACACGTTTATGAATCACGGAGACTATGACTGATTCGTCGAGTAAAGTCGAATAATGTTACCAGCCTGGTTGCGGATATCGTGATTATTTAAATTACTGGCTAGATAAGTTGTTCGGTATGGTGGCGTGCCGCAATCAATGGTCTGGCTACACCAACAACGCTGTTAATTCTGGAAATTAGTCACATTTTCCAGGTTTTATCATGTTTATAAAATAGTTTCTCCTCGAGATCGCTCACCCTCACAGTTACGGTAAACAACGGCTCGAACCGCAGGCAAATGTACTTTAACATACGTCCGTAGGAGTAACCATACCGATCGCGTGCACAAAAAGCACGTTAATGTGACCAACTAATCTTGCTGTGGTATTAGTTGCTGTTTAGAGTGTGAAAGAATGGGATAGCTTCTGATTGTTTTGTTTAGTCGATATGGATGTGTCTCAGGCTAGGGAGTGACGAAGTTAAGTCAAAATGCGAACATCTCCTGAAGTATGTCTTTGTCAGCAAACAACCACCCAACCAGACAGAGTAAACGCAAAGGAAGGTTCCATGTGAGTAACCGTAGTTTGACGAGCACAAGTTGCCCGTAGGATAACCACACAACCCCAATTGGTATGACTTCCCACTTCAACACTTCTAACCTGACAATCATTAAACTGCGAAGATTAACGCTACAGTCCTCCTGTTCACTTCGGTCTAATGGTTCAGTGTTCCGTTAACAGCTGGCAATGTTGAATACTGTCCCCGAGTCAAGACGCATAAATGCGTGAGCGGGCATGTATACACACTCATACACAAACAATCTGCGTCTCCACCCCAGTCTAATCGGCATAACAGTTGGCACGTTCGAGTCCCATCAACGGCAGCAGCAGGGAATAAAACGAGGGACACGAAAACACTGCATCACACCAAACAGAACTGACGGCCAGGACAATAACCACGATGGCAAGAGCAGCGAAGCCACCCGCACACTGGTCAAACAAAACAACACAACACAAAAATGACAGAGTACGCACTTGGAAAGGACAACTGCAAGAATACCGGCAACACACTCCATCGCACACTTTGAAGGCGGTAGAATGCAATTGATGTCGGTCCTGTCATGAATACCGCTGCGCCGCGCTGCCCGTATGCTCTCTCGCCAAAACCAATTTAGACAGCGCGGAGGGCCTGTGTACGTGTGTGCATGGTTGTTTGTTTGGTTTCGCACGTTGATGAACGCACGCGTATGCGAGTGTGCGGGTTGACTGGTGCATGCACGAACAACGGGCCTGACAGCATTTTCATTCAAGTGATGATGCCATGCCGCCGTCGCTGCTGCTTCTGCTGTTGGCGGTGCCAACACCGCCATGATTCGAATTGCTTTCATCTTTTGTTCAGGTGTGTAGGCCGGTTGGCAGAGAGGCGTACAAAAAACAAGATTTACCAAGTCCAAGCGTCCAGCGCGCTGTCATTTGGTACGACAGCACATTAATTACCGCCACTCAACCACACGATAGCGGATCAAGGTCTGTGTATAAATGTGGTACAAACGGAAACACTCGAATGTGCACGTGGACGTACTTGAAACTGGTATTAGGATGACACCTTGCGTACAAACGCGCTTTCTGGACCAGAGACCGATCGGTCGGTCAAAAGTCACACGGGATGACCAGGGTAGCCAAGGTTAATGAAGCCGTATCGATTAAATGGATCGAATAAAAACACCACAGCATAAACCAATGTGTGCCTGATGAGAATCAATCCGAAGGAGATAGCGTTCCACGCACGTCATGAGGTTTGAGACAACCATCAGTTGAGATTTGTTCTCATACACAAGGACATGGAGGATAGGCCAACACAACGCACAAGCGTTGGCTTGATTTGATGATCGATTGCGTTACCATTGAGTTATGAGGAGAAACAATAGGCCGTCGTGATTATCTAATGATGATGTTACCATCATTAATACCAGATCAAAGAAAGGCGAGCTTCGAAAGGCAAAGACAAGTAGAAGCGATCGATAACTTCCTACGCACACTACGCGTTGGGTCGGGAAACCAATGTCCGGACTGCATGACCCAACCAGAGGATGCCGTCCAAAAAAAATGACTGTGCACCCACCGACATACATATCCATAGATAGACTGCGAAACAGTTATTGCCGTAGTTAGGGCGGTGTGGATGTGTGCGCCACATCAATGCAATCAAACGTGCACGGGCAATAGCCACAACAACAGTGACCATAAACGGGCCAGAGGACAAAGAATTGTTCACTGGATGCGTTGCGGTGGCGGCGGCAGCAGCGGCAGTAGCACTATGGCGACCAGAATGTCAGTGATGGTAAAGAGAGCGTCAGAACGGGAGTGCGTCGAGATGATGATAAATGAGACCACATGTGGGATCGGACAAGGAGGAGGAGGGCAACATACATACAAACAACAACATACACACAAACGCGCAACACAACGCTACACAGCATACGCCAGTGGACAGCACACATGTATGGGTGATCAATAGTCCGAAAGAACGGAACAAAAACAGTAAGCGATTTCAGCAAGCACCAGTTCGGTATGAGGTGGGTTAGCAGCAGAATAATTGTAGCGGTTACGCATCCAGCTACACTAAAAATACCCAACACAATCTACTAGTGTCCGTAACAGCAGAAGTAAGCGTGCCGAATTGACATGTATCGGCTCAGACCACGCTGTAACAAACGACCACAAACTTACTTGTCTCGAAAACGGTGGCGATTAGAAACCCTGAAGCTACAACACTGTAGCATACAATTCGGCTCGCAATGAGCACCGCGAATACTAGATGAGCCATCCACGCTGCACGGTTGTGACACGGTGCATCTTGGCAGTGGAGACTCAATGTTGGAAGTTGTTGTCCAACTGGTGAACGAATGAAGAGAAGCGGAATTCTCTTCAAGAGGGTGCGTTGTCAGACGGGAGGGAGGTTGTGGCGAGAACGGTTCAAGTGAGAAAGGCGGCTCATACTGGTTGTGATTATGGTAGGTTGAATGGCGGCTGGAAATGAAATAGCACATCCGTTTAGGCGAATGGATTCAGGAAAACAGGTGTTTAAAGCTTGAACCGTTCGCACGGTGCATAACATGATCTCTACCCCACTGGGAACATAACGAAGCCAACAGGAGTAATTCACCTTACCGAACATATGGAAATTCACCTAAAACTTTGTAAAATCCCCTTGTTGGAAACAGTAAACGCAGGCCGCCATCGGTTTGGGCAGACCAAAAGATCGCAAATATTTGGTTCGTATGGATTCAACAAAGCTGAATCACCAGCATACTACGGATCAATCAAGCACATTCATCAACACTCCCACCCTCCCCCAGTAGACTGTGGTCCGTCCAATGTCCTGTCGATGCGCATTCACGGATGTTCCAAAATAGAAACTGTATAAGTGAATTGACAGGGTATATAAGTCATTCACTGAAAGACAGCATGGTAGACTGTTACGTCAGCTAAATTAAAGTCCCAAAACAAGTGCCGCCGGATAAGACAGCGGATGCAATACGACAAGATTGATATAACTTCAAACCAGTCTAAACCGCAGACTTGACACGTTTAGTCTAGCTGGTTGTGAGCAGTAGTAATAAACGGCTTCAAAATGATGTCTAGGAAAGCATGTGTTTCATGTTCCCCATAACTTGTAAAAATAAATAGGAGTAGCGGAAGAGATACTTTAGCGCCTTGGATATAAATTAAACTGGTCCGTCACTGTAGGTTCTCGCATTGTCAGAGCTCTAGTGCAGCCTCCTGTTTACCTTTCGCTTCACTGCCACTCGTTCAGTTTGAAACACGTCGTAGGCTATGTACGGGTTATATATTGGCAGGCTAACCAAAGTTAGACATTATCGATTGAAGTGATTGAGGTGCGAACCCGTAGAGTATGACTGGTAGATGAGTGACTATCGAACAGAGACAGCTGCTGTCGAAGAGGTGAGTGAGTCTCAGAAAGATCACACACGACAGCAAGCGAGCGATTAGATGTGAGAGTCAATTGGAACAGTCCATGATTACATTAATGGGTTTGTATCATTAAAAAACATTCTTAAGAGGCAACATAAGTGACACAAACTACAGTGCTGCTATAGGAAAGCCACTTCACCTAATTATGAGGTTGAAATGTATTGGGTAAGCAGAGACAGAAGATGCGAGAGATGAAAATTGAGTTAGCTATTAATTGTGGGGTGGTGGTGGTTATCTTCGGTCTGATTGACGAAATTTATTTGCAGTCACCCACTTTACACTTTGAAGGACAACACAACAAGGGGTGGAGATAAAAGACCCAAATTTAGAAACATCGTGCACAGTCACATGATTTAAGGGTTTGGAAAGCGGAAAATGGACAAAAATCTACCTATGATATATTTAAAGTTGATAATCGAACGTCTGAGCTGTATCATGCATTGCTCTCTGCACAGGGCTCGTTGTGATAGACAGCGTTACTTCGACCACAGTGGGAGGTGGCCAAGCCTGTAGCCCATAAGTGTATGCGAGTTGTACAAGTTCAGACCATTCAAATCCGTGACCGCAGTCAGCTGATACGTTGGAATACTATTCTGGTATTTGTTCGCAGGTCGTGGGTCTGGTGTTCTTGTGAATATCGTGCTGATGAAAACAGCTAAAGAAAACCAACCGCACACCATTTCAGTGATGGTTCTTGGGACCAACTGCTTGTCCTGTTAGAAGCCTGCTCGTCAGCAGATCAACCACAGATGACTGACAGACGCAGCCTATGAGAAAGGGAAGTGCAGCGGCGAGGGTAAAGGTTCGGGTTTCCAAGCAAGGCATCTTACAAGGTACTCATGTAAATCCTCCATAAAATGACGTGACGACTTTCTGCCTCTGACCTGTAGGCTTAGAAGGTTGGCTTGTTTGACCTACAGTCGGCAACTGATCTGATATTATGGTTACGCAGATGCTTGGATAACAAAGCTCAGCACAGCTTGCCAAATCGAACTGATACGCAGCCATCATAATAACTCAGGCTATAGTATCCTTATCACAATATCGTAAGGAGCTTTTCGTAGACATGATCAGTCCACCGGAATTCAACGAAGCAGATACAGCTAGCAATCTACGCACCACAAGTGGTCAAGAGCACGTGAACTGTCAAGCATTTAAGCGTGGAAAGTATGCACGATTTTGACCAAGCACGACTAGACTGGACCTTGACGCGGTATAATTGCTTGTAGTTCTCGACAACCCATTTGGCAAAACCGGACGGGAGTGTATTGAACAAGTGCGTGAACATGCAATCATTCTAAGCTATACAAGTCTTACGGTAAGATGCCTGATAGTTTCAACACTAACAGCTGTGCATGCCAAGACTGTTCGCCTTCAATACCTTTGTTCACTTTTGTCACAAATGAACGTAATGATGGACTGTCTGTGGAACATACGGGATACCGGTATGAACTTCCCATTTAATGCAAGGCTGGCTGACCTCGACTACACTGACGATAAGGCGGTGTTTGATATTTACCACGTAGCACATACAATGTTAGAAGCTATTTCGCGATCCATCGAATACTTCCGAATGTGCTTTGCAGCATCAAAGAGCAAAGTGCTTCTGCACAAATGTTGTATTAACGTACTTTCAACGTTGGACAAAGAAGTTGTGGTAGCACTCCAGAAGTTGTCGGCAGTGACGGATGTACAAATAATGAAGTACAAGCTCTAGACACGAGCTCGTACCTAGTGTGGTATTCACTAATTTAGGACAGTCTTGGTGACAGACAGGCATAGTTCTGAAGCCTAGGGACGCTTCTACAAGGTGACTATGAGGGTTCTGCTACATTGTGACAGCGAAACCTGGCCGCTCAGAGCAGGAAAACGTGAACCGTCTTCAGATGCATGCCTATGGAATCCGTGTTCGATCGTGCGTATCAGATACTACTAACGGACAAGCAACGATGATGTTTGGAAGCGAATATTTGATAATCAGTAACAGACGAGTTCCTTTGTTCAATCTCCAAACAGAATTAGGTGTAGGACAGGTACCGTGAGTGCCACATAGTCGTCTGGTTCACCGAGCACTTTTTGCCGATGACGTATCCGACTAACGAAAGGTGCAAAATTGACACTTGTCGCAGATTAATGAAGACAATTACCTCTCGAGACGATCGGGCAACCTGATCATTGCTCACAAGCGAGAGTGGTTGAGCGTTCAGATTTGATGATTCGGTCGTGCCTAATGTGAGGTCAATGGCGCAGTGGTTAACACGGTTGCCTCATGATTGGAATGTCCGGAGTTCAAATCCCGGCCGTGGCAAGGATATGCACTACTGACGAGCTCTAATGAGAGCGAAACTCGAGTCTAGTGCTTCTTTTCGAAAGAGGCTGGCTGCAAAGTCTATCTGAATGCGAACGCTGTGATCAAATGTGAGTGATGGTCAACTTGAAAATTACCAAAGGGTTGGTCACTGTATACCGCGTTCGCCTGCCGGCTGGGGCCCTCGCAACTCACATTGTAAATGGCTGAAGATCGGATGAGATGACGGATAACCGGGCTCAGAGACGTGAATGCTATTGCTTTTGACCGAGTTGTCTGTAAAATGAGTGCTAGTAAAGACGCAAGGAAGTGAAAGCCATGAGTAGGACGTCGTACTGATGGCGTCTTCCACGCATAGCTCGATTGTTTGCTGGTAAGATGTGGGTGGCTTGATGCTGAATGCAGACGTAGTTCTTTTGGAGTGGTTAGGTCCCCGTCTTCCCCTTCTTTTCTTTCTTGGTTAGGGCTTGCTCATTTCATCACGGTTGGATGGTAGTTAGGCCTCGCTGTAAACCATTGCAATGTTTGATGTCGACGTTTCAGCACCCAGGGTGTATTGATTGTGCAGACACTGTCCTCGAATTTATATGTGCCAGCTTGTTCCACCTATGATCTGTTGCCGCCCGACGCAGGAGTCAGTCGCAGGCACACATAAACAACAGCACGCACAGCCGGCAGAGCAAGAGAACCAGAAAGGAACCAGAGCGGCCTGCTTTGTTCACACGAAACGGGCGGTGGCACATGTGTACAAATACCTGTGCTTCACCGTAGCCAAGGCACAAGTCTAACTGAGAGTGCACTTGAAGGCACGTGGGGGTGGCGGTTGGTTTACTAAAATCCAGTCTTAAGGCCGTCTTGCGGGTCGTCTCTACCTCAGCGTGCTGCTCGGCTCGTTTGCGTGTGTATGTGTGGATACACACGCGCAAGAACCAGTGCGTCCGCATACCAAGAGAAAGAACAATAGCGCGACAGACAAGAGCTTTGAGGCAGTGCCGAAAACAGAACAACATAAACTGCGCGGCGGTGCATCAAACAGTAGGCTGTTGGTAAAACTCACATCGTTAGTTTTGATGGTGGATTATACGTGGTGGAGGTGACAGAAATGAGGCACGCCAGCACAAAGCCGAGCGACCGGGTTGGGCAACCGATAATATCGTGTTTATGGCTGTGCGCAGACTGGATGCGGCATGATCAAAGCACATTACCGCCACCAGCTGAGAGGATGAAGCCTAGTTGAAATAGTGCAAAACCAGTCCCGAAACGGAGGGAAATTAAGTCTGTCAGCACAACCGTGTAGGTAACGGTAGGATCCGAAATGTGACATCTTACGACGTAGTAAGAAGCAAGAACGGTCACCGAAAAGTGAGTGGCAAGGCGTTTCAGACGAAACCACAGACAGCAATGGGCAGAAACGTTTGAATAGGAAACGTTTTTAAAACCAGTGTGTTTCATAACCAAGTTACGAACACTCTCTAGCTTCTACTCGTCACGCAGCACATATGATGCAACGTATACGGTCAATTAAAGTACAGCAACAAACACCCAAACAACTCAATATTACACAGATTATGGAAACCACTACGATATCAAATTTACGATAGGCAACCAACCGAAGATGATAAATGACTGGGAAACTGAATCTGAACGAACATTAGCAGATGCCGTGCAGAGGGTCATAAGCCGCGTGAGATGACGGGGCAGAATGATGAATGTGAAAGCGGTGGTTAGAAACTCGGCTTCCTACCCAGTCAATCAGTTAAAAGTCAACACAAGGAACGTTGACAACTTTGATACTGGCCATCTCTCATGTCGCACACGTGCCGACATGAAAACAAAGAGCGATAGGTCCGAGTATATTGGCCTGAGACTCAGAAACCTGTGCAAAGGTAATTTCGGGTAGACAACTATAAAATCAAATTGGTAGGACATCTAAATGAGTGGTTTTGACCACTCACAAATTTCGTGCATTGCTGGAGAATGGTAGTCCAAAATTACAGGTTAATAGTAAATTGTACGAACTAAGGATAGGCAAGCTGATGACTAACACAAAGACCCACCGAATCAAATGTGTAGACAACAATACACAACTTCCGTTAATTTGAAGCAACCTGTACACTCTTTTTTGATAAAACCGTCACAGGATTGTACTGTTTCATTTTCTCATCGGAATTAAAATGTTTCATTGTGTTTCGTGGATTATGTTAACACAAACCTTCGAGCTACTTGAAGTAAACCTTGTATGTATTACTCACTTGATTTTAACCATGTGTTAAAAAATCAATTATGACATTTCAAAGGTAAATTGGCTGCACTGATCTTAAATGTGCTGGAATTTTTCCAGATACAGTCCGAAGGAGGTTAGTTGAGTTTCATCAGCGAACAGATCCGCATAGCTAATGTGCTCATGAGAGGGCTGAGAAACACAGGGATTGGTTGACTGTTACAGAAGCAGATGTGGTCCCGCAAGGTATAGACAGAGTGAATTAAGTTATCTCACCCGTACCCAGTTACCCGGATCATCTTAGATACACGTGAAAGTGACAGAGACACATTAAACTGGAGAAGGTTCATTCATTTTTACCTTACACAATCCCCTCATAACTTGCTCTGAGAAAACTTTTTCGCTCGAATACCACTAAATTAGAAAGCATATTGCATCACGCACACTCAGGTTATAACTAACAAACCGGAATGTGTGACACCTTTGTTTGGAAATCTTCTTGCTGCTTAGCAAATCTAACCTATGACTAGCATCAAACTGTTTTTTGGTTGCTGGAGAACCATGACATCGTTGAATTCGTTGCTAGTTGTCTTAACCTTCATATGAATGGTGTCCAGTCATGCAAACGGCTACCGTTGTGCACAGTGTATAGGTGTCGTACGTTGCTCCAACGTACAGTCAGTGAACCATGTCTTCTGATTTTTAATATCAATCCGCAGACAGCTCCGTCAATTCGTCGAAACAAAGTTATTCCATCGATCGCGTTGCCTACCTGTAGCATACTTTACCGGCGAAAGTGAAGGTATACGGACCCATTGGGGAAGAGTAGCGGCATAATAAATATTCCTTCATGTAATTACGTTCAATAAAAACAAGTAGGTGACAACATTGGTGTGTGACTGATTGAAGTGATTAGTATATCAACACGCATGTAAGGAGTGTTCAAACAAAATTTTTCCTGGAACATCTTATCCCACAGTAAACCGAATCCTTCTGCAACATACGCGATTAATCAATTTTATCACCGTATCAACTCAAAAAAATTAGTTGTCCCATAGCTTGGTCGATTGTCATCCGACAAATCTAAAATTTTAACGGGTTTTTCAGCTTAATTAGGGGGTTTTCCTCTAAGGAGCAACGTGGTTATGTTTTTCCAAAAATTTTCCGACGGTGTACGTACGATAACGCCTAATGCTTAGCTTTTCGGATGGGCCGATCAGAACAGGAAATGTAATTTCAGTTAGTTCTCTTGAGCTCAGCTCAGTAGTGGCACAACAGAATAACTCACAGTTCGTCTAGTTGTCATACAACAACCGAACATCAACAGATGACAAGCTCGGTGAGCATAGGTATGATAAACCCAAGCCTATAAACCAACCGAGCTAGTTAAAGGTCAGTGTTTTGGAAGTACAGCAAGCAGACAAACATGACAACGAGCCAATTTGATGACAAACACAATAATTGGTTAAAATGTGCACATACACATTTAAACCAAATGTTAGCAACAGAAAAAGCAAGCTAACATGCGAAGTGGGATTAAGGAATGCAAGAGAAACTGCTTAGCGCCAAGGTTACAGCATTCGAAGTGGAGGTATCTGGCCAAACGATCAATTAGTAGTGGCCATTTAAAAGAGCTCCTAAGGGTACATAACCTCTTCTGACAAGTTGGCGTGGTAGTTGAGGTTGCGGAGAGCTATACTGATCACAGTTTCGGCTATTTCAGATGCAACCACGTCAGACGAGACAACACAGAACGGCTAGATGAAAAGTAGTTATACTCACGAGGTTGCCTGCTGCATCAGTAACTACGAGGGAGTGATAAAGCAGCAGGAAGAAAGTATGGAAGCCTGATCTCTTGAATTAGGAAGAAAAGAGGTAGAAAGGCAGAGGAGTACTTTAATGGTCAGACAATTAGCAGTGACCACCGGCGTATTACTCAACACGGTCAAAAGCAGAACTTCATGTAAGCTTGGTGGAACTTTAAGTAGATTTGCTGACGGTCAATAATAATCGGCAACACACCGACCTAGCCACTCAATGCCAAATGATTCACACTTCGCATTCGCTGGCTCCAGGAGGGGTCTGTCAAGAAACTCACATTCAGTTGGGGTCAGGCAGTAGAACAAGAGGTTTCATGTCAAATCATTTACGTCGACTACATTCGCGGCTACTGGATCGTCTCTCTTATTACGCGTTCAACCGTTTGACCCACACCATACACGGCAACACCGTCTGTTGGAAGAACGAATCAGAACTAGCCAGAGGGGATCTAAGTTTATGGGGCAAAACGATTACCGTGAATGGCCGATAGGAGGTGAAGCAAATCAAGCAAGTCGGTCATATATGGCAGTCAGGGCGTTAAAACAAATCACATTAAAGGAAGCAAACGCGAGAAACCGTCCAGATACTGCACAGGCCTTCGACCACACGGCTGCAATCGGATTGGTTGAGTGAAACCATATCAATGCTCACGGTCTTACTATCCGAAATGGGCCGATCGATCGATATGGCATGATGCATCCTGGCTGCTTCGTTAGATGCGCATGCTAACAACGATATAACCGAAATGGGGGAAAATCCACAATTACTGTATCTCTTTCGCTTTTCTGCTCCCAATTTTCATTGCTTGAAATTGCGCACACATCAAAATCCTCAGTATTGAGTTACACATTTTAGCGCATATGAAGATCGTCTTGTAGAACAGACCTATGGATGTTGACTGGGCAAGCCGCTGTCAGCTACTGATGTCGTTGCTCTTTGTGCCCACTTCGTTTGTCTTTTGTCCAGATAATGTTTACTCGCAAATGCAACGGAACGCTTGTCGAACAGCATCGATGACTTAACCGTCTAAGCCAAGGCAATAGAGTGACCCAAATCAGCAGTGAGCAAAAATCCAAGGTCTGTGAAACCGTTGAGAGAAATATCCGTTCCCAGGGAGCATTCCAGAAACCGCAGAAGCGGCTTGTGAACAAACATAGAAAGGCCCGCCCCTAATGCGAACTTCATAATGAAAACCGTGGATCGAGATGGAAATCTGCGAAGGACTGTGAACATTCGGAACCGCCAAAGAGATGATCAGGGCAGTAGCCAAATCACACTAGCATTTCCTTCTCTATGCAAAGTCGAAAAGCTGCCAACGCACGACGAACGTGGTGGCATTAAACCTGTCTACGATTATGTTCAGTGATTTGGAGCGGACGGTTGTCTGTTTCAGGGTGTGAAATGCAACGTTTCCGGTGTCCTCATGGTGGTGTCGATTCTCTTCAGTTTCCCGACGTGTTTCCGTGCCGCATCAAACATGATTAGAGTAGTGAGCAGGAATTCGCGTCCAATGTTCGTGTTGGGCACCCCGATCACAAATTGTCTGAACATCTGCTTAGTCTGTCCTGCGGTAGAATTGCCGACGTAAGTTCGCTCAGTGATACGGCAGCAATCCATTAAAAAACGTCCGCTCGAAAATGCTGATGCTGTTGCATCAGGAGCAACTGGAGTTCCCAAAAGATGTTACCAGAGATTTCCGTAAAGAGTAAGTTGCCACCAAGAACGACGTCCATAGTCTCACCTGACAAAAAGTCCTTTGTGTTATGCGACAAGGAGCTGGTTGATGTACAACTTTGCCATGCGAGCTTACCGTATGACGTTCTGGTAACGAACTTACCCTTCGCCAACAGGGATGGTAGCACTGACGACTGGCCAACACGAAACTTCTTGACCGCTCTCGCTAAACAGCTGAGCGCCTTCGTCGTTCGCAAAATGGTGGATTCTTCTCTAAAGCTACCTTTAACTTCGTTCGCGTTCTGGACAGTTTTCCTCTTAAATCTTGGTAGGATCGACAAAGTGTAACGTGCATGTCAAAGAGAAGGCAGGAAGCAAAGAGAAAGTACACGTTTACAAGGCGCTATGCTAGCTACCGCTCAATCAGCTGAATGGTCTCCAGTTGGTACAGCTCCTTCGGATATTGCGTGGACCGGTAGTCAACGAGCCAATCTAGCTTCGGCGTCATTTTACAACAAACAGCGGATCAGAGTCAACGACATCGCACAGATGCATGAAAGACCTTACATCTAGGCATACGGCAATCTAGCGATAGCGAAGTTCAACTATCAAGCACACCATCGCGAACTAGGTCACAAGAGCCTCGTCTACCCTTATCTACGTTGAGGCAGCCTAGTAGTAAAAAGCCCAGGTGACCTTGCATGCTACAGGACAACCTGTGGCATGTATGCTGTTAGTAACACGTTCGTCGCTGTAAACTCAACACATTCCACCGGCCGGAGATCTGTAGGAAAACACGCTTCTTTAGATTGGGTGGGAAGGTCTTACGATAGGTACCTGTATTTCTGCAGAACAGGGGGAAGGTGACTATGTAGGAAGGAATATTGTTCCCAGGCATGCTGTGATGAGCGGGGTGCCTCAAGGTCCGATGTAGTGGACACAACAGCGTCTTTAAGATGAGCGGTGACTGCATATTGAAAACCAGCCGTCCTGTTTCACCTCTGCAACCGTTTAGCACCCACTTTCTGCTGCGATCTGGATGAACTACAATAAAAGGGCTTGCAAACGTATAAACCATTTGGTCCCGATTAGCTCGTAGTCCGTACTACATTCAGTCCCGCAAACCACTCGCGTAATACGCACTTCGCGAATGTTGCGCTGTCGAACGATCATGTAACCAAGAAATGGTGGTGACCGCTTCGTGAGTGAGTCAGGTCGCGAAATTCCCCGCATCTAGCTAGAACCGGATAGTTGTGATAACCGACTCACTAGTGGCACACAAGTGGAGACGACCACCGTTCTCAGTGACTGCACTAGTGCCGTGGGGTCCGTCAACTTTCGGCCAGGCCGTTGAGTCGCGCCTAACTCATCCGGTTGGTGGCATCCGATTCCGAGTAGCCTGTCACAGTGACCGAAGCCAAAGGACACCTGCGCTTAGCCGTCACTACAATTGGCTTGCGCTGCACCAATTGCAGTTACACCAACACACCACATATCCAGTGTAAACCCGAAGGAATAAGACTGGGAGGTGGGCCAGTGGGGCCTTTGTGTCCAACCGGCCGATGCTGGTTAGCCAGTTGATCAGCTAATAAGGAAAGGAAACTCTTATCTCTCGGAAACTAAACAGAGAGAGGCTGCAATGACGAGATCTACACTGAGAAGAAGGATTCGTGAAGTGTAATACAAGAAGCATTGCAGTATAGGAGTGCAGGTTAGTGCATCCCAGAGAAGATAGAGGTGAAAAGCAAATTTCTCATTGAACTATGAAAAGCCAGGTAGACCATTCATCATACAATACGCCGACAAAGCCGAAGAAAAGAATGGGCAGAAGACCACAGACACTCAAGTTTCTGAAAAGAGAAGCGGATTAATTTTTAGCGACCAGTCTGTTGGCCGTTGCAGTCATTAACAGAAGTAGAATGGATACACTGATATGACCTACTTGACCGGAGTCCAACGTAATCGTCACCTCTTCGCCGACGGTGTACAATGAGTACGTTGGTGACCTACTAACCCCAAACGGCCAGCGCATTCGCGGTCGCACACATCGCAACGCCATATAGTCACGTCACCGCGACCTATGGCACCGATGGTTCCTTTGCGTACCGCACGCTTCCGCTCGCGACCACGCAATAATTGCTTGTTGAACTTTCGCCCGCCCGCTCAAACCGTATTTCTCCAGGCCGTCCGGTTCAAGGCCAGAACTTCCCAACATCTAAAATCAATGTTACAACGTGAAAGACTTATCTGCACAACATTCTGGTACCTCCGCTTATGACCACCGGGATTTCGCTTACCTGCTTTCATTTGTCCGTAGAGTAACTGCTTCGGGATACGGTGATCGCCCATCCGACGGATGTGACCGAGCCAACGGAGCTGATTCAGCATCAACATGGCTTCCATCCCGCCCATGTCCGTTCGCCGCAGTACCTCAGTGTTCGGAATCATGTCCGAGCACCGAATACCAAAAATGCGCCTCAGACACTGAACATGGAAGCGGCTCAGATAGCTCACGTTCCGCTGATACAATGTCCACGTCTCACTGTCATACAGCAGTAGAGACAGCACCATTGAGAGGTAGACACACAGCTTCGTGGCCATCTTCAGGCTACGATTCTTCCAGACACGCTTTTCAAGACGTCCGAAAGCAGCACTAGCCTTCGCTACACGCCTCCAAGAACGAACAATCGCTCATTCGCCGGTGTCAAGCGGATTATAGCAGACATGATGGCAGAAAAGGCTCTTTCTGTCTTGGGCGTGATGCACAGACCATAAACATCACGAAATGTAGCAAACGTACCTCGACTGGAATGCAGGCGCATGGACATGATTCGAGGGCTGAGGCCGTGTGGTTCACCTATCAACAAAAGACTGATGCGGTCAGCGACTGTGGAACAGACAGCGTGCTCTCAAGCGTCATCTGTCGGGTAACCTATCCAGTACAAGGTGCACCTACTGCTTGCTTCCCGAGGCTTACCTTTGTCTACAAGCCTTGTATCATTCAGGGTTGCGGCTTCGATGCACTAGCACCTCAGTCTTACGGTGATCAGTGCGGTGTGGCGTTCCGGCCATCCGCCGCTGCACCAATCCAGCAACGTAAGCACATTCCGTGTCCCGACGGGCAAAGTCTTGTGTCCATTGGCATGTCGCAGATTGGCGTGTGAGACGTCAGCCTGAGCCACTGATTCAACGGTTTGACCTACGCGACAAAAGGAGATAGCGTTTGTATGGGGAAACCGCCCGGAGCCAACGAATCAAAAGCCTGACCGGCGTGACAAGATATAGGGTGTTCTTGGGGGACATCACCTGAAGCCAATGAGTCAGAAGTCTGACTCACCTGGCAGTGAGGGGTCGGTCTGGCCCAAAGGGGCAGTTAATAAGATAGTGACGACTTTTTTTCATTACCACTGCGTACAGTCGATGTACCGCAAGCTACATCAGACTTCTGAGGATTAGTGCGGGGTTTTTCGACTGTGCAAGATAAACAGCAGGCAGTCACGGTAATTCGCTGGGTGATTGCAGTGTTCCACGTTTGATGGTACCTGTTCTAACCCCCTCCTTCCGTGCGCGGGAACGGCAGTCCTACAAGAGGATATGCTGGATCGACCATGGTATGTAAGTCTGCTTGGCAGAGTTCGAGTTTGAAAGTTCATTCCCCTCAAAAGTTTGAACAAAACTGTTAGAACACGGAAACTGGTAGATGCAAGCATTTCGTACTGACTCGTCTGTACCAAATTTACAATAACATGGAACGGGTTTGTTTGTATCGAGCAGTTAGGAGGCAGAGTGGTTAGTCAATCGGTGGTTTAGGAAAGGTCACTAAGTTCAAAGAAAGGTCAGGTTTACGGGCAACCGTTTCTGAACACACAAGGTCGGCTTCAGTCGACTGATTGCGACCGCCTCAGCAAACCGCAAGAATCTTGGGTTGAAGTGACGTATTAGGATTCTGAATGCACAAAATGGGTCGATAACGTGACTAGTGGTTAGGACGTGTCTTGAGACTGCGGATATTGGCTGCTTGCGTGTTTCATCGAGGAATTTCCTGCCTTGATATAGAGAAAATGCGACTGTCCCCGCTAATTGTTCCCGACTCAAATCAAAGCATGAGTCCAAAACGTGTGTGACAGGAAGGAAAATAACGTTTATATGATGCGTGGTGAGTTACAAATTTTATCGAATCGGAATACTGAAGGACAGTAACTAAAAATAGTAGCTGAAGTCGCTAATCCACCAATGAGTACAGCGGAATACAAGTCGAGTGGGTGGAAATGACGAAGGTTACCTCTGGATTATTCTGGCAATTTTTATTCGTTCTGATTGGACAAAAATCGTTTTCTTCAGAAAGAAGGTTTTAGACGGGGAAATGGTGTTCCCTAACGGTGTATGTACTAAAGTCTTTATCTGGCTGCGCAGGCACATGTACGCAGTTAGTAATACAATATAAAACCTACGAGCAACATTGTATTTTGCTTGGCTGCTCCATCCTAACATATCTGACATTAGAAGGGTCGATTTCTTAGTCAGCATTACCCTCAGGAATGAAGCAACACACAAACCTGACCACCGCATCAGGGTAGCAAAAACGTCATACACGCACACGCACGCAGCGGTCGGCGAACTTGAACGATGTTCAAGATCACACACGTACACGCACATAAAGCAAGCACAAGAAAGCAGTGATTGGTCCATATGCTATACACAAAAAAACGTGCCGAAGACTGAACCTTTCAAAACCTGTGCCTTTGACTTATATTGATCGGACGATGAAAAATGATTTAAGAAAACAGCAACTTCAACAATGTGCAATGAGGCAATACAATAAAAACCAGGAAGTGCTAAACCCAGCTGACCTGAATTGTCCAGTGAAAGGGTGATTAGATAAAGTTGGGGGAAGCAGGTTCATCGGCCATAGAAAATAACTTTGGTAAATAAAACCCGATGCTAACCCACACTATTTTGCACGCACGTCTTAATTCGCCACATTATAAGAAACCTTAGTTCGAACTAGAGTTTTTTCCTTTCGAATGTGTGGTGGACTGCATAGTTCTTTGAGCAACACCCTATTCTGATGTTTGGTCGCCTAATACCTAACAGTCGAACTAAAGTGGTACGTTACCATTACTTATGGATCTCTGGAATTCATGCATTTTTAATAGAGAATATAAAATACCCACGAACTGTGGCATAAATCCTGCAGAAAAGACGAGTTAAATATAGTAGAGGAGTAATTGGAAACAAGGAACTAACATGGACACACCTGTGTATTATGCAAGAACAGTTGGAGTCTTCCAGAATAATGCACAGTAGTTCGTGATCTTATCAGTATCGCTTGTTCAATACAGGCCGGGTTTTCCCGACAAAGCGTTCGGTGTTCCAAGCCGGTGAGTGCACGTATTTTTAATGCTTATCCATTCTGCTTATGCGTGGTTCACCATCTTGAGGAGGTCAGAATCAAACACACTCACCCATCAAATTGCCTTTGCACATAATTAACTTCTAGTTGAATCTCACGCAGACAAAAGAAAGTATACGTGAGAAATTGCCCTAAATATTCAGTTGATTTCAAAATAAATAAGCTGGAGAAAGAGAATAAAAACTGCGTGCAAAAATGCCGTTGAAGGTATATATACATCGGTTGTATGGACCCTCGGACTATGGATCGATGCTCAGAACAAGCACTCTAAAATAGTCTTCCGGTGGAATCTGATTTGCAAAACGAATGTCAAAATCAGTTGAACAAAAGGGATGACACATCACCATCAACGATAGCAACATATTAGTGGCTGATAGTGATGTTTAAAATTTATATGCATGAAAAGAAATAGCTGTAGGTTTGTGATAAAAGCGACTGATGGAAAGCTTTAAGTCAAAACACTTATCACTGAACTTGACAGAACCACAAGTTGATTACACCTTGCAAAACTATAGCGCGGTCAGTAACTGGAGGTAAATGCGAACCTGGTTGTAGTGATTGAATTTTAAAATAGTCTGCAAAACATTGTTACTTATTACAGGGATGTGCCGGTTAGCAACATATAGCAATAGGTATGTCAGCTGTGGTGATCTGGAAGGCTATGATGATTACGACTTTGGTCTGCACGTAACCAATTTCGCAAGAATGAGCAGAAAGAGAGAACCACACACGTGTAAGTGAGTTATTTAACTGCACAATCCAGTAAGTGTACGCAAGTGGTGTAGTGTAACATTGTGAGAAAGAAACAGAACGAAGTATTAGCTGCGGTGTCATGTTCTTCCCAATAAGGAGGAATGTAGAAAAAAATGCATCTAACGATAACCCAACTGTTCATAACGAAATTTTTGTTATCGGAAGGCTCAGATCCCCGATCCCCAATCCCCGGAATTCCGAGCCTCAAATCAGACCCTCTCAGTGACATATACGGCTAGGAAATAGCACGGCAGATATCCATTGCTGCTCTTCCTTCCATCCTTCCTACGTTTCCTGAAGCCGAATTATCTGCCAACATCGAAGAGTTGAACAGGTGCAAATCATCAACTATAGATCACCCATCTTAAAGTCCACAAATTGAAAAAGTATCGTCTCCTCAAAACCCACAGTTACAAACTAAATGTTGTTATTTACTGGAACCTATCCTTGGAAAATGGAGTGAATCAGAAATCACATCAAAGTCGAAACGCATCATCAAACCGAAAGGGGATCGTACAGATCTGAACTGGTTCAACTAAAGGCTAACTAACGGTTGTTTACGTGAAGCCAGAAAACACACTTTGCTCAAAGTCTGACGGTGCAGACAAGAATAACATTGTCATTTCCGTGTATGATCAAACACAATAAATTAGACGCTCACAAGAACGTTCCTTTTGATTTTTTGAAACTGAGTGGTAAAACCGCGCTTGCTAGCGATAAGGAAGTGGAATTGTGCTGTCTTATTTTGGAAAACAATCAACTAGGTAATTAAATACAGCATACTGATAATGCTCAGATGTTACAACTGTGCTGAACTCCAAATGAAATGCGCATTACCGTGATATAGTTAAGTGGTTGTACAAGTGTCTATCCCAGCCAATGAATTCGTTGAACCGAACGTGTGCTCCGTATGTAACTCCACCGGTTGGTTCATGAGGCGTTAATTACTGGACCAGGGATCGGCAGAAAAAGGCAACGTGGACAGGGCAGGGCTCACGGTGAGCCATATTTACGCAGACAGCGCGCTTTCCAGGTCAAAGACTGGAGATATCTTACTATTTCTTGTTGAAGACTCCAACAAACATAACCCAAAGTCGCGATAAGTAGTGCTACCACGGAGAACGAATTGGAAATCGGAGGTGGTCAATACATTTAGCCCGAGAAATTATTTTGTATGCCATTCCATCAATTGACCCGTAGAGCCTTATGCGGGAAGTCGTGCGTGTGCAAAGGAAGCTACTGTGGTAATCGATTAAGGATGTGATACCAAGACATGAAAACCCCCTTATCGCGATTGGAAACATAGAGGCTACATAACGAAACTAAAACGAAGAACAAGCAGATCACATTTGTCCGATGGAGTTAAGGGTAGTGGCGCCCTGTTAAAAACAGGTGAGTAAATGGTAGTAAGTGACTAGACCAGGAACAAAACATTACCTAGGCGTGTTTCATTTTTAGGTTTGTTCAGAGATCATTTGGCAACAAGTCGAAAATTAATCAAGAACGCCTCCCAAGCTGTATCGACAGTGGGGCAGCAAACTTCAAAGGCCTCATGAATAAACCTTAACTAACTTCCACAAATATGAAGGCAGTGGTCACAATCCCCAGAAATTACAGCGTAAACTTAAGGAGCACGCAGGAACAAAAGTAGTCATGGGTAGATACGTACATATCTTTCCAAATCTGGGCAACACCTACTGATTCTGACAATGAGCTGTAGAACGGAATGCTAACAGGTACCAAACCGCGTAGAAGACGCTGTAAAAGCAAAAATTTATGAGGGAAAAAGATCGTCAACCTCCCTAGTATAAATCCATTTCAGACTGCGAAACATCACTGTCAGAGAGCGCACCCAATCCGTAATGTATACGGTAGTGAGTTCCCCCATCTAGCGGACGGAACGAACCACCCCAGCTCCGGGGGTGGGGTGAAGGCTTGCAGTAGCCCGCGCTATCGTCTGACAGCAGTGCGGTTTTACTTGACCATCAGCAGACACACGGTGAGGCATATACCCTACCGGCATACGGAGCGCATGACTCAATCAACGTAGACTGCATTTGCATCATCTAGGTTGGCGGACACGAACTTCAAGATTACTTGAACACATGCCCACACAATCGGCCCATTTGACGCAGGCTAACTAGAGGGGACAACGGTGGTCGACTACAGAGAGCGCACAAGAATCACTCGATAGGGTGAGTTTAATCCGTCATCGATGAAAATAAAATGGACGGGTACAGATAATGTAACCTTGTCATTGGTCAACTATTCAACCATTCACCATAAATGAAGATTGGCGGATGAACTACGCGATTATATCATTCTGGTATGTTTTGAGCCAGCAATGTTACTGGCTGAGATAATCGTACCTGAACAGGTGACGCAGCCAACGGTCGTAAGCGCCTGAAGCATCAGGGATAGGATCACGACCAAGCCAGTTTTGCAGAAACGTCACATACTTTGAAGGAATAAAGGGCATACCTCACAGACTAACTATATAAGTCAACCAGTTTGACAAGGTGTGCAGGTTATCCACAGAGAAACTAAGTCGGGTAATGCAGTCCACATATCCATACTGGTCAGCATACCACCTGACAAGGGCTCCGTTCCGTGATATTTGGAACTATCGAATGCGTTTTCTGTAATACATCTTCCATTACATACTTGAAAGAGAAGCAGGAGGGTGGATATCGTGATCGAATGCCGCTTGAAGTGTAAAGCGTTCAGGGTAGCGGCGGCAGAAGCCGCAGAGATCACATCGGGGGGCCGCTTCTAGGTTCACAATAACCACGGCTGTCGACCGAAAAGGGATGTCAGGCGAATAGGGGAATTAGGACCCGTATTCTCACGACCGGATCATAAGAGTCCGTTCTTCCTGTATATGTTTTCTTTGCACTCCAGAAGCCGCCTGATTATAATATCCATGCATATCTTGAAGACGATACAGGCGAAGACCATAAATATGCGGTCGACAGGCAATGCTTTGTTGTATCCCGTAAGACGGAAACAGATGCTGATATAGAAAAAGTCACGAAGTACCTCCTCTGTCCCAGACGGAGAATTAAAGAAGGTCCGGATTTTGATTGCCGCCCAGGATACCACAGCTGATAAGGTAAAGTGATGTCGTATGAGAGTGGGCTCATAAACGGCCATGGGAATGACCAAACTGCGCTGTGGCCAGGGCCGTCGTCAACCTCAATATTGGCAGAGAACTTCCTGCCAGGTGAGTATGTCTAAGAAAAAAGCTAGGAAACTAAGCTAGTGTTGTTGTGGATGCAAGTACGACGCACAGTGGCACACAGCCGCTGGCGGTCAGCAGATAGACTGAATAATGTGCCATGTGACAGACACCCCGTCGGCACAAACGGTACACGACCCAACCGGTGTAGACTGTGCATTTACAATGTTTCGGTTATCGGACGCGAACACACGGATTTCTCAAAGATGCGCCGGTGAACCGTCGCGTTACTGAACCAATGTGCGCATTTGACACAAGGCAACCGGTTGTTCGCAAACATGAGCGTTTGTATGAGCGCTTCGCACGAATGGACCAGGTCTATGATATGTAGAACATAAGTGTACGTATACACGCATTGCAAACTCTCTCAGTCTTTGTGATGACACAAACAACGAGGATTAGCATGCTTTCGCCACCTTATGAGCAGCTCGTCAGCAGTATCGTGTTGCTGAAGTGACATTGAAAGAACGGTAGTACCACAACAGGCAGTACCGGGCTTATGCACCGCATGTAGTATGAGCCCAATGTGCTTCAAGCTCGTCTGGTGGATGGAGAACAAGATTATGGGGAAACACACCGGTAAGTGTAAGGCGCTTGCGTCCTTGCTAGTTTAGATACGTCAATCTGCGGTTGACGAAGTGGCCCCCTACCAATAGGCAAAGCGAACTTGGCAAACAACAGTGCATGAGCACAATTCACGCAGGTACTCTAGTTTGACTTGCAGTCTTGGAAACAGCCACGTCACTGATAGCCAACGATTATGTGGCCACTCTGTGTCGACGTTCGACTCAGCAACAGAGGTAGCCCCTAGAACGTCAAAACAGTATTTGCCAGAAACAACCCGTGATCAGTGCAGAGCTGTGAAAAACGTTCGCCAATGTCTGTTCGATGAATACTGTAAGAGTGAGACACCTAAGCCACATTCGTCAGCGTTTGGTCAGTCTACCTGAGCAGTTAAGTCACTAACCCGTACTATAATTTCCGAGCGCCGCGCGGTGTGCAAAAGTTTAGTGACCTGGTGATAAAAATCGTCTCTGACTGCGTCTGGACTACCGTCTGGATGACGCATGACACAACAAACAGGCAACGTTTGTGGTGGGTGCCTCTTTTGAGTATGACAGCGTAGACAGCTGTTGACGAGTATCCAGTCGGGCAGCATCTTCTTTGCGAATGCGCTTAGGGCAATTCCAATATCGGCCTAACCAGTGGCTTCAGCCGCATGGTCTCCAGACAAGTTCACATTGCACCGACGTCATGAAGCGGCTAACGGAGATTAGAGATGTAGCACTGAGCTAAAACGCTGAAGCCGTGATTCAGAAAGACAACAGATATCGATGGTGATGGCCTCTAAAATAAGTACAAGAGCGGTCTGCTGACTTATTTGTGGCAAGGTTAAATGGTGTTCGATGGGCGAGCAGAGGTTTGTGTCCTTCAGGCAAAGGAACCCTTGTGTTTGATATACTATCAGTTTGCTTATGACATCCGTCAAGCGCGTCAAACGAGGCAAGTCTCCGATGTGTATCTGAAAACGAGAGTGGGGAGGGGGTCACCGAGCCGAGTTATCTAAATGAAGGGGAAATGAGACAAGTTGGTTTGATGAAGTAAAGTGTGACATGGGAGCAGTCGGATGCCGGCCAAGACAACAGGCGTAATTAACATGCGTCAATAAATTCACTTTGGTGAGGTAAACAACCATCCCTTCTCTTGTCGTGGAAGTGGGTAGTCTTCTGGCGTCGACCTCTACTGGTCACAGTGAGGCCTCAGTAACTTACTGGGCTAAGCTGAGAGGTGGAATGATCACATTGAAAGAGACACGCATCAGATCGACCAGTGAAATTACACCTCACGAACTAGTCTCCTGACTGTACAGGCTAGGGGGCTGGAAGAAGCCTCTTTCTCCAGTCCGGAAGACACTGATGCAAATCGACCGTCATCCAATTTTCTTTTTATAGTACGGGATTTTGAGACAGATGTAATCGTTCTGATGGCTACAGAGGAGCGACCTGGCAGTCTCTCAGCTTACAAAAACAGTACAAAAAGCGGGTCGGATGTTTCGCCGGCCGTCACGTGGGATAAGTTGGCTTACCTAACATGCCACACTAGCCTTCCAACAACAAACTTAGAGAGGATGTACTTCATTTAAATATCAGTGACTGTACATCCAAACCGAAACACGGCCGCGGACCCAGTGCTGTCAAGCGAGATATAGAGAGCAGGGAAATGGAGACAGCACAAAACAGTTTAAACATCACGTGGCACTGGACACTATGACAAAATCGGTATTTACACTTCGCTCTGATAACAAGTCCCATGGACTTCACGTCGCAGTAGTGAAGGAGGTGTGGTAAGTGAACCATAATAAGCTCCAGAACGCAGGCGCAAGCTACAACTCCTACTGAATAAGCCGTTCAGAGGAGGTTGATATGAAGTACAAGGTTTATCGCAAGGTTACCAATTCATCATCATCATAGACAGCAATACATCAGTGGTTCACACTAATGCTTAACTGCCACACAACCATGAAGAAACAGCAAACCCTATATAGAAAGAGAGAACGAAAAAGAAGGGGACGGGAAGGGACCTAACTACTGAAAATGACTACGTCCCTATTCAAACGTTCAGCATCAAGGTGCCTACACCTTGCAAACAACACAACCGAGCTGCAAGTGAGAGTAAGGCGTCATCAGCGAGAC
>QNGE01000476.1:68722-91864 GCA_008508345.1 Paragonimus westermani
TGTCAGCTTCTCCGGCAATGGTTGGATTTTCCCATTACCAACCGTATGTCCCAAGCAGACGATTGAACTGCGGCCTATTTGGCACTTCTTACTACTCAGTTTTAGGCCAGCTGCATCGATCCGCCGCAACACTGCCCGCAGTTTGTCTACGTGTTCCGATACTGTCTGGGAGAATACAACGATGTCGTCTCCGTATACGGTTACTCCTTCCTGATACTCCAGAATGCGAAGCAAGAGACGTCTAAAGGTGGCTGGAGCATTGCACAGACCAAACGGCATCCTCAGGAACCCGTACTGCTGTCCGTTCACACAAAAGGCAGTCTTCGCTCTGTCCTTCGGTACCATTGGCAGTTGCCAGTAACCGGAACGCAGATCAATGAGGGATAGCACCCTAGCTTCGTGTAGGTGCGCAAATATCTCCTCCATCTGCGGCATCGGGAAAGCATCTTTGATCGCCACTCGGTTGAGCTCTCTGAAGTCGACACAGAATCGGTAGGTTCGTCACGACCGGTGACGAAAATGGGCTGCTTGTCCTTTGAATGATTCCTTTCCCAGCATCTCCTTCAACTGCCTTTCCACCTCTGGGATCTACTTGAATGAAATTCTCCGGTACACCGGTCTGCACTCCTCATCTGGCCGCGAGTCCACCGTGTGTTCCATCCATCCACAGAATCCGTTATGGTCGTCCGCGTTAGCGAACAAATGTGCAAACTCACTACCACACTGCTTAATGGCTGGGATCGGACACTCTGACAGAGACTTGAATGCGACCATCAAAATATCATTTATTATAGTCGCTACACGCGTAGTTTTCCTCCCTTGTCTTTCCTTGCCGGACCGTTGTTTATATGTGTCCTGGTCTCATTTGCCCTTAATCGTTTCGCCACTACGGGACTTTCGCATTTGATCTTATTTAATTGTACTGTTAACCTCGGAACCTGTGTACTTAGTGGATTCACTATCAAGGTTTGTTGTTATTTCATTCCATTTAGTTTATCACAATTTTCTTGAATGTTAGCACCTCATAGATTAGAACTCCACAAATACCGCGGTATTAGCTTTTGGATCTGGATTGGTTGCTCGAGGGGCTGAGGAGTTTCAAACGCGACTACCCTGGGTCTATCCTACAGATTAAGTTCGCGAGTAGACCACGCGTTGCTCGAACAACCGTTTAGCATGTGGAACTAACAATGAGTATCGAGGAACTTGGGAAGACTCACTGGCGAGTCAATTTCACTTGACTTGGGGAGGCAGTGCCAGGGAGTAGGTACGAAAGATGTCAAATGAATACTTCTCCACATGGAGTTTAATGGCAAAATTTTGGACGTCGAAAGGTCGGGAGATTAGCGGGGCCGAAATAGTTGAACACGCAATTAATTAGCTAGCCGAATATACACCCGAAGTGAGGAGACAGAGGTAGTGTGTAAAAACGCTCGATTATTGTCCACTAACCTCCTCGGATGTAGCTGTAACGCGCAAGCGAAACCAGTGAGCGCGCACGGATTGAATTTGAGTTGTGTAACGCGGCGTGCTGCTGTGTTGTTGGTGCCGTCTTAGCTTTCGTTTGTGTAAGTCGTGTGCACGGCTTATTGGGCCTTTGGCTCATGTTTGTTTGTATTGTTTCTCTTTTCAGAACTGTTGTTCGAACCCCTACTTCGGAAGAGCGTTGTCCCCTGGTGCGTCCACGTTGCCCAAAGGTTGGTCCGCGAAGTCACTGGCATCCGGAGTAAAGTCAGCTGGCCTGCACATTACATAGCCACACAATTTCGAGAATGGCCATGAAGCATTTAAACAAAGGTGAATTTAGTGCAGTGGTCTACACAAGACGCACAAGAGTGAGCTACTGAATGTAAACATGGGCTGAGAAAACTACGGAGTGCTTGAACCACGATAGGAAAAGTCGATCAAGAGCTTTCAAAGTAAACAGAGAACCGATAGAGACGATGACATCAGGCGAATTGCTCAAAAACCTTTCATAGGCGCAACGAGAAAAGGCCGAAACGATATTCTAACGGACTGTGCAGATGATACAGTTTAACAGTACGAGTTTACAATTCAGCGCGCTTGGAAGCACCAAAGAATTTTTCATGGGCGATTGGAGAACTTGAGGGTCAGAAAAGTAATCAGCACGTCAGTTCAAAGTCCTCCGAGCATCATCGTTCAGCTTTTCACTATATGCCCTCGTATGCATCCATCTGACGGTCCTCGTTGGGCTTCGTTCAAATCTAGATTCAGATAAGACAGGTACTTTGAAGTATCCAGATTGGCTGTTTCCACAATTGAACGTCGTCGAAACCGGATAAGGATTCAGACACATCGGTGCAAGTTTGAGCCAAGTGGGCCTGTACCCATAATTCCATTATGAGTCAACAGGTAACATCCACGTCGCCAACATAGCAGCTTCCTCTGTACTAGTTACGTGATAGAATATAAACTAGCACAAAGGAACACCGTGTGATGCTGCACGGAACATCAGTAAAAACATGCGTGGAGCAAACTGTAAGTAATAAGTAAATAACATAATTCAAAGTGTAAGGAATACTGAACGAACGCAAAAGACTATACTGCAACCCAAGTGGGTCAGGATTATCCCCGAAACCTCCGAGTGATCACACAAGCACTGCATCCTCCCGGTGACTTCCGATTATCTGCGACGGAACAATATAGGCGGTATTCAGCCGTCATATGAGTCGACCGATATTTGTTCAACTTTTGATGGTGTCTACACAGTCCCTAACCATGTCAGCATGAATAGCCCTTGGAGGTCAGGACCAAAATGGCGGGTTGATATTCGCTAGGTGAGGATTGGACCACCACGTAGTCGTCACAAAACCAGCTCAGCCTGTCAGGCCTTTTAAGTACAAGCGACCTTTCAGGCTTTGCACAACCTAATCACAGGACACGGGATTTTTTGTTGAAGGCGATAAATAAGCTGGAGTTCACTCACAACAAGCAGCTCGGATTCGCTCATTAGATATGTGGGTGTGGTAGCAACAGCATAATCAATACGTACAATTNTCGGCTGGGCGCTCGAAAACTCGCACCTTCGACCTGACAGTCCACCACACTATATTTAGGAGCTTGCTTGACCGGTTCGAGAGCTCGGTTAATTATGTTCCTACCTCGATTTAGGTTTTCTCATAGGAACTTCGTCTTTGTCAAATTGCACTAAGCTGTCTTTGTAGACTGGCTGTAATGTTATATAGGCGGACCTCGTACTACATTACACTTGCGAGGACCGCATCTACGTTTTTAGTGATACCGGGACTTCGGTACACACGATTTTTTATGGGTATTCTGCAATCTTTTTTCATTCGCCTATTTGGCGTCGAAACTATTGGCTTCCCGGGTCCTGTAGTTTTATAGGCAGTTGATTTTTATGATGCCCAGGCAACCTCATTACCTTTCCAGTGTTTTTAGAATGCTGAGGTGTGGTTCTAGGGCTCATGGCAGTCGAACTAAGTAGCTTTGATCGTACAAGTGGGACACTTCCCAATGTGGTGCACTCGGCGAGATTCTGTGCTGTTTAATCACCGTTTTTGCAGGAGCCAATCGCCGCTTATGTCACGCTGAATCGCGGACACAAACTTCTTACCAAGCTGCTCGTCAAGGGGAGTATAAGAGCTTCGGGGTTTATTACAGGCAAGGCGTTGGTTAGGCTTGAATGACCTGATTGATGGCCAGATAATCGGGGAAAACTTGACGACCAAAGATAACCGGCGACCTGAATCGTTTCCAATAAGCCTTCACCCTTTAATAACCCACCGAAAAACACTTAAATTAAGGGATGACAAAACGATAGAGCTTAACCCAATCAGCAAACCAAAATTACCTACGGAATCACCTATATAAATGTGGTTTTCAAGTCGCTGAAGTCGTAACTTCGTGGCGTGTTTCGGCTAACAAAATTGTTGAATCCTATCGCTGGAAGTTTTTGTTTCTGTTTCACACAAGAGTAAGCGCGGAATGTGGAATAATTCAACCGCACAGCGATTAATAGAAAATTAACAGAAAGTTAAAGTTTACGTCAAGTCGGAGAATTAATGATCAAATATAGTGAAATTCAGAATTTGTGACCAATCGGAAGACCAACTCAAAGGTGGACCAGATAGTGAGCTGGACAGTACAGTGATGCGCGTGGGCAGAATGTAAGCATGTGAGCGTTGAGGCGCGTAAGTTGGGTGCTAGAGATTTGACACATGGGTTGAAGGGTAAAGTGGCACATGACTGAGCTAACTATGAAGGCCACACGCAAGCGCATTTTTTTAACCTTTGTCACAGTATTTTCGAGGAACTTGCGATTCCATCGACAACGGAAAACGTTCTTTACACACTTACATGCTTTGAGACAGCATCACCTACACAGGGCAACATAACATGATGTCGCAGCCGGACACCGCACGGATTGCCCTCATTTGCACGGCCATTTTATCCAACACAAACGTCTTCACTGCAATGTGCTCACTCATCATCTCTCGGGAAATTTCAAACGACATATGCAGTGGAGAACATTTCTCTCTAAGAACCTACCCGTAAATTACGGATCAGCCGTGTTTCATCTCGTTTGCAACTGGAAGCCGATGTAGCTTCCGGCTTCAGAAGTGCCAGAAAATGTTTTCTCACAAACTTGTGCCTGTCCGCAGCGTGAGTGGCATCCACACTCACAACATGTGGAAAACGTCCGAGTGGATTGACTTGTGTTTGCTGTGTAACTCAGGTATGCGTGTATTTGTTGCCTGTACTCTGTTTATCACGCACATTTATCGCATCAATCGCCGAAAGGTGGCTTTCTAATGTTCGGTCACAAATCTCTCACAATGGACCTATTACTTGCTTCGAATGTTTCTAGTGTCAGTGGTTGTGCTACATTTATCCTAAACCTCAGCTTACTAACATCTGCCTAATATTAGTAGCCCGTGCATTTACTCGGGCAGGCTTCTGGGGTCGTCCACTCCACTGAAAGTGGGTCTGCGTCTCGTAAGACAGAACTCATATACCAGACCGTCGAGGAGTTGGTTGTGTTCTAGCTCGAAAGCGCTCACAACCAGACGGGCATTTCTACAGTTCGCATGAAATGGCGAGAGCTCATTTGCTAAGACTAGTAAGAATTAGCGCACTAGACACGGATTCCCGGGAACCATGTCGTCCTGCCTTATCATACTTTAAAAATGTTTTCAACTCACGGCTAGTCCCATGAACGTAAATAACGTCGACATTCTCTATGTATCTCTGCGGGCATTCCTGTAATCGTGGGAGATTGTGAAGTTCACTATTTTCAGTCGTCGCCTAGAAAGCTGTAGTAAACTCCATGTCTCAAAAACAAAACAGCGCTTCCAGTTACTGACAGGGTAACTACCTGCATTATCGTATGTGTGTAAACTAATTCGGTATCCACGTATTGACGCGCAACCATTGCCACACGTGAGCGACCACAACGCCATCTGTCACACCGAATTTCGAAAATAACATACAATGGGGCTGTATTCAATTATCGGCTAGTTAAAACAACTACATGATTCATTAACACAGCTTCAGGTGATTTTGATTTCTGTAACAGGTGCCAAGGTAAGAAAGCAGAATATGAGGTGGAACAGCTTTCATCCTCGATGAATGAAGAAATCACGGTCTACGATTGACATTCATGAACGGCAAAAGCGACTTGTCATCAACGTCCAATCGCCCACGATCAACATTCACCTTGCCTCAGCGTTTCTCTCATTCACTCGTGATGTGATTCCAACACTCCGATGGCGACCTGGGCACTTCCAAGACATTATTCCTCGAAAAACTTCGATATAGAACGGTTCCTGATAGTAATTCAGAAAGTGGATTAAGCAACTCCACAAACCTACAAGACAGTCCAAGACAGATAAATTCCTTTCCTGACCCTAACTACTAACAGAAGTCATTGCGTAGATCTTGTAAGGCTCTTGTATCTCTCTGAACGCTGTGTTCACTTATTTCGGGGCCCTGGTTTCTTTTGATGTTGGATACCGGAACAAAACCAGAAGCAACTGAATCGCAATTTCAGCCAAGTCTGCTTTAATGGCTTGAGGAACCGTCTCAGACTGTTAGATGATAGAAGATATTACCCAGAAAGCAAGGATGTCGTAAGTATCCCAGAAGTTCATCAAGCGCCTCTCACACTTGTCCTTACCGCGGAGTGATGGTAGCCTCCATGACCCTTGTCAACAACTATTCGTGATACAGCGGTATTCCGGTCTATCTGAGAATACTGAGACATTCATAAAACTTCGTGCTCGAGGCAAACCGGAACTGCGCCGTGACGACCTCGCCTCACAGCCTAATGTGCTGGAGCTGGCGCTAACACAATGAATTTCGTATGGATACATTTCATCGGCACACAGTCCTCCTCCAAGCTCGTCCTTGCGTCAAGCATACATTGGGGCCACCTCTGCTGCACACGAGGTCGCCGAGGCATTCGGGGACCATTAAGCTATTGTCTATGATACAGTGCGTCATCTGCATCCAGCCGACTGCCGCAAAACATTCCAGCAGCTACTTCTGCCAACAAACTACTCAATTAACGGAGTACAGGATTTCTCTACCACGTTTAAAACATCCGGCTCGAGAATAATGAAAGAAGCGTGCTGTGCAACAAAGAACGACTTCTGAGCTTCCCAAACAGACCCTGTCTGAGAAGGCCATCCAGGCTGAATGGAATGGAGCATCTCGTCAAGCGTACAGCGCTGTAGCATCTTCCCAGCTGTAAACTGGTTTCTTTACCTCAGTGTGGGTTTCTACTAAATCGGACGTGTGCGACCAACATACTTTATGTCCTTCTGAGTAAAGGAAGGTCAAATAGCAAACCCATATTTTGGGTCGGGCCTAGTGAGACTTATTGGAAAGCTTGGAGCATGGGATCCAAACTGTCCAAAACATCACTTGAAAAGAACCAAAGCGCTACTGACCATTCTTGCACTGGTATTCACCTCAAATTCTTTACGCAGACCGGCCGAAGGCCAAGTGTGGCAACTGTAATCCTGTGTGCATTAATCCCTCGATACTCGTTACGCTGTGACCAAGGGCGAAAATTTTTGTGAATAAGAGGCCAAACGTAGCTTTATACAAACAGCCTGAGTATGTCGCGTTTGCGGACGTCAGATACAGAATGAAAGTGATCTAAAGGACATGTCGACGTGAACGCGGGAAATAAGGCCTAGGTGTACCGGGTAAGATGCTAAGATGAATGTCGCCGGTATATATCGGTACAGAACAGTAGGTAATTTCAGGAACCTACACGTAGAGACTTTTATCGTGTTTTTACTGCAATACTTGGCAGTGGCCATTTCGGTTAAATGGAGTGGTGGTGGTGATTATGCCAACTTGACATCAGGAAACGAAATTGCACCAGCAACGAAATCGTTCGCTATATCGATGTGAATGTCCGTGGTGAATTAGGAAACACAGTGCAAATGTCTCATTTTACTAAGAGAGTACACATCAGATTTGGAGTGAAGTTCGAATGTTGAACGCTTGTGATCAGTTTGCCCAACGGAGCATCGTCCTTCTAAACGTTATCGAAAACATGGGATTGCCGAATAAATAGTCAGTAATTAGCGTCCAGAGATGTAGTTTCAACTTCGCTGGTTCTAGCTTCAATCACAAAAGGCTAATTGTTGCTGCAAACCATTTACGACGTGTTCTTGGATTGCAACAACGGCTACGTTTAATCCATCCGTGAAGATATCGAGACGAGCCTTTGGATCACAGCCAATGAGGCCTACATTGGTGGCTCGAGGTGAGGCTTCTTTTGTCACTGATATAATTACCTTGCCTTCAGGCGGGGGCACAAATAACATGTGTTTTGAGTTGATATAGTCGCTAGTGCAGAAAGGGGACCTGTTGTAACATGTTAACCACTCGTTCGTTCTCGTCAGCCATACAGGCCCGCCGTATATAACCTGCACACATCACGTGTGCGACTGCTGAGAATATAGGAAATGTTACCGTATTGCAGGATGTGCCTTCTTCCTGCAGTGATGTAGCGGTTAAATGGAATCAGATTTTTCAGGTTCCTCGATAGGTTTGGTTGAAGTCTTTGAAATGTTCACGCAATGAGGGATGAAACGCCGATAACAGCTAATTATGCCGAGGAATGGTTGAAGTTGGGGCATTGTGATGAAGACTGGAAAAGTCGAAATAGATTTAAATTTGTTTTCAGAGGTGTGATGCCGGTTTGAATGATGTGACGTCCAAGGGATCAAATTGCGCTGACCCCAAATACACACTTACCTGTGTGAATTTTAATACCAAATCGCGTAATACGGTCAAAAACGGTACGAAGATAGGATGAGTGTATCTCGTTCGAGCGGCCAGCGATGTGGACGTATGGTGGAGGGATTCTGAGCAGTACCTCATTCGTGAAGAAGTGGAATGATTGGGCCGTATGAAGAAGCCCAAAATGTATTACTGTGAATCCGGAAGGGTAATCCGCTGAAAAAGAAAGTCGACAGTGAGTGAGCGTACCCCGAAAGTTTTGATGCCACTTTGACTTACGCCCGCATTCCATGCTGGCATCGCTGAAGTTCATCAACTGAAATAGGCGGAATGGTGCTGAGTGCGACTCTAGTGTCAATAAAAACTGCAGGCCGGCTAATTGACCCTTGGTATAAAGTAAATGGTTAGTACCTGCCGAGCTAGCGGCAGTCTTTGACGTTTATGGCTAGCATGCTCACTTGACGATGGTCTCTGGCGAGTTTCAAATATGCCCGGCGAAGTGCACTTTTTCGTTTTGTACCGAGAATTTGGGTGGTATCAACGCCACATTGATAGACTGCGAGAGTTCGATCGTGTACGGCTTTCGGATGATCGTCTTTTGAGCTAGATGATCCGAATAGCCACGTTGTATAGACGTTTGCACATCCTCCATATTGGAAATTTCAGGCTATCGTCAAATGATACGGTTGATATGGACGCGGAATGGTTGTGGTTACGTGCATACACCGGTTGTGGCGGAAAGGTTTCAGGCACGTTGTTACTGGAGGTTACCAATTTTTTGATCGAACCATCTTCATATTTGGCGACCAAAATGTGTTATATGGCAAATAGTGTACTTATCGGACACAACTGCATTGAGATGGTATCGTTCAGTTTTCGCGAACCCACTAGGCCTCTAGGATAATGTAGCAGTTGGGATGAGGATAAGGTGCTCAGTACGAATGACATAACCAAGTCGTAATAATTAGGATTTCTATCTTCCCGTTGCGTTTAATGATTCAGTCCTCTAGAGGAGTGCAAAAGCCGTACCTCTGCTGCAAAATCGACAAACAAGGCCTTAACGTTCTACAAAGATTTTATCTCCCAGGATGCTGAAAACTGAGACATGAAGCAACCCCAATTGAGCAGAACTGTAGTCTGGGATTTCGGGAGCGATATTCAAGCGATTCAACGCAACACTGGTTTTAATGTCATTGCGGCAACACACTGGGCATTATGAATAATACCGAAAAGATTAAAAACTGTCCGAAAAATATAGAAGAGCTGGCCAACCATACAGTGGCTTGAATGATTAGGTTGTAAAAACGATCAAGAATTTGACAACATCAAACAAAATGGGTGAGGATAACGAATGAGTGCTGAAGGTTTGCGTGCGAATAAAACGAAATAGATGTTGAACAGGCTACTTGTGTTGAGTGTTTGATGGTTGTTTTGTGTTAACAGAATGTTGATGACCATGTCCAATGTCTTCATTTATTTCCTCCCGTTGGTTCGTCTTCTTATATTGGAATTCTCTTGATAATGATCACGAGTCTTTCTTGCAAAGATTGGCACGACTACTCATGGTACGCGCATGACAACTCATCTCCCCGCGAATGGTAATCTTGATGTGTTACTAAATCTTGACATCTTTCACTTGTAGAAACTTGTTCCCGCGTGTTGGAACTGATCCAACAAAATAAAACCCTGTCAGTTATCACTATCGACAATCGATCGACAATCAAAAGCCAAGTCTCAGCGCGTTGAATTCGTATATTATTACCGACCCTGGAAAATAGAGGGTACAGAGAAACACGTCAAGCTAGCGAGGCACGGAGCGAGTTGTGATTTTAGCCCCGGGCCAGATGTTACACAATGGGTAGCTTGACTAAAACAAAAGTAGGTACAAAACCAAAATCATAGAAAATGTACGCATGAATGCGACCATCAAAATATCATTTATTATAGTCGCTACACGCGTAGTTTTCCTCCCTTGTCTTTCCTTGCCGGACCGTTGTTTATATGTGTCCTGGTCTCATTTGCCCTTAATCGTTTCGCCACTACGGGACTTTCGCATTTGATCTTATTTAATTGTACTGTTAACCTCGGAACCTGTGTACTTAGTGGATTCACTATCAAGGTTTGTTGTTATTTCATTCCATTTAGTTTATCACAATTTTCTTGAATGTTAGCACCTCATAGATTAGAACTCCACAAATACCGCGGTATTAGCTTTTGGATCTGGATTGGTTGCTCGAGGGGCTGAGGAGTTTCAAACGCGACTACCCTGGGTCTATCCTACAGATTAAGTTCGCGAGTAGACCACGCGTTGCTCGAACAACCGTTTAGCATGTGGAACTAACAATGAGTATCGAGGAACTTGGGAAGACTCACTGGCGAGTCAATTTCACTTGACTTGGGGAGGCAGTGCCAGGGAGTAGGTACGAAAGATGTCAAATGAATACTTCTCCACATGGAGTTTAATGGCAAAATTTTGGACGTCGAAAGGTCGGGAGATTAGCGGGGCCGAAATAGTTGAACACGCAATTAATTAGCTAGCCGAATATACACCCGAAGTGAGGAGACAGAGGTAGTGTGTAAAAACGCTCGATTATTGTCCACTAACCTCCTCGGATGTAGCTGTAACGCGCAAGCGAAACCAGTGAGCGCGCACGGATTGAATTTGAGTTGTGTAACGCGGCGTGCTGCTGTGTTGTTGGTGCCGTCTTAGCTTTCGTTTGTGTAAGTCGTGTGCACGGCTTATTGGGCCTTTGGCTCATGTTTGTTTGTATTGTTTCTCTTTTCAGAACTGTTGTTCGAACCCCTACTTCGGAAGAGCGTTGTCCCCTGGTGCGTCCACGTTGCCCAAAGGTTGGTCCGCGAAGTCACTGGCATCCGGAGTAAAGTCAGCTGGCCTGCACATTACATAGCCACACAATTTCGAGAATGGCCATGAAGCATTTAAACAAAGGTGAATTTAGTGCAGTGGTCTACACAAGACGCACAAGAGTGAGCTACTGAATGTAAACATGGGCTGAGAAAACTACGGAGTGCTTGAACCACGATAGGAAAAGTCGATCAAGAGCTTTCAAAGTAAACAGAGAACCGATAGAGACGATGACATCAGGCGAATTGCTCAAAAACCTTTCATAGGCGCAACGAGAAAAGGCCGAAACGATATTCTAACGGACTGTGCAGATGATACAGTTTAACAGTACGAGTTTACAATTCAGCGCGCTTGGAAGCACCAAAGAATTTTTCATGGGCGATTGGAGAACTTGAGGGTCAGAAAAGTAATCAGCACGTCAGTTCAAAGTCCTCCGAGCATCATCGTTCAGCTTTTCACTATATGCCCTCGTATGCATCCATCTGACGGTCCTCGTTGGGCTTCGTTCAAATCTAGATTCAGATAAGACAGGTACTTTGAAGTATCCAGATTGGCTGTTTCCACAATTGAACGTCGTCGAAACCGGATAAGGATTCAGACACATCGGTGCAAGTTTGAGCCAAGTGGGCCTGTACCCATAATTCCATTATGAGTCAACAGGTAACATCCACGTCGCCAACATAGCAGCTTCCTCTGTACTAGTTACGTGATAGAATATAAACTAGCACAAAGGAACACCGTGTGATGCTGCACGGAACATCAGTAAAAACATGCGTGGAGCAAACTGTAAGTAATAAGTAAATAACATAATTCAAAGTGTAAGGAATACTGAACGAACGCAAAAGACTATACTGCAACCCAAGTGGGTCAGGATTATCCCCGAAACCTCCGAGTGATCACACAAGCACTGCATCCTCCCGGTGACTTCCGATTATCTGCGACGGAACAATATAGGCGGTATTCAGCCGTCATATGAGTCGACCGATATTTGTTCAACTTTTGATGGTGTCTACACAGTCCCTAACCATGTCAGCATGAATAGCCCTTGGAGGTCAGGACCAAAATGGCGGGTTGATATTCGCTAGGTGAGGATTGGACCACCACGTAGTCGTCACAAAACCAGCTCAGCCTGTCAGGCCTTTTAAGTACAAGCGACCTTTCAGGCTTTGCACAACCTAATCACAGGACACGGGATTTTTTGTTGAAGGCGATAAATAAGCTGGAGTTCACTCACAACAAGCAGCTCGGATTCGCTCATTAGATATGTGGGTGTGGTAGCAACAGCATAATCAATACGTACAATTGCCCACCTTTTGCGATTCGTTGATAGCAGCCACCATGGTGACTGTTGCGTCATCATTTAGGCGCAATCAACACCAAGCTGGGGGGAAATAGCAGAGGTAGAAAGAGCACGGGGTTCAGAGAAGGTACATACTCTTATTCAACATTCACAGGGAGTAGCGCCTTTTTATGCGTTGAGGGATGGCCCATTGGTCGATGAAGGAGCAGCCAGTGGGAACGCAGCTTGAATCTTGGCACGAGTATGAGGCATACAGGAGGCACTGAAGAGGATGCAACATCGATCACATCCAATGTGGATTTACACCTATATCAAGGCTTCCGAACCCCGAATTATTTACGATCTGCCACGTCTTGAGGTCATCCGCAGGCTTCAGTGAAAGCCATTTCGGTATGTTCGGAAGCTCTTTAACGTGAAGCCAGAAGATAAAAAGCCCAAAACTAGAGCTCGCGGCACTCCGCTCATTACCGCATGTCCAAAAGGGATGTCTGTTTCTACAAAGACACTCTTGCCTACTCCACAGAAGCGCAGATATTTGTCATAAGACCATTCAACGGAATCTGAAGGAGTATGGTTTCATGCATAACCTTCGGTGCGATTCTCCGTCAAAGGCATCGCCAAAATCAGTTAAAACAACTTTTATGGCGTGGTTCTGACCCATTGAATCCACCAATATCTCAGTCGCAGTGGAAAGATTTGTGGGAAAGGATCACCCACGCCTTAAGCCGCGATGGGCTAGGCTAAGAAACTCAAAACGGGCCAGATGAACCTCGATCTCTTCCTTTGCCATCCTCTTAATGAGTTCAACTGGTCTGACTAAAAGATCGACAGCTAGCAGTTATCTTCCTGCCTCTTTCTTGAGTGTGTGACAGACTACCTTCTCATGTTACTGCAAGGAGAGGAACTTGGCTCCAGTGGACCTTCAAAGGACCAAAATAGTCGGCTTCATAGAATCTCCGCAGGCTCAAAAGTAGATTCCGTCCTTGTCCATTCCGTCTAGCATATTTCATGTTGTCCACCTGTCCCAGCAGTTTGAAGAGTTTCAGTCTAAGCGATCTCCACATCCCGTGAGATGCCCATTAATTCTTATTCCTAGCTTTGTGTATGGAACGAGAACGTCACTCCACTGAGCACGCCTTATCTACATCACAGTGAACAGGATTTCTAAGTTGATTCATAAGAGATGATATTAGGGTCACCTGCCCCACGCGGCGTTTGACGTGTCCAAATAAACGCTTCGAGTTAGTGAAGATAGTGTCAGCCATCCTCCTTTTATACCGTTGACTGAAAGCTCCAAAAACTACTTGCCAGTACCGTCAGCTACCCCGTAAGCCTCAGAAGTGATAGTCAAGGAGGCACTGGCATAAAACCTGCAAGCACTCCTTTATTTTTGGGTCGCAACCTTGTCCTCTTGTTCAGCACACAGAAGTTTTACATTTTTTGTAAGGTCCAGGGATAGGTAAACTGTGGTTGTGAAGCTTCTGTCAGGTATTCCCCCAGAGCGTTCCTCTTTGCTCATGCACGGCTACCGAACTCTGACGACACTTATAATACCGAAGTATGTCTTACAGTTGTAAGATATCCGCACAACATTTAGTACGAATGAAGTTGAATAGTTTAGACGTCGTTTTTAACATGTTACTGATAAACATTGGGAATTACACAACGTTTCGAGTAAATTGTAATACTCTACGTTTCAACCACCTCGGGTGGCCTTCCTCAGGAGTGACAACACTCCTAAGGAAGGCCACCCGAGTTGGTTGAAACTTAGAGTATCACAACTTGCTCGTAAAGTTGTGTTATTCCCAATCTGTTTATTAATTTGAACAATGTTTTTAACCCAGTCAAACGGCACCGGGACGACGCGACGACATGACCTCTTGAATCTAGCGCCTGATGACAAACGAAGTTAACGGACATCGCGGAGACAACGTTCAATGCCGAGGATGTCCGATCCGCCATGAACCTTGTTGGTTTATCAGCAACCTTGTCCAGTGGCATTTGGTGAGTGAGACCTAGGGTTTCATTTGTAAGACTTCCTGCTGTTTATGAACAGGAGGGGGACTTCCAGAATAACTTTGGCACGCTGAATTCCCTCAGGATCAAACAGTCGTTGGATGTGTGCGCACAGATTAGCTATGGGACATCAGATGAACTAGAAGCCAGACTTCTGCAGACAGCAATGATCTGTGGCGCA
Source organism: Paragonimus westermani (assembly GCA_008508345.1). NCBI lineage: Eukaryota > Metazoa > Platyhelminthes > Trematoda > Plagiorchiida > Troglotrematidae > Paragonimus > Paragonimus westermani. Next base: position 83,327 of record QNGE01000476.1, read on the forward strand.
TGTTCGTCAGGTTAAAATCACTTCTGGCGTAATACCACTTGGCGAAATACCATCTCTATATCACTGATCTATCCGATACCACCTGAAAAGTGTGTAAACTGTCAGAAGCGGCTCGCACTCGTGCGTCTGGTGTTACGCATGTTTCGACCACGGCGACGGTTCTCGGTTGTTGGTCATCAGCTGAAATTTGTACCTCATACATCCTGTTCATGAGACAACGTTAAGTGCTGTCGACCACCTGGAACAAGCTGTAATCTGGATCTCGAGGCCCTGCCCAGCAACACCAGATTCAAAGGCATGGAAATGGGCTTCCGGTGAACCACCCGAAAACCCACAGGCTCGAGCCCTTCTTCCCCCTCCTGTCGTCTGGCTCTGAGGTCTGATTCTCATTATCTGACGTCGTGCGAAGATAAGCGTGATGATAAGCTCATCAAAGTTGATTACAACCGAATACCACAATGATGACGCACAAGTGACGGGTATACAGAACAATGTGTACGGTAGCTCATTGTGAACAATGGACAATCGACCACTGATTCTGCATTGTAGACACTGAAAATTCAGCCATCCACCCATGAAGTTTGAAGGCTTTTGGTCGTTTGCCTAGACGCAGTTAAGCTAAGTACCTAGATCTGAGCTAAAGCAATTTAACTCACACATAGAGGATGCCTGTGGCGAAAACGAAATCTTCGCAACTGTGGGGTTGTTGGTCGCAGCATCGTATACGGACTATTAGTGCTGTTGAATTTGGCTGCCACATGTCTAGGCAAGGTTTCACTGAAACAGAAGCGGAAGTTTTTTGGTCTGGTTCTCGATGAATACAGGAAAAGGGATACCCATCAAATGTATTACGGCTCTTGTGATTAAATCCTTTTGTTTTCACCTCAGTCGGTTAAATAAGTCATTATGGACGGTTGCGGAATCTACCAAGCGCTGAAATGAATAACTTACGTTTGCTGGGTGACGGCCACTTACTTCATAACACAGAAATGCCGTGAATCTCATGAGGCGATTCTGATCAATACCAAGCACTTTCATCGTTCCGTTAACACTATTCACAGTCACAGTGTAGCTGAGAACCGCTTGCCATTCACGGAATCCCGCATGGCCACAGACAGGTGCATTCACACTAGCAGCTTTTTCATTTGGTTGCATTATGTTGTGGACGACACTTAAGTGTGCAATGTGCGTTGAAACTGGTGACTGCTTCGTCCATTTGATGTATCATATGAACAACTTCTGTGGAGGCAAATTGGGCCCGAACTAGTGGCTGCTTTATCCGGCCGACATATACCATGAGAAACGTTGGGAACAAACATGCGAACGATTATGTGAAACCTACAGTTGAAACCTTTGGGATGAATGTTATTCATCCTTTTCATTTTCGTTGAGTGACACCATTATAAGGATGTTCTTCTGCGCCGAGATAGGCATTGGGCATTTGAACAATAAAGTGTGATTGGTCATCGGTCGGCAGGCAGTTTGGGGAAATCTACTGCGATAAGGTGTTTATATGAATACTGATGGGCATCAATCGAGTTGGAGACAATGCAATGGAGCAAAAAATATTGGATTCCGGAGTTTCACAGTGACTGGGTGAAAAATAGTGTTCACTTTAACACCGCTTCATACGCACCAAAGATGGAGACACCCAGTCGATAATGTCATGAACGACCATTTATTGGATTAACGGTTTGTCGGCCAACATCCGTCTTACATCCTGTGAAAAGATTGAAAGGTGTGAAGTTCACGGAGATGAGTAAGCTATATATATTGTGATATTTGTTTGACTGCCAGATGCGTTAGCATCCTTGCTAACATGCAGCGTGAAAATAGTATGGTCTTGAACGCCCATTTCTTTCGTATCTCTACAATGCCACGAACTTAGGCATTTCTGATTGATGCAATCGCGTAACTCACGTTGAAAGTTAAAATGAACGCTTTTATGGAACTTGGGAATTTTGGCTAACGCTCACAATGAGTAGTTTTCATAAACATGTTAAAAAATTGTCTGTCTCCCAACCATTAATTTAGGCGCTTTTCTGATTTACTTATGCTGGTCCAGAGCGAGTCACTAAATAGACCAAGTAAATGCAGGTGTACCTCATTAGGTTAGCAATGACAACGAAACGAATGAATGGAGTATAAAAGTCACAGAGTTCAAACAAGTTACGGTTATCCAAGAATTCGGCACACAGTAGTTGTTCCCAGCTATTCAATTTGATCAACACAATATTACAAATTACCAGTATCCGGGATGTGAGGATATTTTGGAGTTAATGTGGACTACTGAAGTGCGATCAGAGCTCCGGCGATGTTCGCGGGGCGACGGTGCTAAATAAGTAAGTGAAAGATCAGTGTGGTATCGTCGAGCGACTACGCGACAGAAAAGGGCAAACTCTTGTGCCCAAATGTTATGCTGTATTTTAACGTCATTTTGATCAATTTGAACAACATGGAAACTTGATATCAAAGCGTTGTTGAACAGGAGTGAGACACCGTCATCCAGCAAGAATGAGAAAAACTCTGTATATTCTAACTTCTTTTTGCTCACGCCACTTGCTTACACTTTTTGTACGTCTGAAATTTCGATTTCAATATTTCGAAAATATTAAAAAAACGGGGAGTTGTCCCGAACTAACTACTTTCTCTTTCAGACTACCTTCGAACTTGATATCTGCGAAGATCGTGTTCGGGTAAAAAACATGTGTGGAGTGTTTACACAGTCTGATATACTGGAAGAGTGCCACGTTGGATCCGAGGATTCCCGTCATAAGCTGTCTAAAGTGGATGATAAGCCTATACAACAGTCTTATCTAATCGTTGGAGAATTACTGTCGTTCCGGTTGGAGGAACACTGATAACTGCGATTGGAACATTGTTGACAGGAAACAGTTTTAAATCAGTAGCAGTTCGAGAATAACGGTGTTGAAAAGAAAGCTTTTTTGTCGTGGATGGTAAGTTCAGAAGAGTCATTGGTGAATAAATCACCAAACGGAAGACAAATGTTGAGCAAAATTGAAAATAGTGATAAGTACGAAAAGGCGTCGAGGAGAGAGCAAAGCTTATGTAGATTGTCTGTCGGTGATGATTCCACCAATGGACTTAGACGTTGAGAATCCGATTTGAAACGTTTATTGCTACCTACACAAACAGGGCGGGTAAAAGATGAGTGTGAAGAGTTGCACTTTTGTCGGTTTGTGGCCAACTCGAAGTTAGCAATTCGCTTTGGTAGACAGAAACTGGTGATAATCTTGGGTGAGTTTATCGAACACATAAAAAGCAACCACTTGATATTTTTTGTCATTCAAATCGCATGTAACTGTATTCGCGGGAACTTTGAATACGGCCGGTGTAACGCGCAACCGAAACCAGCGGGCGCGCACGGATTGAATTTGAGTTGTGTAACGGGGCGTGCTGCTGTGTTGTCGGTGCCGTTTTAACTGTCGTTTGTGTAAGTCGTGTGCATGGCTTACTGGGCCTTTGGCTCATGTGTGTTCGTATTGTTTCTCTTTTCAGAACTGTCGTTCGAACCCCTACTTCGGAAGAGCGCTGCCCCCTGGTGCGTCCACGTTGCCCGAAGGTTGGTCTGCGAAGTCACGGGCATCCAGAGTAGAGTCGGCTGGCCTGCATGTTACACGGGCAAAAAATTTGGACCGAGGGGTAAATGGTTGTATCGATAAATCCCAGTGATGTGATCATCATTGTCAAGTTGCTTGATGCTTCAACAAATGGCGTTTGAAATCGCTTTGTGAGCAAACCTCAGAACCTGGCGAGCGATCCGGCATACCCTCGAGATGTTTTGTTTTGCTGGTTTGTCTTGGCAGACGTGCACTCAAATGGGGTTTGTGGCCGTCACATGATCTGGGTGTAAGTTCATCGGGGTGACGCAGCTTGCGAATTCAACGAGCCTTGTTACTCCTTTATCACGCAAGAATGTCAGTATTTTGCGCAAGAATTATCTCCAGTGAAGTGGGATATTTCATTTTTTTAAAAAGAGGTTGGGACCCTCGAAGCTTTAGTTTTTGTCTTGGGTATTCGCATCTTACTATGGCCTTAAAACATTGAATTCGATTTTTTCCATGAGAACCTCGTTTGATGACGTTGGCGGAGCAATGTCATAATTTTCTAGCGTAAACCCCCATGTCCGAAGTTAGAACTACATGAGCTTAACATCAAGAGTCGATGGTGGACAGAGTCATCGTCAGGCGCCCTCACTGATAGTGCAATAGAACAAACGAGAGGTGCTGAATAGCCACTGACACCTGAAATATCAGTGTGGTCTAACGTACAATATCAGAATAAAATACAGCTAAACCGGATTGAGACGAACCTGAAAAAGCAATGAAGTAAATTTTTCCCACATGGTTTCAACTACATCAACTCGACGACCAATACAACCACGAATCAGTGGAAAAGGCTGTCTGCCGTTCCCAGACAAAAGTGGTTTTCCATCACATTCGACTCTTCGACCAAGTAGTGATGGTGGTGTATACGCAAGACTAGTCGTTCCGCGGTTGACGTCCTGACGATTGTCACCATATTCTAAAATAGGTGCAGTAGAGCGGCGCTCGTTTACGAAGTTTATCGACGTGGCAGAATTTCGGTTCTGTCGAGGCTGCACGGAATATTCAGGGCGAACTTATTCACACCATAATTTCATACGTGTGGCGAACCTTCCCGAATCTTCCTCGGGATCTCTCACTTGGTTCGAACTGGACAGTTTCTACAGTAGCGCTTCCTGGCGAGTGTTTTTCTAACTTTCGTCGCTCAAATTTTACTTTGGTACCTAGCTTTATAGGTGTCCTCTGGGAGAATGACAGCGTAAACCGAACTCGTACAACGGCGTGGTCTGAATCAAGTGGGTTGCTCAAGAATGCTGAACACATCGGAAACTTCCCACTCACCACTAACTTGCCGCTTCACTAAACTCCGTGGCAGTTACGGCATTCATTCGCCGCACATCCGAACAATTAACCGCAAGCGGCTGACATTACAAGGAAGCGTATTATCTCAAACTGGTCACCAGAAAACGATTGCACCACCATTATTGTCATATCTAAATCATTTTTCCGCATTGCGTAACTAGGTCTCCTAGCGGACAGTTCATTCCGTCAGCCCGTTTTTGCTGGTGACGTTTGTACTTCTCGTTCTTTCTTTTCACAGGCCCACCAAGCATTTGTACTTTGAAAATTATTTTTGAGGAAGGTATTGTGCAGTATGTCTTACTGGCCACAAGTGACCGCTGGCTTTCGCATAGCAGAGATTTTGCAGAAACTTCACAGGTTGTTCGGAGCGAGCATTGTAGTTCTGTAACACAATACAGAACTTTTACACACTTGTTTACTCTTTCCACTGTATGTGCCATCAGGTGGTGGCGATAAACGTGTATCCCCCGCAAGCACCTTCACCCCCAACTTTTGGATCCACAGTACTACAAAGGTACAAAACTCGAGCCTGCTGGATATCGGCAGCTTGCAATAGCAAGGTGTACAACTTAAACACTCGACAAACTTGGTTGAGATGGCTTGTTTGAAATCCGTGAAGTTCGTGTTGCATGCGTTTAATCAGTTATCACCGACCTTACTAAAACTTAAGTATATATATACACCACTGACGAGGCTGGCTCGAAAGTCCATTTGACTGCGAAAGCTGCGATCAAGTGCAAGTGATGGTCAAATGGAAAACAAAAAATTTCAAGACTACTTATCGGAAACAAAAACAGTTTATTAGATAAACTCCAAATGAACAAAAAATGAGTGAATAATGGATCAGGTAGGTTGAAATGAAATAGAAACACCGCTAGAGTCGCCAGATTTTCGGGTCAGTCGTCAGGTCCAAAGTGATAAAATGGATTGAGTGGGTAACTAAGTCCTATTAAAATATTTCTGAGCTTTCGGCTAGATCAGGTAATATGTAACTAGTCTCTAGGCATGTTGTTTCCGGATTTGTCGCAAATCTAACCGACGTGTAATGTTCTCGTAATTAGGTTAACTCTGGGATTCAAGCAGCGCCGCGTTCGGGATGTGTCGACCAGTGCCAACTCGTTCCTGGCGACTCAGGATAGTCCGCTCGGTGATGCGTTATCGACAGTTCTAATAATACCGATTCGGACGATCGGGTTCGGTGAATTTATTGTTTTCAGTAGCCGCTACACAGGTTTGAGGTCGGAAGCTGAGGTCAGTAGGCTTAAATCATATCTAGCGGGCAGCAGCCGGTTGTGAAGAAAACCACTGAAAACAGGGTGCAACAACTTTCTTTGGAGGTACAGAAAGTGCCGGGAATGGTGTTGGGTTTCGAATGCAAAAGGTTTTAATCCGATGTAGATATAACGAGGTTTTGAGACGGGTTATAGAACACACTTTGTGGTCTGAATACGTAGATCGTTCCAAGGATCAGTGACTCCGAAAGCGAAGAACTGCTGCTAGAGGAAGGTCCAAGGACAAAGCCTACGTACTTCTGACAATGGTGTCAGCCAGTAACACAAAAACTGTTCAAGTTCTTCCTCGAGGAAAAAGTGTGAAAGAATTAAACCACCTCGACGCCGTTCGAACTATGGTGGGCTCAGGTAAAAAATCCTTGCGTATCGTGAAACACACGCAGCTGGAAGTCGCTAGTCTGAGAGTAACACCCTGAGTACGATCAACAGCGAATGAATCCTACTCCAAGAGTTTCAAACGCTTTCTTCTATAGGCGGGAAGGGTGTGTTTCACCGTTCTGGAGGTAGCGGGACAACCGTTTCGGTCACCCTCGAATGCAGAGCGAACGACAAGTTAGACAACATCAAGATGCCCGGATATTTCGTGCGATCGATTTTCTTTATGTCTGTTGCGCTGAGTGTGTTGTGAAGCCTGAAGGCATTACTAGATTCTCCGCTGAAAAACATTCACGTACAACTGCCGTCATTTGATGGGCTGCCCCAATCATCCTACTGGCACCATGATCACTGGCACTCCATATTTTAGATTCTCAGCGTGGAGCATTGTGTTGCTGAGACTATTGACTGGAAGTTCGTCGGTGCGGATATGAAATAAATAAGGACGAAGCACTTGAGCTTCCATTTTGTCTCGGAGCTTGCTGGGAGACGTATTCAGATATCTTGTGGAGAACCAAAATATATCATCGCCGTCACACTGTCCAGGTAGATCGGCATATTCTTCATTTGTAACTATGTTATGAATGATTGCATGCTGAGTGGATGGTAAAGAAGCGTCTAAGGATGGCCTGCTCCAATATGCGCTTCAATATCATCCATAGAACACTAGTAAGCCCTACTGGCAACAACTACCCGAGGAGTGCCGTTGCCCCGCTCTGAATATGGGCATGATGGTGGTCTCTCCCGGAGCACCAGGGGGAATACCATCCCAAAATATCTGCGAAGTAGCTTTTTAGGAGCTTCTGCCAGACTAGTACGATTTCTTACACGAGTTTAGTGTGCTCGCGGATTTCCCATCTGAACCTATTTCAAATGGTATGAGAAGCACTTATGTCCTTTGAATTTGCATGGGGCGTGGAAGCGAATATGGAGGTTTGCGAGTTATCTAGTACACTCAAGGTTTGATGTTTCATTGAATCACTTCTCGCGACAGTTTTTGCAATTCACGACTTCATGTTTTCAGATGAAACAAGTGTTTGTTTGTATGCTCCTTCACCTCAGGGCGCACGCATCACTTAGTCTCCAGGTGTGTGCGTTTCATCCCCCGAATTGAAGTCTAAACGCTTATGAAATTCTTTTTGACTGCAGCACGCCAATTGCTAATATTAAATATTAGGTGCTGTTTTATCCGTATCCGATCCCCATCCACTACATGCCTTACGGACAACAACAACGGTGGTGAGAACAAGTCACTCAGCAGGAATGCATCGTGCATTGTCACATTTACAAGCAATCGGGTCATTTTAAAGTACATGGATGAGTGAGCCGTTGGTCGTTGAAGCCGTGACCAATTAGAACACTCTTGGAGCCTTGGCACAAGTGTGGGGTACACAGGCGGCCTTGCCGCGTATACAACACTACCTCCGCCTTAGCTCGAATGGCGGTCAGACCTGTAGCGTGTGTTCTGCCTGGGACAAAATGTAAACTGCCGACTCACAGGAGTGCCCAATGATGGAGTAATGTGGGTTAGGTAATCACTTCAAGCCTGCTGTACAAACTGATCCAAAAGACACTGAAAGAACACATCTCCTTTGACCGTTTGAACTGTATACTGCATAAGCACATGAGCCTCAGCAGCAGCAGTAGTAGTAGTAGTCGGCGCGCTGAACCACCTCCTCGTGGTGCCGACTGGGCAGTCTGGGTGCAAACCTTGACTGGCTAAGCGTTCAGCAACTCCAGATAGGGCCAACCACTCTACCTGGTTTCAAAGTACTGGTTACAATCGATCAAAACAATAAACTTACCGCCAGCACCTCCGTGCAGGCTTCTACCAGTACACAGGATAGGCGAGCGGAGTACGCCTGTTCAGAATGTGGCCGAATTTGCAAGTCGAACGCTGGCTTGTCGGCGCATACTCGTATGCATCGACGCAGGAATGATCG
>QNGE01000476.1:95739-235822 GCA_008508345.1 Paragonimus westermani
AGAAGACCACAGACACTCAAGTTTCTGAAAAGAAGAGCGGATTAATTGTCAATGACCACGTTGTTGGCCGATGCAGTCATTAACAGAAGTAGAGTAAGTATACCGATATGACCTACCTGAGCCTAGCGTACACGCCGCCTCTTCGCCGACGGGGTACTATGAGTACGTTGGTGACCTACCAGCCCCAGACGGCCAGCGCATTCGCGGCCGCACACAATAACAACGGTAGTGAGAACAAGTTACTCAGCAGGAATGCATCGTGCATTGTCACATTTACAAGCAATCGGGTCATTTTAAAGTACATGGATGAGTGAGCCGTTGGTCATTGAAGCCGTGACCAATTAGAACATTCTTGGAGCCTTGGCACAAGTGTGGGGTACAAAGGCGGCCTTGACGCGTATACAACAGGTGCCTCGTATCTATATCCAGGTCACTAAGACCGAAGACGTTGAAAACGTGCCATTCAAGCCGAAACCTTTGCTGTACTCTCAGTTCCGGATACGCTGTTTGCTACTAAGTGTCATGAAATCGTATAGAAGAAAATGTTCACATTAAGTTCAAGGGTGTCGCGCGCACATCACAAGGAGAAATCAGCAAGCATACACCTCTTACATAAACAGTGTAAATCCAACTTTTCGAAAACTTCCGCATGCGAGTCTAAAATGCATAATGTCTGGGGATGCGGTTGTCTTGAAACAGTGAATCTTGACCTACACATCAAAATCACTCACTGTAGAACAACTACGTGTACAAACTGCTCGATACAGAATCACCATTACTGAAGAACGCCACGATTGCCCCTTGAAAACAATCCTGATTAAAATGTTAGTTAGTAATGGGCAATCAACCCGAGTATTACAACTGTGTGTGCATCAAAACGGGGGAATCCTTTAACAGGGTATACACAAGTGCAATTTTTAATCTTCACTATTGCTTTCGTGGATGCATATTAATGCAGTGTCCCGTAAACGTTTTACTCATGCGTTGGGCTTCCTGATGCACACATTTTCACCCGTAACGGCCGTGTTCGCCTTCGATGTTACAGGCCGGGAAAGTACAATCCGTTGTGTCGCTCACTGCTGTACCAAGAAATCCAGCCTTTCGCTGTAATCTAATTCACTATTCAAAAGCTGATTTCGCATATCTTTGGATTCCATCCGACTTGCGGCTAACTAGTGAAGCCAGTCTCATTCATTTTCAGACGATGGCTCTTCTGTTCTCATATCATGGCTGAGAATTCAAACACTTCCAGGCGCGTTCTCACCTCGTGGTCCATCCAGCATGGGAACTCGCATCAGAAACACAAGAGGAAGAGTGATAACAAAACGAAATCTCAAAACCCGAGATTAGCTGGGAGATTACAGCTGGTATTTTCTTCTGTAGATTTGGGTGAACCGATAATATACTAAAAAGAAGCACATTTTGGAAATGTCTGCTCGGCAAATTGTACTCACAAGCTCGACTGTTGCGATGCTATCGAAAAATCATATATTCTCGGCCGACTTGTCACGTAGCGGTACACCTCAATGTTGGACTGGTTGAAGTTTGTTTGTCGCCGTATAATTAGTAGGATGCAAAGCATTCACCTCATTCTCGCATGTTTGGCTAGTTTATGAAGACTCGATCAAAAACCTGTCATTTTCCGTGTGCGACTAACGATCATGGTGAGTGTTTGCCGTTTCAAAACCGGTGAAACCACAGTCTTCTTCCTATGCCGTTATTTAGAACCTACTAGGACTTCGTTGGCCGGTATCTTTGACACATTCTCACGCTCATCTAGACCCGGATGTCTCATCCTGAGCATTTTCTGTTTACCGGTTATCACTTGCAAACTCGTCCCTGAATGCTCCGTTTTGAACTCCATCTTCCACTAGACAACCTGAGCATCCGGTTAATCTGTGTTCAAAGTAGCATAGCACAGTTGTAGCTTTGTCAGTGAAATAATAACGTGTATGAACAGTTTTTACGCACTTCCTGAAACTTCCTCATACCTGGGTGACAGAGCCACGTAAGGCATTATTACCTGCAGCCTTATTGAGGCGGCGGATCATACTCCACATACTACGGTCATACATGAGATGTAAGCTCATGGCGTCTAAGAAAAAGTTCCTACCCTGGGCTACTTATTACTTACTAATGGGAAAGAACAGAAACAAACGTGAGCCGGAGGCCTAGTGAGCCGTGCGCAGGACTTGCGCAAGCGGAAACTGAGCCAGTGCCGACAGCAACGTGAAACACTGTGTTACGCGTTACACGTTCATTCATTGCACGTTTGCCGGTTTTCACTGTTCATTTCAGTTCAGTTCAATTCACAGAACGGCGCATAGCGGCCTAGCGTTTCATTTTGTTGTGCAAGTAGGCCATGACTTTCTGCGCTTCAACTTTAAGGATCCAGCTCCAGGTTTCCTCTCCCTGATAGCTGCAGCCTGAGGGCACAATTTGTCAGACTTGTGCTGAGATGGGCACACATCCGTCCACACTCATCTTCACAAAACTAATAGTATTCTTGTGGTCCCTAGGCTGCACATGTTACATTCACATGCAAATGCAAGGCATCCACAATACTCCAGTCGTATAATACTTAGAGAAGCAATAACGTCCTGTGTGCACACTGGAAAGAGGATTTGTAGAGTGCATACGTGCACGGAAAATATTTTAGTTTTAGATGAAAATGGATAAGTTAATTATGTGGTACATGCTTGGGGATAGTTCAACCCATTTAAAACCCCTGATTACTCAGTAGCGACGCATGAACTTACTAATGCTTAGATAATCTGATGTGAGTTGCTTAGCAATAAGCGGGAGGGGGCAGAATTATCCGTACCCCATCTAATACATCATCTGGTAAGACCAGGTTTGTAAGCATATACATGTCTTTCTGTTTTTTATAGTGTTTCCAAATAGTTCCGACATCATTATCCTCCAATTTGGCACACGGCATATTTTTATAACCTGTTCATCTCGGTCTTCGTTTTTAAACAGAAAACCATATATAAAATATTGTAAAATACCAGTGTTAGTGATTTTTGTTGGTGTCATTTCAGTTTACTTTCTGTTTCCGCCGATGGGTCGTATTTAGGGGCCGTCATGAGCGATCAGGAAGGTTTTCAGTGGATGATAATATTAAAGTAAAACTAAAGCTTCAGTGTTATTGAGCGGAAGAGAAGAAGAAGACTTCGGTATTCCAGAGTGAACTTGTAAACACAAACGGGATGCTGTAATAAGATCACCTTCGACGTTTAAAAATTCTGAACTCCTCGGGACGTAAGCGTTGCCCTGCCAGTACGACCGCGCCGGTTCACATTACCTTGTGAATGTAAACTCACTACAAACCACTAGCATCAAAGTTAGTGGGTCGGCATATGTATCGCAGTTATGCTCTCAGCCGTGTAATGAATTCGCACTATCTCTACTTCTGTAGGTTACATTCACTAGGATAATAGTGTTGAGCTATTATCGTTAGGAACGCCGCTTAACCAGTCTAACGCTCGTTTGAATTCTGAAGGTCGACTGGAATTTTCCGTCGACGCACTCTTTCTCTCTGGTGGCTGCGGTGCGGTTGTGCTTAAGGTGCTCTCAGGTCCAGCTCCCTAGCACCCCTCAGTTGTTACGTTGAACTCTGTCGTGAACGGTGAGTGAATCGATAAATAAAGTTTGTTTGCGGACTCATCGTTTCCGCCCCACGACTTCCGACTCACGGTAGCATAAGGCTGGGAAAACTTGGGCGTACAAATTCATGGGTCTAGCACTAAAATTTGGTGAGCCCGTTTCCATGAGCTTTTTTTACTGCTTTTTATTATTTATTGCACCCTTCGTCTACGCTAGATTCAGTTATTTCTCCCGTATTTGCATACTTATATTCATTCATACACAGCACTAAATTTCGTGCCCTGGTTCCACTATTTTCTAAGCGTTTGTATTTTTTCAGCATCAGTCAGACGTCAAACTGGAGCTCGCAGAGATGGATGCGAATGAGAACGCCTTAAGCTTCTGATGGTGGGGAATAGTGGTGGTGTTGTTTGTAGCTCGGGTTGATTGTTTTCGTATTGATATGTTCGCCGTGCTTGGCATTTAGGTTGCAAACGTTTCATCACCAAGCGAGGTGACATCATCAGGAGCGCTGGAAAATGCAGTCAAAAGATGCAACCACTGCTCAATTCTACGGACTACCAAAACTACACAAAGATGGTGTCCCACTACGACCAATTGTATCTCTACCGGGCACACCGACCTACAATTTGGCCAAAGACCTATTCAAACGGCTACGACATCTCATCAACGGATCAGAACATTCCATCAGCAATGCTGTAGAATTTTTGAACAAACTAAAACATGTGAGGATAAAAGAAGACGAAGCAATGATTTCGTTTGATGTCACAGCACTCTTCACGTCCATTGACCTCACCCTAGCCAAAGAGACACTGCGAAAGCTGTTAGAAGAAAATCCCCGACCGAATGAATCATTGAAACCGGAGAGCATATGCAACCTCATAGAGCTATGTTTGTCGACGTACTTCAAATTCGATGGTCAAATCTACGAACAACTTAAAGGAACTCCTATGGGTTCGCCCATATCCGGATTTATCGCAGAGGCGGTCATGCAGAGATTAGAGAATATCGCGCTACCAACGATCAAACCGAAACTCTGGGTACGATATGTTGACGATACATTCGTAATCCTTAAACGCTCAATGATTGAAGACACGTACAGACTGCTAAACAACATTTTCAACGATATTAAATTTACGATGGAGATGGAAACCAACAACCAACTACCGTTCCTAGATGTGCTAATCAACCGCAAACCTGATGGAACACTGGAGACCTCAGTTTATCGGAAAGAAACACACACGGACCAACTCCTTAGTTTTCACAGCAACCACCCAGTCTGCCATAAAAGAAGCTGCATCCGAACCCTGTTCAAACGAGCTGAAACACACTGCAGCACCGCAGAGCTCCGAAAAAAGGAAGAAAACTACCTATACCGAGTATTTCTTTGCAACGGATACCCACGAAATTTCATCAGACGGAGTCTATTACAAAAAAACAGAGAGTCCAACACTGCTCAGCCACCAGCAAAACGAATTGCACTACCATACATCAAAACCGTATCAGAAATGACCGCAAGACTACTGAGAACACACGGCATCACCCTAGCGCACAAGCCAACAGCAACATTACGAAGGATACTATCAAAACCAAAAGAACAATCCAAACCCGCCGACAGAAGTAACGTCATTTACAAAATCCAATGCAATGACTGTAGACAACACTACGTCGGCCAAACCGGACGGAAATTATCAACACGATTACATGAACACGAACTCGCCATCAAGAGGCACGATCAGTTTTCCCTGATCTCCGCCCACGAGGACGAAACTGGACACGCTTTCAACTTGAACACCGCAGAAATCCTTACTCAAGCAAATACCAAACATGCAAGAGAGTTTCTCGAAGCTTGGTACTCATCAACCGGTTCAATAAACAAACACATCGAACTAGACAAAATCTATGAACCAATGCGAATCAAGGATTTGAGGAGACGTAAACGTCATCAAGCCCAAACGACAGAGAGCAGCCAATCAGACTCCGGCCCAAGGACTCCAGGGAACAACCAATCGGACATCAGGTCAAAGCTAAATTGCGACAAAATCAACCAATAGTGGGTCAGGCCAAACACGACAGAAACCGACCAACCAGAATTCAGACCAGTAGGTCAACCCACTCTGCTGTATAAGAGCAGGCATCGATCCAACTTCAACAAACGCCAAATTCAAAATTATACGCCGAACACTCACGCACTGATGATGTCACCTCGCTTGGTGATGAAACGTTTGCAACCTAAATGCCAAGCTCGGCGAACATATCAATACGAAAACGCCTTAAGCTTCCGTCTCCCCGATTATGTCCTGGATGACCCAGAGTACTGGCCAGCGCAGCTTGCGATACAATTCCAGTTATCGCGCATTATTCAATCGTTCGCTAACGATTCAAGTTCACACCGAGTTACGCGTAATCTGTTAATCCAATAAATGCCTCTCAATATTCAACGACAGAGATAATCTATCCTCGAAACGATTAACGAGAAGGCGCTCGTAATAACTGGAATTAATACGGTACTAATTGAACCAATGTACAAGAAAATTGTCTCTCACCTCGAATGTAAAAATTCTCAGAAATCAAAGAAAGTGCCCGCACAACAAATTGACGACCAGGCACCGATCAACAATGGTAGACGGTAAAACGGGTTGAGCTCACTCAACCAAATGGTCATTGGTTTGGTCAGAGCAAAACGACTGTTTATCCATCGAGAAACGACGAAATCATAAGTTACTCAAGAAAAAATGTGGAAGAAAATGTCTAATTTCGGTATTTGGAAGTTTACAGGGCTCGGATTAATAGGGGTAAGGGAAACGGTTAAAGTGGGTTGTGTAAGAACAAGGATGATTAATGTATCTCATTTGGGGAAGAGAGCAAAGCGTAGGGCCACCTTTCAACATCAAGCAAACCTCAGCAAGCTCAAAATAACGCAACAACCCTTGACAAAATCAACGCGCATCTCTATCCAGACTGCCAAGTTTACCTACTTGGCTACCGCGTTGCCAATGTCGGTCGCATCCTTACGACGCACTGAAGAACGCATTCTCAGAACGTGCTGTCGTATCGGAAGAGAAGCTTCTTAAGCAGGTCCTCAGCAAGCTACAGCTTGGAGATCTCACTCCATCTCAATTGCTTCGACAGTTAAAACAGATGGAAGAAAATCACAAGACTGACGACAAACTCATGCGTTACCCAACTTTCTACAGGCAATTATTTCTCCATTCATTTCAACGAGTTCTTGAATAACTTGGCAAAATCAGCTGACTCAGTCATCCAACGCATTCCAAACAAAATGCATCGGGTCGAGGCACACACAGAAAACATACCCGCCGAAGTGATAGCAAAAGTGGAAGAACTTTGTCTGGAAATCCAAGCTCTTAAAGCTTCTCGCTTTCGCCCCGCCTCCAGAAGACGTAGCCGTTCTAGGTCACGTTCAAGAACGGGATACTGCTGGTACCATAACATTTTTGTGACCAAGGCACGAAAATGCGTTAAGCCGTGCACTTTCTCAACCGCCTCGGGAAACGCAAATGCAAGCAAGTAATGGCGACAACAGTTGCTGGCAGTCCTAACCCCAGTCGCCTATTTTTATACACGATGGGAGTTCTAGGTTGCGTTTCATAGCGGATACCGGCGCTGATGTCAGTGTCGTACCACCTAGAAAAGAGGACACGCCTCAATCAACAACCTTCCAGCCCCAGGCCGCCAATGGGACTCCAATACGCACTTTTAGCACACGCTCCTTGACGTTGGACGTGGGCCTGCGGCGTGCTTTTTGTTGAGAGTTCATTATAGCGGATGTGCCAGATGCCATTTTGGACATGGATTTCTTAAATCACTTTGGATTGGTCGTTGACGCAGGTCACCACAAGCTCCTAGATCCCCTAACGAGTATATCCTCTATAGGGACCACTTTTTCGACGACTGTCCTCAGCCCACTGCCTGCTGAACCAAGCGGTGACGATAGATATCGAGCGATGTTGCGCGAATTCACGGGATTGACACGTCCACCTAACGAGTTACCTGCCGTCATTACGGACGTGATACACCCCATCAAAACGAAAGGTCCACCAGTTTTTCAACGACCGCGAAAGCTGGCGCCAGACAAACTGCGCATCGCTTGTGCCGAATTTTAACACATGCTGGACATGGGTATAATCCGCCCCTCTGACAGCCCATGGGCATCTCCTCTGCACATGGTTCCAAAGAAGACAGAAGGTGATTGGCGTCCTTGCGGAGCTTATCGTGGATTGAACAATGCCACTGTTCCAGATAGGTACTCTGTGCCACATGTCCACGATCCAACTACCAGCTTCACGGGCAAAACAATCTTCAGCAAAATCGACCTCGTCCGCGTCTATTGCCAGATACTGGTGGCACAAGAGGATATACCCAAGACGGCTACTACCACTCCATTCGCTTTGTTCGAATTTGTGCGCACGCCTTTTGGCCTTCGTAACGCTGCACAGACGTTCCAACGTCTAATTATTGAAGTCACCCGTGGACTAGACTTCATTTATGCATACATAGACGACACCCTCGTGGCTAGCTCTTCCCCGGAAGAGCATATAACCCAGGTACGGAAGCTGCGGTTCTGAAGTCACGTTGGGCTAGAACTGTGAGTTCTCGAGTTTCAGTAAATTCCTTCAGTGTCATCGGCCTATTTGAAGTGCGAAGCTGTCTCCAAGTGAAATCATTACTGTCTTTGATCAGATGCAGGTATTTTTCTGTGTTGAGGGGTAAATCAAATTGTGCTGACCAAACGGACAATTCTACTCAGTCATATTGGATAACACCCATATTTGAATTTTCTACAGTTTTGAAATCATCGGCACACATCATAGGAGAGCAATAGGGATATGGTGAATTCATTTGCGTCAACTAGAAAGAGTAGAGATCTTAGAACTGACCCCTGTTGCACTCCACTTAATACATACTAGGCTTCTGAGCTAGATCCACTGGCGGCTACTTTGAGCACGCTTTCTCAGGGCTGATCCGCTACCCATCGGTAGTTGACCGGTGTTGTCACGTAATGCTATAGTTTCAGTACTAGCAATCAGTGATTAACCAAGTCGAACGCCCCATAAAAGTCTAGATAATATACCTCCACGGGTTTGCCCCTCTACAACACGTTGCGCTAGTCCATCCACAAAACGTAACAGAGTAGATAGGCGACACCTTTCCTGTATGAATCCAATAACTTGCTTTTGGTTAAGTGCTCAGTAATTTTGTTTGTGATGGCGGTTCCGCACATTTTCCGTGGAATGTGAGTAAAGACTCATTAGCTATAATTACCAGCTGTCATTGAGCAGAGGTACGGGATTTACCTCACCTCAGTCCTGGACCAATGTACCTTCTGTGATGGATTGGCTAGGCAGGTTGGCTGTTGGAATGGATGATACACAAGCTAGCGAACGGATGATGACCTCGTGAATACCATCTCACCTTGGGGCTTTAAGAGTGCTTTGCTGCCGCAGTTTCCTCTCTATCGCATGAGGTGTTATGTACCCATGAGTCATTTCTTCGATCGATGCAGATGGCAAACTTAAGGTGAGGTTTTGCTGAGCGGCCTTTAGGCGGACACCTGGGAAGTAGAACGAGTAATGTTCCACTTTCTCATGAGCGTCTGTAAGTGGGTTGCCATCAAAGAGCCTGAAGTTACATACGTCCCTGCGCATCGCTGACTTAGTTTGGACATATGCCTGACATCACTGTGATGTTACTTTGGAACCTCGAGGTAGCGCCGATTCGTAGGCGGTCCTGGCATCATCCCGCATTTCGACAATGCAGTCGCTTTCGCGAAGGCAGAGTGAAAACTTCTCGCGGTCATTTATCTTTTAAAGGTTAGTCAAATTCATTCTATCTCCGAGGTGATTTATCTGTGTTGGCTGTCCACCAACGGCGTTGGATGACTCCAATTCAGAGACGCAACAACTAGGATCAAGCTGTCGAGTTCAACTTTTCCGAAGTTGCGTAGTAACTCGAAAGTCATCGAATGTCATTGGGTACAGAACCCGAAAGTGATGGGCACATAGTCACCATTCCCAGTGGAAGCACCCATGACAAGTCTTGTTCCTCGTATCTGCTCACCGCCAGACCAAGCAGTGAGGGGGACCTGCTCTTGTCTAACACGTGAGTTGTATCTCACGTGCTGAATCAACACGTTATTGTGAAGAAACTTTGGCAGGCGTGTCCCAGAACTTCCTGCAGCAGCTCATTCATTATCCCAGTCGATGATAGCTACGATAAAATCTCCAAAAATTAGTGGGCAATGCAGTTTGGCAGTAATAAACATCGAAGGTAACGAGAGTCGTCTTATTCTCATACGAGAGTTTCTACAACTCCACTTAATTGAGAGTTATAGAAAGTGTGCCTAAAATGACGCAACTAATCCTGTTAAAAATGTATAGAATGCGACATATTTTGCTTCGTCCCGCAAAGTGATGTTTGCACCTATCTCAGTGACACGTGCTATCACAGCATGTTAACGGACACAGACTTTGTTTTCCGTAGCATCTCACATGTGTGGAGATACGTTCTGAAATACAGAAAGACTTCCGTAGATATACATGATATATATACCTATGAATATAGAGTTATATATGGTCAGGTAATAAATATGCATATCTACTGTAACGCGAAACCGAAACCAGTGAGCGCGCACGAATTGAATTTGGGTTCTGTAACGGGGCGTGCTGCTGTGTTGTTGGTGCCGTTTTAGCCTTCGTTTGTTTAAGTCGTGTGCATGGCTTAGTGGGCCTTCAGCTCATGTTTGTTTGTATTGTTTCTCTTTTCAAAACTGTCGTTCGAACCCCTACTTCGGAAGATCGTTGTCCCCTGGTGCGTCCACGTTGCCCAAAGGTTGGTCCGCGAAGTCACGGGCCTCAAGAGTAGAGTCGGCTGGCCTGCGTGTTACACGACCCGTAATTACGTGTGCTTAAGTCTGCATAACCAGATATGCACATATAGGTGTATATAGATATACGTGTACCACTCACACTATACGGCTTGATGCATTTATATTTTTCTTTCAGTGTAAATATATAGTCCTATATCGAGAAATATATGATTATGCGCCGTTGATATGTACGCATATTCCGGTACCAGTTAATTTGAAAACCGTTTTATCTACTAGCCAATCAGAAAATTCGACCTTTCAGATGTTTTTTTTCGTACATGGGAGGAAACCGGCTCCCGGAATTGATAGTCTTCACATCCTCGATAACTTGGAATATTGAGCCACAATACACAGGTAACGACTGAGATGGTCGGTCTGCTCGACTTCATCACGCTTTCTAGTATTTGAATGTTCGACAGTGACGGAGGATCCCTGCAGCTGATTATACATTTCGGCAGCTAAAAGAGGCAAGCCACCTCCCCACCTTCCGTCTGGTCTATCTTGTTTGTAACCGCCATATCCCACCGGATGCAGCCCATCGTACTGCGCATTCAACCTGAGTCAGGATTCTATGATGGGAATCACGTCGTAACCACCGGCTAGGATGATGAATTCACCTTATTTGTTTTGATGTTACGAACTTCCGTGTAATCGGCCTCCGTGCGCCAGAGCTCCAGCAAATTGGGCCTTTTATATCGGGAGTCCTCGAGAATCATACCCGAAATCGGATTCCATTTACTGCCACGTTTGGGATGTCGTATTAAGGAACCCAGGATGCTCTGGGGAATGTGTGTACTCTCCCGGGACCTGTTCGTAATAGGGGGAAAACCAATTGGAGGGAACACTCGGCAACCCGTGCCTTCGACTTGTTCAGTGAACAGATACCTTTTGGCGATGCAAGATTACGCAATTCTGGAAAGATTTCAAGTGTGTTGGTGGACCCAACCTTTATGTTCAGTGAGTTTGCGAGCATTTGAGGCCAGTGGAAAGAGTGTACATTATTCCTCTGTGAACGTCAACAGGGAAGCTGTAATTGATGTCGAGAAATCCCTACCTGCAGCTGTAGACTCAGCCGCGGATGGCGGAAAGAATGTAGTGGGCCTTGTGCTTCTGAGCTGGAATCAAGTCATATCAGCATTTCGAAAAGAAAGTTCGGACTCTACCATGCGTGTTTTTCTGTCTTTGCCCCCAGAAGATTTGTTTAGGAAGCTTGGTGAAAGCTTCATACCAGACAAGCGACTCTTTGTAGTGTATGAGATTTTCAGGGCGTGTATCAGTGAGTAACTGAGAGTCAAAACTGGCGAATCAGCACCTACTGCAACTAACGCGGATAAAATCTTTTGGAGGGCTTGTCTTACACATGGGCAGGATTATTACCTCTCGGGTTGGGGGTGCAAGCATTGATAAGGAAAACTTTTGTCGAGCAAGAAGGTTGCACATACTGGGTCACCAGCTGTGAGCGCCGGATTACAAGTAGTGTTTGACGAACCATCAAACAGTCGCTCGGAGGGTCCACATTATTCGTAGATCGGCTCGACAGAGTCTATGTTGGCCGCAACCAGAACTCGGTGCACTTCCTGGGGCAGTGAAGCAAGAAGTGTGGAGCCGTGTGCCATAACCGAACCATTGAAGGGCGCAGTCTCTTGCACGAAATGGCTAAGAAAACAAACTACAATATGTATGCAAGATATAAATCGATGTATAATAAAAAGGAGAATGAGGCGATGTACACTCAAACTCCAGGTTACTTTGGATAATGCACCCCTATAGTATTGAGACTATGTAAAGAAAAGAGAAAATGAACTAAGTTACTAACGTTAATGTCAGAATTTCGGAAAAAAAGTGAGACTATATGAATAAGTTGGGCAACATAATGGTTGAAAACTAAACTGTTTAGAATGGAACGGTACTGGAGTGAAATAAAGTAGTTGAAAAATAAAAGAAAGAAGCAAACTGGACCAAAATCTGAAAAGCAATATGTTGCAATATAACCTGACTCGAATTTCCCGTCAGAGTGAATCCTCTTTAGTATCACTCCAGGGTATCGCAAATTTTGACCGATTTCGCAACCTCCAAATAAAGATTTACGCGGACGAATTTTTGGCAATAATATTGCTCCTCTCCAATCTGAGTTGTACTTGAGTTCAGAAGGATTGCCAAAATCTCCACCGAAATGGCGTTCCCGACCGAGGTATACTGTTGTACTGAAGAGTTAGACAATGACTTCGTGAGACATATTACGTTCCGCAAGGTCTAAAGAAAGATATAGGTACCTGGCTATCGTCCAATTCATACTTTGCGTATTACCATGAGAGAGAGGGAAAAGGAATTTGCTGCTTTTGGGTTGATTGGGTGCAATTTTCCCCGCATAGACAAGGAAGCGTTCCAACTTCTTCACGGGATGTATATTAGGCCACTCTTCGAGTGTTTTAATTGGGTCATGCATATGGTCCTGAAGAAGGGCACACTCATTGTTGAACATGTCCAGCACTCGGTTACAAAAGTACTCAGCTCCAAGAAATGTCGCGTACAAGTCTCATCTTGAAATTCATGATTTGTATCCACGTGAATTTGGAAGACTTCACTGTGAATCAGTTCTCACAAACTTCTATGGGGAAGGTCTTTTGGAACAGCTCTTCACTACAGCGAACGATGCTGGCCAGCGGAGATGCGATAGAAGAGTCTTCATCTTAGTTCTCCGACCTTCCTCAGACAGTAGTTCGTTTCTTATTGGGCTATTAACCGTCGAAACAGACATCCTGCTGAGATCATTAGCAGCGCTTCTAGGGACTGCTTAGAAGCACTGCCTCAATTCCACTTATCTAGAAGTTCACAAAGCGAATTAACTCGTTTTGTTCTTAGTATTTAAGGCGATTCTCAACAGCGGTACTACTTTCTGTTTTCATTGATTGCCTGTCACCTCAGCAGACGCCCGCTTGACACAGCGAGGAAAGCTGATTGAATCCGAGTACCTTCAATCACTGCTCCGAACCCATGTATCCACTGCTGCGTGGCTGAATGACGTCTGCAATACTTCATGAATCTTTTGACCAGAGACAACAACGGATTAGGTTGACGCATGGCTGTGTCGGAAACTTGACCTATCTTTACACGCGCGATTACCCATATTGTATAATTCTCTCAAACTACGAATGTCGACGGAAGCCCCAGTCGACCTGCAGAATTCGAACAAACCGTGTCTTACAATATCTACTATCTACAAAATAGCAGCTACAATCACAGCACATTCGTTTCACGGCTTTCGAATGATGCTTGTTGAAAGCAAATTAGTATGCCTGTCTACACTGTTGGGTGCCGAAACGATGTCACTTCAACGTGCCAGCAGGCGTGTGACTCGAACTTGAAGATCAGTTGCTCCCGTCGTTTTTTATTCTTTACCTGTAGGTGTCTAGCATTTGCTTGTTAAGGTTCATCGTACAAGCAAATTATCGTTGTTCGCCTGGTTCGTCCCAATCAGTTGATTATGAATGAGTTTCCCCAAGCCATATATGCATCTAGCCGGCAATATGCCCCACGACTCCTATCCACGACTTATCAAACATTGTGACAGAAAGGTGTTAGCCGGGATTCAACGTGACATGCGACAGATGCGCCAACAATCGTGTGCGTGCCTTAGCACAGAGCTACATAAACTGCACGAAAATATTCCGACCTGTGTTGGGTCTGTGTAAAATGCAAAGCCAGTGGGAGAAAGTTGCTCAGTCTTTCAGACGGATCGGAATCCGTAAGAGGTCTTTCGCACATCTCGACTTTCTCTACCCATTCTCCAAGCCATACCACTAACCAGACTCGGAACTCTGCCCTGTAAAAACCGGAATTAATCAGCACGGAACCTCAAGGAAAGTTGAGAGCACTCCGACGAGCTTCTGTGAACAGTCCATACGCCTCACATTAACAGGTGACCTTCTTGTGCACTCAATGCCACATGGGTCAACAGATTTAGGCTCTAAGAACCACATTCCGGTTTCCCCAAAATCCCAAATCGACAATGCACCTGCTCAGGGATTACAACAGACAACCACTGGTACAGCCACTAGACCTGCGACACCAGTAGCATTGACGCCAACAGGGAAGATGTAGGACGATGGAAGGTCGTCCATAAATCACCATGTGTACCTCAATCCCAATCGTCCGACAAACCTCGGTGCGGTTCTCGCAAGGTGAACGCTACACCGGGCTCATCTATGTAATTTTAAGGCCACTCTACGTAAAAAATAATACATTTAGACAGTTACAAACTTCCTGTGTGACCACCCTGAAAAAGGAATACAAAAAATTATCCACGCCCCCAAACCGCTCATACCGCACCCTAAACACAGGAGATCCTTGGAAAGATAATTAGTTCCGGATGTCCTGTAAAACGCCGGACTACCCACCACGATGAAATGGCGCCGAGCACACAGATTAGGTAAATGGACAGTAACTAACACGCAAACGAACAGTCACGGACCGTTCCTGATCGAATTTCGAGACGGCAGCATTGGAAATCCGGTACTAACTAAAGCTGACACGAAAGCTTGGAGGATGCCAGGCATAAAAGTCACAGAACACAACCATGCCCGGCAAATATGTCGCATATGTGGAAATGTCAGCTGTACCAGGAGCCATTTGCAAGAGTCTTGACTCAAACCAGGGTCATGAGGCGAAACACAGCTCCAAAGGAACGAGACAACGATGCAACCGAAGAGAAAAACAGTGTACATTGGTCCGGTTCTTATTCCCGTATCTGAAAAAAATGGACCGATCGCTCGGAGGTTTCTTCCGTGAGGTGAGATACGACCAAAATGCCGGGTGGTCAGAAAGCAAGATCGTCGGAACTAAAATACATGCTGGCGGATTTATGCAGCCTGCTTGAAAAGAGAGACGAGCTACAAACAGCGGTCTACTCCGTAGATACTCGCTTCCTCGCAGAAACCTGGCCCGAAGACAAAACAGACCTGGGGGACTGGGCACGTGGGTTCCAATGGTATTGCAATGATCGTTGCAATACAGTTGGGGTGCAGCTGCCACCCGTTGATCAAACGTTTTATAGAGCAGTCACCCGTGAGCTGTGACTGTAATTGCGTGGGTATTTGAACCAATGGCAGCCTGCTTCATGTGAATCCCCACTGGTTTTCTTCGGAGTGTATTGTAGTCCGGGTGCAACATCAGAGGAAGACTAGACATTACTGGAATCATTCCAGTCGGCTTGTTAACCGGGCTGCCGCCTGCTCGTTTTGGGAGATTTCTGTGCTCCTGAAGTCAACTGGTTATTGGGATCTGTTAGTGGTAGAGGGTCATAAGTTGGTCAACCTAGTCAACAAATTTGCACTAACACAGCATGTTAGAGTGACCGCGAGACTTCGGCCCGGTCAGACAGCCTTATTGCTAGACGTAGTCCTAACTGGGCACGGCACTGACACCACGAACTTATCACCTGCGACACCACAGGGAAAGACTGTTCATGTGATGATTAACTTTTCGTCCCAGTGTTCACCGTTAGTAGAGCAGGCACACATGGCGCAACTTCTCCACCGAACTGACGACAAAAACCTAATTCGGGAAGCTGAGTAAATGATGTGGAACTCAACATTTACCATAGAGGACGTCGAAAGTTTGTGGTCGAAATGCTTCGACAAAATCCGGGCTCTTACATATAGAAACTTCACCCAGAAACATGTCGGAGGAAGGGCTCGGAGGCCATGGGTTCGCATAAGAGTCGAGGGAGGTTACCGGCGTAGTTATATGGATTGAAAGGCACATATTCAGCAAAAGGGGTTTAAAAGCTTCATGGTATACAAAAAAGCTCAAAACGAAGCAGCCAACTTAGCAAAGAATGCCCGTCTGTTTTATGGGCTCAACCTGGCAGGGGAATATCAACAGAACCTCAAGATGATTTATGGTTATGCCCAGTCCAAGTCATCTATAATAAAGGTGGTTGGAGCCACACTTTCTTAAACCTGAGAGATTATATAGAGTGACGCGAGCACACTGGACACATTTATGGCACCGTTCCAAAGTTTCTATCGCTCAGACAATGGAGTACCCGTGCTTTGGCCTAACACCGTGAGCGTAAACCAGGTGGATCAAGACATTATGCCCGACGAATTTGGAAAAGCGATATCCCAGCTAAACAGCACAAAGCCCGCAGGACCCGATTACATCCACCCTGATATCCTAAAACGATTGATCAAAATGTTGGTGCTGCCATTTACCCAAATGGTCAATCTCATATTAGGAAGAGGGGTAGTAGTGAGAGACTGAAAAAAAGCCATCATAATTCCCATCCCCAAACATGGCAGCGGAGCAGAGGTTGGAAATTACTGACCAGCAATCTTGACTAGTTTTGTCAGCAAAACTGCCGAACCTATATTACGAGGGAGGGTGTGTAAATTTCTGTGCCAACAGAAATCCTTCAGAGGCCCTCAACATGGTTTTCCAGAAGACAGGTCTTGTCTTACAACTCTGCTGACATTTTGAGTCACTGTCACGGAAAAGCTGAAAAGAAGGAAGTGGTCTAGGTGTGTTATCTAAATATTCAGAAGGTCTTCGATCCTGTCAACCACAGGCTTTTGTGCTGGAAACTACGAGAAGCTGAAACCTTTCCTAGTATCTGCAGGTGGACACAGACGTTTCTAGTTGGAAGGTCGTTTAGAGTAGGAGTAAGCGAATTACCGTTGGACAGAGGTCCGCCGTTAAGTGGGGTACCTCAGGGGTCAATCCTCGCCCCTCTGCTCTTCCCGGTATACACAAATGACCTGGCAAACGACCTAGCCTGTCCATGGTATCAGTATGCAGATTATATAAAGCTGGTAGGTAGTTCTTCAGACTTGGACGCTCTCCTAAATGGCACTCTGAGAATTTGTGAGTTGACGTTAAAGTGGGGTTTACCGCATAACGTTCTCAAAAGTCATTTCCTCGCTAATGCAATTCAGTCAACCACCAGGTATCTGGGGATGCACATGGACAGACAGGCGAACTAACGACTAAGCGGCACACGACAGACTTGGGTATCCACTTCACCAGTACGTTCGCTCCAACTACTCAATGTACCGCATCCGCGACAAAAGAACGGCGGGAATTAAATCGACTGAAAACAACGATCGCTAACCCTTGTCCAGCAGTGTTCATTCCACTGTGCTTCGTTATAGTTCGCCCCACTGGGAATATTGTGTCCACGCTTGGTCACCATATCTCAAAAAGGGCATAGTCGTCCTCGAAAAAGTATAAAGGCTCGCCGCACGTATGTAATGGGGTATGAAAGGTCTACGCTACCAAGACCGAATAAGTTCGTTGAACTAATTTTCACTCGAACGCCGGCAGGTAAGAGGAGACCTTATTGAGATGTACAAAATTACCCACCACACCGAAACAAGTCCACGGTAGGTTTGATCGAGATGTTTCAGGACAGACAGCTGAGGGGTAATGGGTGCACAACCAAGAAAACAAGAGCACGATTGGTTGTCTGATTTAAATTTCTCACTAACCGAGTAGTCAACACGTGGAGCAAATAGCCTGCAAAGGGCATTGGAGCCAAGAGCGTGGATACATTTAAAAGAGAGGTAGACAAGTGCTGGAACAAATTTTTCTCACTTTGTACTGATCGAAGTGTGATTTGTTTGAGCTGTTTAGGGAAACCATGATTGCCATTTCTTTGCTTCTATCTCTACCCTCAGACTGCCACTGAACACATTCACATCGCCAGAAGACGCAGTCACTGGTCACACCAGTCAAGCGTCAGGACATCACCAGACAGAAGCCTTCACCAAGTCCTAGAATTAAAAATTGAAATTTGAAAAGTGTTTAACATGTTTCGCCATTGGCGGCTTTTTAAATATTATCATTTGTTATCAAGCCTTTGATGTTACGTGTTGTGTCAGTCATAAGATAAAATGCTTTATTACAAACCCAGTAAAGGGAGCGAACCGGAAATAGATGTTTGTAGGTCCCTTCAAACATTTCCGCTCATACCGGCGTTGGCTATAGTTACATGGTCGGGGCACATGGACGTAGTAAAATATATAGAGCATACAACGTCAGGTACACTGTAACGGGTATTATCTGAGTGTGTATGTCCTTCGACAATTTGATGCTTCTTTCATACTGCCGAAACCACGGGCTTGTACATTCTTAAATGTTCGTAAGTTTTATGTGACTGAGAATTGCTTTCGTAATACGCCCGACCACATTTGATGTTTTTGGAGGACACCTTGCTAAGTGTTACAGACAGCAACCAGTGACGTAGTTCACTTCGAACGCATTTAATGCGCCTATAGGCGCTCAGAAAAACCGTACTATGGATTTTGTGATGTAACCCTATGTCCTGAGAACCACTACGGACCATGCGCAATAATCCTACGCCGCTCATACCATTGTATATGCATTCATGGCTGGTCCGGACTACTCCTATATAATGGTGTCAGCTCAAATAGTGAGTTAACAGCGCAGTCACTGAATAGTTCGTTATGGGTAACCCTAGTCTAAGCGTAAAAAGAGCACCAAGAAGACGTCCAAGTAAGAAAACGTTGCGGCCGCAACGCTGGCCCCTTGCGGGCCATGACGGCCTAACGGCGGGCGGATGGCGGGCAGTGAGACTAGAGCCTCACGTGTGCTCCGCGCGGGCCGGAGAAAAAATTTGCGAGCAAAGCTTTTAACCCGTTCTGCAAAATTTGATTTTTTTAACAAACGGTTTCCCTATCATTTCCGTTACGCGCTCGAAACTTACTGACGCCGCCCATGCAGTATGTTGCGAAGTATCCACAATCATGGAAAGTTAATTAGACAGTTTACACAATTTCATTGGAAACATATACAGTTTGTTATGCAGGGTTCAGGAAATTTCTGCAGTGCACACTTGCGAAACCTGCAGAGAGGAATGCAAGGGAATTATGTAACAAAAGAACGTAAACCATAATAATACAAGTTTTATGGGTGTTTGAATGAGGCAATGAGGAAACGTAAATCATGTGATGTTCTCCGGAGTAACATTTCGTACATACTGATCACACATGGACATGTAACTAATTTTAAATAATGGCTTAAGGAATTAGACAGACAGACACGGAAATGAAGATTAAACAAGTGGGAATGCTGAATACCAAGGCAGCCGCAACGTCAACACAAACTGTTTCTGAACACACAGGGGGGATTATAACGTCTGATAGCCAAAGCCTCAGCAAACTGGAGGATATTATTCTACAACGTACAAAAGCGAACATGGCAGAATAGCTGGGAGATTCCTTTTGTCCAGTCTCAGATACGACTTTATTTTCCAAAGAGTTGAATGGATGTGTTACCAATCTGTCGTCAGAAGCGCTAACACGCACTCAAATGGAAGTCCTCTCCTCAGAATTGAAGTTTGCCATATCACCAAAGAAAGTTGAAGAACTTGAGTTATATGCCCAATTCGAAAATCTTCACGATCAACTTCAGCAACACTCGCCAACGTCTGAGGAAAACAAAAGTTGGCTGATAGCAAAACTGGTGGATGTCGCTTATCAGCATCGTAATTGCAAACAAGAACGCCAAGGTCTATTAACACTGAAAAATTTCCAAAGTTTAAGGGAGATTAGACGAAATAAAAACTTAATGGTGCTACGTCCGGACAAAGGCTCAGGTGTTGTGTTGATGAATAAAACGGAATATACAAAGAAAACTTTTGAAATTCTGAGTGGTACCCAGAAGTTTTTTCCGGATGACACTCCCGACAACACCCAAGAATTGGAAAAGGAAATCACCTGCAGGCTAGAAAAGCTGAGGACAAATGGCGTAATTTCTGCAGGCCAATGCAAGTTGTTGAAGCCAATGGGCAAAAGAACGCCACATATTTATGGACTGCCCAAAATCCACAAGCTCCATGTCCCACTTCGGTCCATTGTGTCAGTGTGCAACGCACTACAGCACAAGTTGGCCGGGTGGCTAGCTGATCTGCTGAACCGGTCAGAAAACGTTTCAGTAAGTACAGTCTCAAAGAATTTTTGAAATTGTAAATTGTGTAGACGGTTTAGATATTTTGGACAAACTGGTATGTTCTTCAGATGTGACGTCCCTCCTCACTGAAATTCCGTTACATGAAAGGTAGATAACATTTGTAGTCTTATTTTAAGCAACAATGCTCCTTTTCCTATTCCAGTATCCAAACTTAAATCATTATTACTCCTGTGCACACATAATGTGAAATTCAACCTCTATACGTTTACTTTCCGGCAAGTGGACGGCGTTGCAATAGGCAGTCAACTTGGTTTGCTCCTAGCCGATTTCTCTATGGCCAAGGTAGAATTTGCATTGGGTGAGAGGTTGTCAAAGCCAATACTGTACAAGCGCTACGTAGACGATATCCTGGCTATCTTTGATAAGTCAAGTGATTTGGAAGCATTATTTTCGGAGCTGAATCAAGCACATCTCAACATCAAGCTATTCAGAGAGAACAAAGTAAACAACTATCTCCTACTCCTGGGCATTCTATTCACCCGAAGGTCAGATGGCACGATAGGAAGATCTTTTTACAGAAAGCCTACCTGGACAGGACAGTATACACATTTTAAAAGGTTCTGTCCAGTGCAATACGAGAGAAGCCTTGTTCGAACGCTTTTTTACAGAGCACGGAGGCTATGCACAGATGATAATCTACCAAAAGAATTAAGCACACTCAGAGATACGTTGTTGGTCAGCGAGTAACCTGTGCAATTTATCAAGAAATATAGTAGTGTCATTACCCCATGAATACAAGAAACAACGGTACCAAGGAAGATGGTATATTCAGAACGCCCGTTTTTAGGGAACGGCTGGTCAACAATGACAAAAAGACGTCTAACAGCTGCTGTATCCAGATCCTATAACGCTAAAGAACTATGTATAATACAACGAACCAAGGCCTTACCAGTCTTCTCGGCTACGAACAAACAGCCTACGTCTGTCACATCCCACTGTCTATACAAATATTCATGTGGTTGCAGTATGAGCTGCATAGGAGGGACAAATCGTCAGCTGGCTTCTCGTATCAAAGAGCATGTTCCAAAGTGGCTGGAGACACAACTAGAAACACCAGGCGCATAAATCTCGGCCGATGGACGGCACCCGACATTATCATTAGCGAGACACCTAATACAAACAGGACACAGAGTTAAGGTTTTGACGCATTCTCTGTGATTTTTCGAAATCACCGGAAACGTATCCTCCAGTTTGCTGAGGCTTTGGCTATCAGACGTTATAATCCCCCCTGTGTGTTCAGAAACAGTTTGTGTTGACGTTGCGGCTGCCTTGGTATTCAGCATTCCCACTTGTTTAATCTTCATTTCCGTGTCTGTCTGTCTAATTCCTTAAGCTATTATTTCCGCCCTACGAAGCCTTATCTTAATGTTTAAAATTAGCTACATGTCCATGTGTGATCAGAATGTACGAAATGTTACTCCGGAGAACATCACATGTTGTATGGGTGTGTTTGAAATTTCATATCTCCGTAAATAATGGAGATAGAGCAAAAATGAAGCATAACAATCTTACAGCATTCCTTCTAGACATTGCAGTAATACTACAAACAAGACGTGCTTACTAAATGTACATCGTCAAGTCAAACACATTCAATCAAGTGGTCTTCACTTTGTACAGGGATAACCAATGTACATCTATGTACAGACTGATATCAGTCTACATGCAGACCGTATATAAAAATAAAACAGAATAAAAAAATGTGCCATATCCCCGCGTCTTCATCCTCCTCATTATAATTATAGAAAGATAAGGACGCTGGATATAAATAAAATGCTGAGGACAATACTGTTTGAAAACTGTTGTCCGTCCGGCCATTCAGCCTGAGCGAGTGCGGGAATCTCCGCAGCCAGAGTAGGATTCGCTGTGCTGGATATAGTTGAACAGACGTATCCTCGAGTTGGCAGGAAGGCTTTCCAGCATCCACGGGGTTTATGTCCACCCACTAATTAAATAGGCAAACTTGATATTTTATTCTGGCCCTAAGCAATGACTGAAACCGAGCAAATACGGCAAGCTGCTAAAAAGTCGTAGTTGGTTCTTGAAACGTTTGATTCAAGCCTCAGCTAGGAATCCTGGATTTTTACCTTCTGGGATAAAGTTATCTCAGGGAATCTCTGAAAATCTTCGTACGGAGGTGCAGTTTAAGACCTTTTCTGACATTTATCTGCTTGGTGGAGGTTTTACGTGAACGATAGAGCCTCAATTTTCCTCATACTTGTTGTTCCTACATTGACGCTATATCTAAAGGAAGCAGTGTTGCACTGGTTTTTCTATAATTGCGTTTCGGAGAAGTTGACGCCTACTTGATACCAGAAGAAGAATACATACCTACTCGGTGAACTTAGGCCATCTGTCTCCTACCTGCATATCTATTAGTGAATCATTAAATCACTGCTACTTGTCTAAGATTGGCACAATAGTGCCACTGTTGGACAAGTAGCAGTGATTTAATACGCTGATAGACCAAAACCATGTGACTATAGTCACATGGTTGTGGTCTATCAGCGTATTAAGTTGTTCAAATCCCATACGTCCATTCACATCACATTTACTTATAGTGTACATTAACTGTCAAGTAAGCCATTTGATTGGCTTAACTCGTGCATGACATAACGCATAACGTGATATATGCAACATATATTGACAGTGGCTATAGCTAGTTGACTGTAGGTATATGGTTGGGGTATCTGGACTTGATAAGTTAGGTAGAGCGCACATGGTCTATGATACGACTGTGGGCAAATTATGAGATGTACGTAAGCAGGTTGCCATGTTGTTCGTCCCGTGAATTGCACTTGGCTGCTTTGTGATTTGGTTTAGTCCCGTGATGAAGCATTTTTCATAAATTAAGAGATTCTTCTTTTCGATATTTTCGATTACAATTCGCTCTATTATCAAGACTCTTAGGTGGTCGTTAAAAAGAGGGTAGTGTGTAAAGGCATTAATTCATTTACAACCGCCCTAGTCAACGCATGTATGATCCTTGAGTAAGCACAGTGAGCGCTTAATGAATTACATTATGGACTACGTGGTGTGAGCCTACGTTATTATGCGCTGTGTCCCGTTGCATCCAGATGTAGTTCGCTCTTGTGTTGGTGCATTTTTCAAAAACCTCCAGGTGTGTTCCGGTTGTCGAACACGCCTACTAAGGGTAACACCAAACCCATAATGGTTTATGGTCCTAGCTGCCTTTGAATCGGTGAGAGTTGATAAAGGTCCCTACAGGTTATGGTAAATTTTGGGTTTCACGCAAAACTGCTGCGACGTTTCCCAAAATTTGAAATCTCCGTTAGTAGTCAGTGCAGTTATCAGGACAAATCAGCTTTCCTCAACCATCATCCGGTTTATTACACCATTGGTCTCTTGAAGGCTCCCGATGCAGCTGCTTAACTAGAGGGTTTACCAATGAAAATTTAGAATGTTCAAGCTATCCATTTAATCACAAATGTTTCACTCCTGGTCTGTCTTCATTCAAAGGTTATGTCGGTTGGGCAAATGGTGAAACAACGGACAGAAGGATTTGTTGGCAGATGAAAAAAAGGATTAGGCCGTTGCTGATGTCAAGTGAAGACCGTTGATTCCGCCTCAAAATGTTATTTCGGCCTGCTCGGGGCCCACATGGCACCCTATTCCTCGACTCTTATAACTCTCGCACGAGCCTTCGCGCAGATGTGTTATTAAGGCCGTGCAGGTTCACTTCTTACTAATTGATAACGTGTGTGTATCTACGTTTATCACGCGCTGCATATAGAGAACTAATCAGGCCAACGCTGACAAAGTAGAATTCTGCTTTCGGAGGTAAATACCAAGCAAAAACCGTTCAACAAACAACATAGGTTGTTCTTTGCGAAGCACACCGTGGTAATTGGTTGACACCCCCCAATTGCTGGTCGACACTTTGTTTTTGGCCTCGCTTTGTTTAACAGTCGGGTCAGTGATGCGGGTGAAAAGCGATGATTGGAAGTTGGGGCAGGGAAGCATCGAGCTGGCATTCGTATTAACTGAGGCCTAATGTGTGCACTTTAGAAGTATCATGTAGCTCCAGTTTTTGGCGGATGTTGCATTAACATTGAACTCGCTCGAATTTACTATTCTGAGCACTATGATGACGATGTAGCAGATAGTTGTGTTGACTACTGAATACTAGTGACTCACGGCAGATGTTTGCGGCGAATATCCATCACGCTAGTTTTAGCGAAGTGGTATCGCGAATCTCCCAGCAGGAGTGTACGGACGTGTCCTTGCAACTCTTATAGGATTTTGCTTTCCTAGTTCAAAGGATTAACGAATTGGTGGTGTAGGTTAATAACAGGGTTTCTAAGAATTTTTCTATCTTGGTACGCAGAATAGCGGTTTCGTTCTCAAATTGCTGAACTGGAGGTAATAAACTCAATAGCTGCTGCGGCAATCATTACGTTTGATGGCCCAACTGTTCGGAGCTTTGGTGTTTGTCCCTTTGAAACCAATCGACCAGGATGACTAGTTTTCATGATCAAGGTGAATATTATCAATTCAATTCTGATGAAGCAGTTTTCCAAAGCTTTAGTGAATAGCCTCAACATGCGGTTCTCCTGGTACTGAAACTGTTACCGTAAGCACCAACCTAAAATTAACTGGGGGAAATAAAGCGTTGATAGTATGTCCACATACTTGGTCGGCACATCTCTGCGTTCAAGCCATTTTAAAAGTGCAGGTCGATCCACTGAATCGAGCGCACTCTTAGAGTCAAGAAATACGGCGATTTTTGGTCAAGGGTATAGATGAATTTGTTCCAGAATTTGGCGAAGTGCAAAGATTTGTTCAATACATCTCCGCTCAGGGTGAAACCCTGCGTGCTCTTTTCTAATGTTTGTTTTTTGAGCCACAATGAATCGAGGAAGTGTAGTGATGCCAAAATCATAGGAGTGATTGGGGGCAAACTAATCCTCCTATGGTTTTCGCAAGAGCCCTGGACCTCTTTACTGAACACGAAAACTATTATCGAGTGATTTCATCACAAAGGAATGGAATTATTCGATCACACAAGTTGAAACAACTGTTAGGGGGCTTCTATTAATACCTCTTCACCTTCTTTGAAAAGCGACGGCGCGGGATCAACCGGTTCAACAGCTCTAATACGTTTTGGAGTTGAAATGCAATTGCAGATCTCAATCTTAGTGAGTGATTCTAAATAGACTGACCTGGTGCTATTTTACCTGGTGTTATATTAAAATTTCGTGGCGGTAACACATTAGGAGCAGGAGGCCAGTTAAACTGACCTTTAAAATGTTCCGCCCACCGCTCTAATCTTCCGGACTTATTGAAGAGCAGTATGTAATCAGTCTCGGTGACAGCTTCGTTGACAGACGGTCACCTGGGACCAGTAGCACGAATAAGTTTGAACAATCTGCCGGTGTTTCGTGAAACTAAAATGGTTTTCATTTCCTTAACTTCTCCCCTTATCCATGTATCAAATTTAGTAGTTAGGCTGCGTTTAAGATTACTACAGAGATCCCTTCTCTATTTGTTTTGTAAATTATCAGTATGAATATTGCGTCCGGCATCTAACAGATGATAAGGTTTTAAAAAAATAATGAATATTAAATAAAATAACCAGAAATGTTATGAATGCAAGCATACCATAGACTAAAGCACATTGCTATCTCATGCATTTGGCCCTTACGAGTTAAGCGGTCGAAACGCCTCAATATTCACCTCGTTATTAAAAAATATACCATAATACTTTTTAGTTTCAACCTGCAACCGTGTGTTCCGTGGTTCATAATGCCGCTGGTTCTGACAATGGTCCACCAATCTGCGGAGTGTTAAATGGATACGGGAATATACAGCAGACGGATAAAAGAGAGGATAATGAAGAGAAAGAAAGGGGAAAGAAAATTTCCAGAAAAAGTAGGTAAAACGAACAACTTTGCAGAGACAACCTTATTGTTAACCGTGATACAGTATCGTGCAGGGGGCGTTCCCAGCCAGCGGCGTGAAAGATCGCAGACTCTCTAACCTGAAGTTGTCAGCTTTACTTAGTTGAGCCACCTGAGCTTTCACAGCCTGTGATCACGTCATTACCCAGCCGACTTGTAGTTTTCCCCAGCCATTAGAATTCAAAATGGACAGTGCATGGCGTGGCATATAGTGTTGGTATATAGAGTGCATCATCATATCAGCAAAGGTTGATCACTTTCATTGTCTCCATCTCCGTTTGAAAACTGGCAGATCTCCCAAAAATGTCGAAGAATTTTCGTGGTGCTCATTTGTTCAGTCCAACTAATGAAGGGAAACTAAAAGAGACGATAATATCCGAATGCCGAAGGCCTAGATGCACTTTCTGGAGCAGCGGTTCAGCTCTCTAAACTGGAGAGTAAAGATAACTGCCACATCTGTCCTGGATGGATAAATGGACGCCTGTGAGACACACAGGTGACGAGGGTTGGGGAATGCGCTGCGTGCTCTCTGTATCTATTGGGTCACCTGATCAGCAATATCGGAAATTGATGTAATAATACTTCTGAGGTAGGCTAAACAGTTGACAGTCTCCGCCGGCCTGCTTGCACTGACCGGAATGGGAAGGATACCAGTCCGACATTGTGAAAACACTTCGCACATTGATGGTGAAAATGCACATCCGTACGTTCAGTCATTATCTAACCGACTCGGTATGATCTGCGTGCTCTCTGTAGAAGAACTAAGTAAAGCGGTGTCGTCCGTTTTTCTTATATCAGTCGGCTTAGTGCTTAGTAGGTGCTTCAATCCGAGCTCATCGGAACCTCAGGAAGTGGGAAAAGAAAGGTGAAACCGGACACTGTTGAGCATCACTGGAAGTGAAGAACAGTCGACATAGGTGCACATAAATACGTATCCTGCACTCACAATGTGCGACCATCGAATTCAATAAAGTGACATATTCCACTGGGATCATTTTGTGACGATGACATCCGCAGAGAGCACATCGAGCAATCGCCGAAAGCAGCCATTTGATCCGAAAATACTAGTACCTTTTTCTGAAGAAAGTAGTATCGATGCTCTGGTATCTCTCACAAGGCGGACACATTCTGGACCAGGTCGGAAATCTAAATGTCTTAATTTTATTTGATTCTCTGTGTTACAGGAGCCGCCATGGTATGAGAATCGTGAGCCATTTTGATACGATAGAGACACGGCTAATACCTTTTTGGTTATCACACAATATTTTGGAGCCACTGTTGAAAATAGGAATAGCTGTGGTTAATCATCATTCGTGAGGTACTCATGTGGAGTGAACTGTGACAATTTCGAACGACATTCCCTATTCATCGTCCTCCATGAAAGAAGCGAGAAAAAATTGTCTGTACCCTGAGATTCATCAGGGATCAATAATTTGTGCTCCAAGGCCGCCTCGGTTT
Source organism: Paragonimus westermani (assembly GCA_008508345.1). Lineage (NCBI taxonomy): Eukaryota > Metazoa > Platyhelminthes > Trematoda > Plagiorchiida > Troglotrematidae > Paragonimus > Paragonimus westermani. Next base: position 123,604 of record QNGE01000476.1, read on the forward strand.
CTGACAGTATGCCATCGAGTACATCGTAACTACCCACGTATCTTTCAACATCAACGTCCCAATGAGCTGAGTCAAGTCAAAAGTCTCTTCGTAAAGTGGTCTTCGTATCTCAAGTCACTGATGTAGGCGGCAGCCACATGAAGTATCTTTTTCATGTATGATCCCCTTAACATTTTGGTGGTTATTGCGCCTTCGAATAGCCGAATAAAACCCGACCATTTACTGGCAGAAATGCCTTTTCCACCTCGTATACTACGTCATAAAAGTGAGCCTTATTGTTCCTGTACATGCCCTCCGTAAGTTTGAGTTTTACTTTTTAACGGCTTATGTCAGGTTCTTGTTCAAATCGGAGCAGTTGGATTTTTCTCTTCTTACCAAATCAGTAGAAATCCACTTTTGCTTTGTCTCCAGTGTTCCCTTAAATGGGCCTATCGTGACGTTTGTATAGCAGCTGAATACCTGGCTCAGTGCTCTTCTGATTTATTTCTTTGTTACGACCCTCGCAGTCCGAATGTCAATACCGTTTGTTAGACACTTATGCACCTACCTCGCGATCCAGAATTGATAATGACTACACGATTCGACTTCATCCCCACCAGAGACCCTGAGAAAGACCGCTGTTACATAAATTTATACAGGAGGCAATTCAGGTGAATGACAACTTTGAGTTCGTGAAGGTGCGTCTTCGGGGCACAGCACACAAGTTCCAGACGCAAAAAAATGTTCACCACAGCCTTTTACCGTACTAGTTTTCGGAGATTGTGGATAGTGTGTGCACCGATGTTTATAAATGCCACGTTTCGGAGAGGAAAACTAAGTGTATGGAGAATGAAAAAGTGTTGGCTTATCCGTCAAGGTGAATAAATGTCTGACACCCCCTGCTTTTTATGCGACACAGCGAAATCGATTGGGGAGACCGAGACCTATGAGTTAAATCTCTGACCTGTGAGGCAGGATCCTCTCAGACAACCCAGTCAGCAAACCATGGCACAAAGTCTAACCCGCCTGACACTGAGGCTTTTTTCTACCCACGTGGCATAATGAATGAGACATTGATGTCTGAAACTGTAGATTGCTACTCAAAGTGAATTTATTTGAAGCCACTTCAGGCTTCTGAATCAAACAAGATGTGTCTTGACCGGATTGACGGTCAGTCGCTGGGCGATCGGAGTGCTCCTTATTCGGAAAGCAACAGTGTGGCAAACACGAAGGTATTTCTACGATGTACTCATAGAATCGTGTCTCGCTAACTAACCACTTCTACGCGACCACGGGCCCTGCCCTCTGGCCTGCCTGACATGTTTTTACGCGGTAGACTTGAAATAGGAACGGGCGACCCTAGAATGACTATTTCTAGATGTGATCAGGGGCAGCAATGCCGAAGTTACTGTGGTCTGGTCCACCATAACAGGTGGCGGCGTCTGAAACCATGAATCGTCTCCTTAAAATATGGAGTGCATTTCAGGTGAGACATCTGACTTGATCAATCTGCGGACAGCCATAACTGTTTTGCGTCATCCAATTGATTTGAATTCATCAACGCCAACTTGTTAATAACGAAGCCACAGATTAGTGATGAATTGCGGGGAACACCTAACTCCCTCCTGGTGGGTTTTCTGGAGCCTATAAGTATGTGGTACTTTGACCTTCTTTTGTTTTGTTTACTCAGTCTGTAAACCCTGTCTTGCACGTCTTGTCAAGATGTCCAAACCAAAACAATTACGCTCAAGTCCAATTGTGTTCATCGCTTTCTTCTCGGCACATTACTGCACATTTAAGTTCTCTCACGAATGGGGTTAAGGTGGGAAAAATTCCAAACCATAAAATGAAGCTTGATCTCCAGTCCGGCGCACAAGTCATGTTATAAAGAGATGATACACGTTTCAGAAAAAAATCTAATGGGAACAGATGCATGTTCCAAGAAATAAATTAGTGTTTTACAGTTGAGCCCTCAAAGTACGTGCGGAACAGATTTGAACAACCCTATGTAGCGTGCCAGTTTATCAGGGGCGAAGCGTAAACAAAGAAACCGAGTATTCACAATCATGCCGACTTTCAATAGGTTCCTTTCTGAAGGATTCACCACATCTGTTTTGCTGTTTTCAGAGCACGTTAGTAGTGCATAACGTTGTGACAACCGTGATTTGTACTCCATCTACGAAGTCACGGAGTTGATTTAATGACAGCCAACCGGCTTAGGTTTTCAGCTCAATGCGCAAATTTACGTTGCCCAGCACTTGAATGAACAGGGTGATAACCACTAACTAACAGTCTGTTCATCAGGATAAACAGAATGTCGTCAGTTGACCAGTGAATAACAAGTAAAAACAGTAGAATTTTGCGATTCGTTTGCTCATTAACACCGACATAAGTGCTCACAATTGGGTACGCGGTGATACAATAACCAAGGTTGTTCAATCGCAAGAGTGTTTCGTTTCAGATCTGACAGTACGTAGGCAAACTGGCTTGTGATGTGACGGGAGAAACGGTCTATATGGCTAATCGTGTAATACGACAGCTTATAACACCAAAGAGACTCGACAGATTCGACAGTTGTGCAGATGATAATGGTTCACTGAACCGCAAATAACCAAATAAATATATAGAGGGAGAATGGACGCAAGCAATACTTGTAGGGAAAACTCAACAATCTCACTAGTGCACTGGCTACGACATCACACACGTATATTCTTGATATGCGCTTACTACGTCAGGCAATATACTTACACCCTTGAAGTTGTACTGCCTACTCTCATGTACGTACCAGGTGTCGGTCTAAGCTAAGCCCCAAAGGTTAAGAAATTGAGCTAACCAGATGAAAACAGACGAATGTTTATGGGAGTCATTATTTTCTCGATAGAACCAAATCTAATTTGTCTCAGCTAGCATCAACAATCATTTTGTGAACGCCGAAATCAACCTGGGAAAATACTTGATCCTATCGGTGAAATCAGTTACGCACTTTCCCTCCTCACAAACGTTGGAATTCGCTAATTTAACCACCCCCCAAATGACTGACTAATCATTCACTTTAGTAAACAACTAAACTGACGTCCCATGAAAGATTACCATTCAACGCAAGTGAGTCATGAACTCAAGCGGAACCTCAGTGTATGTTTGAAAAACAATGTGTATACCGTTCTCTGTAAATTGATCTTAATGCTTCTTCGAATTCATTCGCTTATCCCATCCCGTATTTTGCCAGTAACGAAAGTGTACGGCACATTAAGTCACCTTCATTACATACCGAATTCTCTTGTGGTAATCTTAACATCGACCACCTAGACCCAACGGGTGGATACGTTTTACACGTCCTACCTCAGTAAAGTCAAATCACCTGCGTGGTCACTTGAGATCGGAGTGGAGGTCAGTTCACGTATTCATTCCGAATAGTACTAAGTGTAATATGTGAAACAAGATGTAAGCGTTTATATATGGGATGGTGAAATTTAAGCCTAACAACAGTCCTATTCTCTGTAGTCTGTTCACTTTCAAAGCAGTCGACGATGTCTTCATTCGCTAAGCCTACTCCTACGACAGTGAATAGTCAGCCTATGTATCTTTTCGGTGCCCTGATAATGTATGTCGACAATTGAATCTCGACTCCTTAGTACGACCATATACGACCATGTATGACCATCGATGAGACAATGGTAATGAATCACAATCTGTTGATCACGCAGAAAGTACCGGATGGGAAATATGTGGGTCACTTTGCTTGCTGAATATTGAGTGGTCGAGACGAGGGTATTACGTGCGCTTAACAACCTAGTTTGGTGAACTTGGAAGTACAAATCTTTGGCTGATATCGTACTTAGTGCAGGGCTTCCCCACATGTCACTGAGTGTATGTTATTTAACGCAACTTGTTATTTCTGTCAACTTTGGGTTGATGGGCGGCAGTGTTTGATGAAACAGTCTCTTAATACCTCATACTTACCAATATCCCTGCCACTCAATCCAAACTAATCTATCTCAACATTCACAGTGCAAGACATTTAGTTAAATGACGTCGGTATCGACTTAAACCGTGTGATCCATGTTGGACGTAATGAATCACAGGTTGTTATTCACGTAGAAACTACCGGAGGGAAAAATGCGGGTCACTTTGCTTGCTGAATATTGAGTGACCGAGACGAGGGTATTTCGTGCGCTTAACAACCTAGTTTAGTGAACTATGTTCCGTTGCCACTGTGCATATACTAGGCGTTGAAGTGCGTCTCGACTCACGATGTGAAGACCAAAGCTTCAGCTGATAATGTGTTTGGTACAGGATTGATCTACGTGTAACTGGGTATGTCACGTAACACAATTTGTTAATCCTTTCAACTTTAGTTTGATAGGTGGCAGTGTTTGGTGAAACAGTCGCCAAATACTTCATACCTACTGATATCCTTGCCACTCAATCCAAACCAATTTATCTCAGCATACACAGTGTAAGACAATTAGTTAAATGGCGTCAGTGTCGACTTAAACCATATGATCCGTGTTTGACGTGTTTTCGTGCCATATTTTACATTCATCCGGACTTTCAATTTTCGAATGAACGCTTGTTATTAGCTCATTTTTCTGTGGATATTCGTCATTGTGTTCACCCGACTAGTTAAGTTTGTTTTGTTTCTCCTCACAAAGAAGCTGTGAGAAGCCGGAGATGGCATTCACATTCCACTGGAGCGACTACTTAATATTTGCCCTGCTTCTGGTCGTATACGCATTGATTGGTATTTATCAGAAATTTCACGATCCCATCGTTCGCCAACTCAACCGGTTGTGTTGCAATGAAAGATGGAGGTTGGAGGAGCATTCTTTGTCGGACAGTACAGGTGAAGCCTTGACTCTGGGCAATCGTCGTCTCACATTGTTTCCCATCATGTCCAGTGTGATGGCCTCATTTTTGTCAGCTGTCTCATTGATGGGTACAGCTTCCGAGGCTTACCTATATGGCATTCAGTTTATTCTTATGATAGTAGCCTACTGTATTGGATTTTCAGTTGCTGCAGAAGTATACATGCCTGTTTTCTACAAGCTACACTTGGTCAGTGCACATGAGGTAAGTTCCGTCAGCAAATCTGACACATTTTTGCGCGTCTTAATTAATGTATGCTTTGCTGCGTGCAATGACAATTGTACGCTTAACCAAATTATTGATTACAAGTAATCGCCAGTTTTTCATTTAATGACGGGTGTTCCATGTTATATAGAGTTTTGCTGATTTCAACTCCCTCCTCTCAAACACACATTAAAACAAGGCAGTAAAACCCTCCCTTTTCTAGAGGAAATCAAGTGTGTGTTAGTGCCATTATTCTTAGAAATCTTTGATACTGATCTGTTCACGATGCACATCGACTGGCAATTTTTTGATATGTCATGAACAGTCAAAACTGGCGCGGCACTAGCAATGTATCTTAAACAAGGGGATACATTTACAACCTTAGTTAGATCTACAGGTTTCATATTCCACTGTGTAGTTGTTCCAAAGTCGAAACATCTCTGGACTTCAATCTGTTTTGCGTACTATTAGCTTCAATAATTACACCTGTCTAGTTCATTTGATACACACAATACTTCTTATCTAGTTAACCGGCACGGTCAAAAAACAGATATTATGAGCAGGTAGCTTTTGTGTGTGTTCTCATCGTTCGCACCTATGAAACAGCTACAAAAACAAAATGATTTTTCCACACGAGTTCGTTAAACGTTATTTGTTCCGAGACAGTAACAGGAGCTGCGTCAACAAGCAGAACGTCGGGCGGTGTTTTCTGTTAAGCGGTTTGTCAACGAACGTCAGGAACTTTGCGTTCGGTTTGCATAACAGCACACCATAGCACTCTGAGGGCAAACTGGTTACATGGCTGGAATACGTGTTTTTTTGTGATCAAGTACGCAGTTTCAATCATATTACAGTCGATAAGTTACATTTTTGTCGAATGGTCAGCTGTACTACGCATGGAAAGGTATACTTGACTTCTTCTAAACTGTCAAAAGCGGACTCTAAACTATTATCTGTCTACTGTGGACTGTTATGACCTTTTTTGGAGGGCTATCACTCCGAAATGCCTCAGCAAAACTGTCTGTGTTTTAGACTACCAACGGTACATACTGTTCTTGTGTCAGTGCTGATCGTTCACCATTGGCCCAAAAAGAGAAAAGTGCGAACATGGAAGTGCCCTTGTGGTCTTGCAATGGGCAGAACGTTGAACAGTTCCATTAGGAGTTCTAACGAACAAGATGATTAGTAAGACCAACATTTCAGTTAGTTTCTTTGAGCGGGACACGTTGAGCCTGGAGTGCGTATAATTTAAATAGTACTGACTGAATGAAAAGGATTTACATTGGTAGAAATCAAAATGCTTGCACCTGTGTTCAAATCAGCGCTATCAATATAATTTTTGACGTTAAATCCTATCCTTGTCAGAAAAATGTACGCTACGATAAGGCTCAGAAGGCTTTCCATTGCTACGTCGTCAATCTGTTCCTGAATGCATCTTTCAAATTCACTTCAGATCGTTTCATCAAGTAGAAAGTAACTTATTTAAGGACATTTTTGAGCGAAAATGCACTTGCTCAAAGAGTTCATTGCGTCACAACAGAGCACAACCGCAGGCAAAAAAACGGTCACTTTTATATCCATTGAGACAACTTCGAGAGTTCGTGACAATCAAAGTGAGTCTATTTCACAACCAGCCTCAAGGTCATCACAAACTGAGAAGAGAAGATCCATGTTTACTACAACGCTCTAAACCGGTGGTCAGTTTGGACAGTGTTCCACAGTCATTTCTCCCTCTCTACATTCGTGTGACTATGCGGCCTTTGTTACCCTGATAATGTGGCACACTTGTGATCCCAATTGTCTGCCGGTCTACGTCACTCAGGTATAATGACCATTTTCATCTCACTGCCGTGTATCATACTGGATGTGTAGGGTATGACTGCCTAGTTTGCCAGCACGTACAAGTGGAACGCGTCATACGTGAGACCATGTTTGAACTATTCGTTTGACCCATTGTTAATTCGTGGTTCAGCAACAAACTGATTGCCGCTAAGTAGTTCCCATTTAGAAGCTGTTTAGAAATTATTAACCAGTGCCTCATTAGATACTTTGCCATCACCATCATATCACCAAGAGAAGATTGGTGTTTCAATCGACTGCTTAACTGTTATAACGAGCTTTAACTTGACGATTGCAAGCTGTTTACAACATCCCTTATTTGGTCTTAGATAAAGACCACCATGATGTCTACACAATGTAAACAAGCATCAGATTAGGTACTATGGGCCAATTTCTATTCACAAGACAGGTTCCTTACTACCCTCAGTAATCCGTTTCATCAACGCTATTCAGTTTTCCAATAATTCATGCATAAATTATAAGACACATTATCTAGCAGTTCAAGTTCAATGAAGTTTATAATCATGGACTCTGTGGGTTATGACATTCACCTCCGGGAAATCAACATAACCTGTATTGTTTAAACTGCTTATTAATGTCCGGTTTTATTTGCAGCAAGTTATCTGTTGTTCACTTTCCATCTAAAGCCAATTGGCTGCTGCATCAGTACGGACTTGGCAGTTGATCATCTGGCTTCGTTTGTAGGTGAACTAATTACCTCACTTTGTAGGCTGTCAAGGAGAAAGGTAGTGAACTATTTTGGTTCCGGCCACCAAATGATAACTCCGTAACCCGACGGTTGCTTACACAGCGGAGATGTCAGGTGCGTACGATTGAACGCAGGCATTGATGGTTAAGTATTCAAAGATCGTTTACGTCCTCATATCTAGGTGGTCCTGGTTCACGTCCACAGTCTAACACCGCTCTCTTGGAATTCTTATGAATGGATTCATCAAGCTTTAGAGAGGTGCTCCTAGAGACAATTCAAATTGCTGAAGAGCCGACTATTACATTTTCCTTATTATCACTTTTTATAACTTAGTTCACGGCATAAACAAGCCTGTTACTAACACCTACAAATGTTTTGACCGAGGTTATCAACCTTTTTCATTACCTTGGTATGTCTGCCAGAAACCTGTGTTCACCAGGACCCCAACTCGTTCAGGTGCAACCATGTCAAACAGGCCCAGATACAACGGTGAAACGGAGGGCAGCTAAAATCATAAAGTTGCATATCGCAGTATTGACTGTGTAGAAGTGCCTGAGTATTGAGGTACATTCGTACCGGTGGACGTCGTGGATCGGGCTCCCGTTCGTCCTAAAAAAAATCCAGAATTTGCAGTGACAAATGTGCACGGATGTTTAGCGAAACAGATTTCAGAGAAAAGAGAACCAATAACCCGCAAAAGCAATGAAGCCCGACGACAAAGAACAACCGACAACTTTGTCAGTACACGTTCGTCACTGACTGAGACACAACATCATGTCAGAGCGTTTCCAACCAGCAGTGTGGTTGACCGCGAGCTTCCACACGGCACCTACCAATCTTACTCATTGGGCCTGTCCAAGCTTTCATAATCCCTGACATTGGCTGGATTGCGGTTTCTTCCAACTATCAGCATTCACACTGAACTGTGCATGACGTGGCAGACACTCCGTCAACATAGTAGTAGTAGTAGTAGTAGTAGTAGTAGTAGTAGTAGTAGTAGTAGTAGTAGTAGTAGTAGTAGTAGTAGTAGTAGTAGTAGTAGTAGTAGTAGTAGTAGTAGTAGTAGTAGTAGTAGTAGTAGTAGTAGTAGTAGTAGTAGTAGTAGTAGTAGTAGTAGTAGTAGTAGTAGTAGTAGTAGTAGTAGTAGTAGTAGTAGTAGTAGTAGTAGTAGTAGTAGTAGTAGTAGTAGTAGTAGTAGTAGTAGTAGTAGTAGTAGTAGTAGTAGTAGTAGTAGTAGTAGTAGTAGTAGTAGTAGTAGTAGTAGTAGTAGTAGTAGTAGTAGTAGTAGTAGTAGTAGTAGTAGTAGTAGTAGTAGTAGTAGTAGTAGTAGTAGTAGTAGTAGTAGTAGTAGTAGTAGTAGTAGTAGTAGTAGTAGTAGTAGTAGTAGTAGTAGTAGTAGTAGTAGTAGTAGTAGTAGTAGTAGTAGTAGTAGTAGTAGTAGTAGTAGTAGTAGTAGTAGTAGTAGTAGTAGTAGTAGTAGTAGTAGTAGTAGTAGTAGTAGTAGTAGTAGTAGTAGTAGTAGTAGTAGTAGTAGTAGTAGTAGTAGTAGTAGTAGTAGTAGTAGTAGTAGTAGTAGTAGTAGTAGTAGTAGTAGTAGTAGTAGTAGTAGTAGTAGTAGTAGTAGTAGTAGTAGTAGTAGTAGTAGTAGTAGTAGTAGTAGTAGTAGTAGTAGTAGTAGTAGTAGTAGTAGTAGTAGTAGTAGTAGTAGTAGTAGTAGTAGTAGTAGTAGTAGTAGTAGTAGTAGTAGTAGTAGTAGTAGTAGTAGTAGTAGTAGTAGTAGTAGTAGTAGTAGTAGTAGTAGTAGTAGTAGTAGTAGTAGTAGTAGTAGTAGTAGTAGTAGTAGTAGTAGTAGTAGTAGTAGTAGTAGTAGTAGTAGTAGTAGTAGTAGTAGTAGTAGTAGTAGTAGTAGTAGTAGTAGTAGTAGTAGTAGTAGTAGTAGTAGTAGTAGTAGTAGTAGTAGTAGTAGTAGTAGTAGTAGTAGTAGTAGTAGTAGTAGTAGTAGTAGTAGTAGTAGTAGTAGTAGTAGTAGTAGTAGTAGTAGTAGTAGTAGTAGTAGTAGTAGTAGTAGTAGTAGTAGTAGTAGTAGTAGTAGTAGTAGTAGTAGTAGTAGTAGTAGTAGTAGTAGTAGTGACTCAACCGGAAAAGACTGTTTAGGGGTGGTAACTTCCGCCTTTGAATGGATAGAATTTGAGCTTATAACTTCATACTGAAAACACTCTGATAATCCAGCGTGACTTCCATGACTTCCGTCATGCTATCCAGCATGGCTGAAAAACTTACAGTACTTCTCAGAAGCCCGACGTGGCTTTGAATATATCTACTTCACGTGACAGTAATCGGAATTTGTTGTCATCGTCTTACACACTACACTCCTAGGCCGGGTTAGCATCTCGTTGGCAGATGAATCAGATTTTCATATCACCGGTCTCGAGTAAGGTCTTTCAAACAAACCTTACATCCTAATGCCCTCCAGGTTCGACTTCCGAATAACACTCATACTTGTGAAAAAAACAGCGTTCCGGCTGGATCCGAACCTGTGACAGAAAATCATGCCCAAATACAGCAAGCACTCTGCCACTTGTGCTACGAGGTCATGTCGGGGGCTCGGTTCACAAGCTGTCAAGCGCACTCCCTATGCTGTTTTCTTTTTTCTTCTGAGACAGGCTAAACAGTCGGACATCAGTATGCTTGGATGATGACCCAATGAATTTTGATTATGTATTAGAGGGAAGGCAAGTAGTTGGTGTTTGTTCAACTTCATTTCATGGATCACTTACCTGATCCGTACATGCGCAAGATGCATATCGACCGTTGTTATTCGCCCATCTTTTCTACCAGTTGGCCTGTCATCTGGACTGTGTGTGTGAACATCGCGGCAGTTCGTCGGGGCTTGCTTGATAGGTTTGCAAGTTCACGGTCGGTAACCAATTTAATGAAAATGCAGAGTCAGTACTCGTTGGTTAACTTATTAGTGCGCAGACAGAACGTGTCAAATAACGTGGCTTGCTAAATGTCTTAGAAGAAGCAGCAGGATTGCCAGACGTTGACGTAATCACGAACTATGGAAACCATGGCGTCTCCGCTGTTCCAAGTTGGCTAGTGCCACATATAAAGTTGAGAATTTCACGACCATCCACATCACCGGTTGGAAACGCCTTCGGAAATTGCACTGCATCACAGTCGATGGCGAACTCACCCACAAAGCTGATGGTTATTCATGTTTATTTTCTTACGATTCATGGAGTTTTTTATAGGTTTTTCCCTCTTTCCTCCCAATACGCTTGCGCGTATTTAATACGGTTGGCGGCATCCGATACGGATTTGCCTGTCACAGTGACTGAAGCCAAGGGGCGCCTGCGCTTAACAGTCACCGCAATTGGCTTGCGCCGCACCAATTGCGGTTCCACCAACACACTATCATCAGGACCAACAGTAGCCCGAACTATAGACTCACCGGTCCGGCATAAAGCTTGAGATGGCGCTGGTGATGAACATGTGGTAGAAGATATAGAAGCACTTTCTGACAATTCGAATGACTTAGACTTGATGTATCAGTTTGGAGTTTTGATACATCATTTTCCACGTTACAAGCTGATACGAAATAGTAAATCTGATGAATTGTTCATACGAAATACTACACCTAAAAAAGTTCGGACTCCTGTGATAACAATTCAGGAAATTAAGGTTTCATTCAATTTTAGAAGAGTTGATACACGCCCATACACGATCTCAGTTTAATAGAATAGACGAATAGACGATTTCCACATGATCTTATCCACACCCACTCAAAAACTCTCCAAATTGTGTTTGCATAGGAACTGTGATAATCAGTGAAGATAGCCTACATATAGGAATTATTGCATGGTTTTAAAGAACAATAAATGGGAACTTCTAACTTTTTGTGACAGTTCATTTTGAAATTTTCTGAATGCACGCATACTCACGGAATTCACAGTATCTTCCGTTGTGGATCCTCCTACAGATGTTCATTTTTGACGGCCTATTATGATTTAAAGTGAATTGTGATAAACTGGTTGTTTACTAGCCGATACTTCACTTGTTAACAAAAAATGAGTCATGGATCACTGTGAGTTTTGTTATTAGTTCAACTATCTACAAAAATTGCTCGATCACCAAACTTACAACTGAATTTATACTTCCTTAGTTTGTATGCTGTAGCTTCTTGTGTTAAGTTCGTTGTTTGGAGCATTTTTAGAAATATCTTTTTGGTTTCGTTAAAATGTCCGTTCTAGAATCTTGGCAGTGTCCGTTTGTATGTATGTTAGTTTACTACTCTTCAGGCTCATATGAGAGCGTGCATCAACAATATCTTGCATCAGAAATCATTTAATTCTGCCTCCGTACTATTCTGAAGAAACGATTTCATTATTTCCACTCGGTTAGTTATGATTTTATTCACACAATCATTTCCTCTAAAGTCATGAAGCTGAATACACTTTATCTGTGCACTTTAATTCCTCTATTTCTGCTTGTTGGTGGGACATGATTTTTTCGTTGGTTTACCGGTTGGTGGCGTGATTGCTAGACAATCGATCGGTGTTTCACCGTCATTCAGCACTCAGACAGTTGGTTTGTCAATGTTAAGTGAAGAATGCACAAGTTGAAAACATTTATCTACCAGATCTGTTGCTTTTTCATCAACAATACAGTGTGTATTAGTGCAAATAACCTTGGAATCCACTACGGAAATCAACCCACAAAATGAAACCACTAGACTGTATCTGTTTGGATGGTTTCGTTCAGTTTGTACACAAACAGTTTTTGCCCACCTTTTAACATTAATTCAGAAAAAGCGGCTAAATTTGCCGCACACTGTTCTCACTTTTGTGAAGAGGGCCCAACCATTGCGGTCATTCACTTGAGATAGACAGTGTATATACCTACAAATAGTTCTACCTACAAAAGTCATGAGGTGTTGAATTATATTCACAGTCGAGACGATTGGACTTCATTCGGATAATCCACGCTCGTGCATGCATAATTGTTTTGATGAGGTCTAGTAGTTGTCATGGCCCATCACCCACATTAAAACAAATCAAACTGCCACGGTTCCATTTGCGTCATGGTTGTGACTCAACTGTATCAGCGTTTACTTCATTCGTATTTGTGACGCAGTAGACTTCAATTGACTTATCTAGTTTGTTTCTCACTGATACTACTGTTCCGTGTAAACGTTATCTTTAGTCTGATGATGAATAGCCGGAAACGAGCCTGTTCTCTACATTGTGTTTTTGAATCAGTTTTTATAAATAGTTACATCCATACCTGAACATTTTCGTTCACTACTGTGATTTTCCAATGCGGCTTTTAAGCTTTGCACGTTACATAAGTTTCGACGTCGCGTGTAGTAACACCAGCTCACCTCCTCGTCACTATTCTGTTTCCAGTATTTGGAGCTTCGATTTGGACAGAGTGTACGTTGGACAACCTCCGTAGTGTACTGTGTTCAAATGGTGAGTTTCGATTTTTCCTCGTGAATGTCAATCTTCATATCAACAGAAACCGTCCACCCAATGGGCGCAGGTAAAGTAGGACTTCAGAATTGACCACTTTTGTGGTTGGTATACACCATCCTCTAGGATACCACAATTTTGCAACCTAACACGACCGGTCACTGCAAGATATCCACGGATGCACACGAAGGTTTGAAACACTCAGTTGTTGTGTTGATGGTCTGCTCTAAACGTACACGTGACACATTGTTAAAATGTCCCAAACACCGGTGGTAGGCATCTCACTAGCATGTGGTCACAACCCTTGTGAGTAAAAATGAGCGTTCTTGTTGATTGGCCTTCATTGCGGTCTGCATATATGCAACTATAAAAGAATACTAAAGCGAACTAAGTTTGTCGTCAAAGTTTCGTGATCACCTCGGTTGAACTACGCAGTGATTTAGAAGGGAGCAAAAATGATGATGAGTTTATCTTGATGAATTAACATTTGAAATCAAACCATCATTTTTAAAGTACTTGTTTGAAAAGGTAAAGGTTTTGAGCGTTGTTATAGAGCAGCTTCTGTTATCGTGACCCATTCAGCGGTTGCGGCCTGGCGTTTTACAGCTTTGTAGTTCATTGGCAGTTGCGTATTTTGCTTTCACGATGACATTTTACACTGTTTTTATAGCTCCACTTCAAGACTTTTAACAATGTGGCTTCTGAATGTGGTTCACCCACTTACCTATACAGCGCATTCTTTGATGAAGCTGATGAACGTCTCCAGCAAACGCAAATTGTGGTTGCTCCTTGATGTTAAATACAAGCATGAACAAACTGGCGACATGACAACCAAAAGCGAATACGACGAGGAACACTGTGAAAACAATCGGAACTGGATAGACCGTCGGGAGCAATAAGTGAACAGTGATTGACTCAAAAATCGGTCTTCATTCTGTTTTCGTTGAACGGCCAGTCAGTATGACTTTAGAGAGGTGTAAGTTAGCATACACAATGGCAGTCAGTAATGAACAGACATCTATTCCAGTACATCAACTGCTGGATATTATATAGAACGTGATAGCCAAATGTTTGAAACTACGTAAAGCCGGACTTCTCTGTATCGATTTGATAGAGTGATGGTCGATACCACATCAGCTTTCAATGTGACAAAGCAAGCATGGAAACGACACTCATCCGTGAAGAATGAAATTCGTTGAAAATTCGATTTATTTTGTCTAGGTCGAATGTCCAAAACCTGTCGGAGATCCCGGTTCTCTTAACACATTCACCTATAAAAAGAATCGGCCTATGCTTACACCGTGGCTTCCGGTTCACTGGCGCATCATGCGACTGGTGCAATTGCCCGCGTCACTCACTTATCCGGAACGAACGGCTTAGTCAACAGCTTTTTCGACAGAGAGATTAATCGCTGTCACCGAACATTGATGTGCGCAAGAGCCAGTTGTCACTGAAGTTCTAATTTAAAAAGTAACGACTAACTCAAGGTAATGGAAGTGTTCAAGTCAGAGAACTGTATGCCCATCGAAAACTTCACAATTTGTGTGGTAGTATATACGCACAACAAAGATGGGATCGCCAGCCGCAACGGAGGAACCCCACAAAATGTCTACTGTGGGCTACTTTTGCCTGATTTTCTCACTTGAGCAGGTGAAGATGATTACAACAGATCTATCCACAGAAGTGGACTTTGTGATCAGCAGTTGAGAACACTGCTCGGAAAAAACTTTCCGACTTTACACAGTTGTAGTATGGACTAATTCGGGCGTTATCACCAAGGTACTGTCGGCAAAGTTTAGTGATCGAACCGTAGTAGAAAATTGTTTTTGACTTCCCCATTCCTGGAGAAATGCCACAACAGGACTCATAGCTTAGTACAGTAACCCTTGAATTTATGAGTGTTAGGGGAATTCGGGACTGCTGATTGTATTAGCGGGTAGGTCAGCAAAACCTAAAATTCAAGAATATATGGATTGTTGGAGCTGATAAATGGTTCAAATGGACACATATTCGTGTCAGACGCTGATGTCAGAAGCACTCAAGGATAACGTGATGGCAGCATAACCAAAGAATGGTGTGCATGAATTGATATTATGCAGCATGGCAGAGAACAGTGTGTAGACAATATGAACATAGGGAGCTGTCAGAAAATTAGGTGGCGCTACTGCTCCAGATATAAACAGAAGGTCAGTAACTTAAGAAATGAACGGTTAGAGTCGTCAGTAGTTTCGCATACTTTTTGCAAATTTATTCCTAGTTTTTTTGAACCAGATTTTGATGAGAGCTCTATTTTATTTTGAATTCGTTGGAAGGCGTGTAGAATCTGTTTTTGGGGCGTGCATGGTAAAATGTACCTACTCTTTTGTGTCATCGTTGGCAGCTTATGCCGGGGCGGTCGTGGATCTCCGCAAAGCTGTTGCACTTGGTGCCAAACTAAAGGGCGAAACGGTAAACGTTGTGCCAGAGCCGACTAGAAAGAAATCAGTTGGAATGGGTCACCAATCTGCCAACAGTACACAGCTAACGCCATCCATGTCCGGCCTAACACGTCACAATGACTGAACTTACAGGACGCCTCTCTTTGCCGTTCATCGCGTCAAATACTCAGTAGGCAGACAAGGAAATAGTTAGCGGTTGCATAAAGGAGAAACAAAAAGCTTGGTGTTAACGACGAAAGCAGCCCATACATGGAAGTAAATTTTAGTGTAATTTATGTGCAATATCCTATCGAACATCATCTGGAGTGAAAAAGAGAAGAGGAGACATTCGTGACAAATACCACCACGAATGTTGGAAATTAGAGATATTGTTGGGCAAAAGGCATCCTGATTCTGTACGTGGGATCAAAATTGACGGAAATCTATCACCTTTGACACACGAAAGTCGAATCTTCAGCATCTAGTGTGCGGAGTTGAAACCTGCTGTAGTCGGCTAATACCAAGCTGACATGTGGTTGGAGAGGCCGACCACGATGAAAATATATTCGACATATTTGTTTTTGCCTGTGTCTGTCACTCAACATTACAACTTAAAACGTGTGCATACCCAGTCTTATATACTGCTATTAGTGATTGATAAACGATCGCGGAAACGGTTGCTATTCATTCTCAAAACAGTCTTATCATCGTTTGCACTCACGGAGTAAATATAGTTTGAATGGGAGACCGAATCGACATTATCACACTACCTGAGTGTAAATCCCCTGTCACAACGCTATTTTTGGTTTGGCGGATAAGAGCTTTCGACTTATGAAGCGAACAGTTGGCGGCTCGATTCCCGATTCAAATTATCTCTTTCTATCAGATGAGCTCAAACTAACGTGAAACCAGTCTTGATCTATCGACTTATGAGTGAAAATTATAAAAGATATGACAGTCATTTCGTATCCTTGGTATCTTAGTTAGTCTGTACTGCTAATTCAGACTGAACTGCGCCCATCCCTACCAACGTGACCTGAATGGGTATATGCGGTGGAGCAAAGATTAAAATGCAAAGATGAATATGAACTGAGTCCGCACACTGATGATGTAACCTGATGAGCACAAATTCGCTTCACTAGTGCAGAGAATTCGTGGCATTTCTTTCATTAAATCATTATTTTTGACTTTCATAGGAACTAGTGGTGGGTTAATTTCCGCCCTGGTGGGCATTTTTCCAGCCCATCCTTCATTTTCAGGAATGAACACAACACTACCGTTAGCCCGCTGTTTTGATGTTAGTATGACCCTCGGATCACGCATGTAACATAAAGTGCTATAGCCGCGTCAAAATACAGCGTTTCTGAGGAAATTTACGCCTTGTGCATTTACTGTGCTCTTTGTGTGATTTAATTTTACAATTCTGGCCCCTATATAGTCCGAAAAAGTTTTAGTTTTTCTTCTGTAAGGAGGTTGTACATAATTGCACGTATATGTACGTACAGCTATGTTACCCGATTGTTTCTAACGTAGTTGACGTTTCTTGTACCGTTCTGTTTCTACGACGCAGATTATTTATATTGCACTGGCCCTGTATGCGCCTGCATTGGCATTCAGTCAAGGTTAGTTGTTATTTTGTAACTCTGTTCAATTTCACGCCTTTTATCCATAGTCTGTGCTAGGCATCAACTTGCTGATTTACGAACATGTTGCCCCTTCTTATTGTTCACATTCTATCAATTCTGTCATTTGGGAAAATAGACACTGTGTTACTCTTTGTCTTTAAACTAATGTATACCCATATGGCGATTTGGTAAACACTGCTGCAACTAACACTATGGCGCAGAATGTCTACTCAGCAATTAATCGGGTTCACTGACACGAGGGACAAGGTACACTGTCGTATGTTGTACCTGTATGATGTGAGTATTCGAAACTGAGAGCATAGTCTGTTTTGCACTTATTTTACTCGGATCAACCTCCGTCTCAAGCGACCTAGGATTAATCGCACTGTTCTGACTAGTGAAACACTTTTCGTTTCGCACCGGCATATTGGTGGTTTTATCCTTCATTGTATTTATCCCCTCCTGATTGGCGGTTTTCTCACGACCAATCATATTTCCTTGCTATTAGGTGTCGCACTGGTTTTGAGCTCTGCAGTCAATTAACCACATATATGTTCAGCTGTGTTTGTCTGCCCCCAGTTGTTGTGGTTGAATGTAAAGGTTTGTGACTAACTGAGTGAGCTATTTGTTTGTTCGTTATAGGGTAATAGTTTTTCATTGACACCTTCTTGTTCTGTTGACGGCATACTGCACTCTACTCAATTCGGCTGAGTCCGGCTGTGCATCTGTTGACTAAACGTTTTGGATACTGTTTGCACTGCGTGTACAGCGGCGATGTTTTCCACTGTGAATGACAACACCGGTGATCAGACCTCGGGACCGTCACGGATCAACTTGACATATTAATATTGAGGATTACTGACATCTACGAAGCCATCGTTCATCGACGACCTCTGAGCCAGCTTCCTCTGGGGCTTGGTGTCAAACGTCTCTCTGGAGAAACTGACAATGAGAAAGTTGACCTGGATTTCTCTTAAAAAGAGCCATCGTTTGTTATTCCAGACAGGCAACAAGATATTCTTTCAGTAAACCCTGAAAGGTCTGCCAATAACTGTGATCGACAGGGCCGACATCCGAGAAGAAAGTTGAAGTGATTTATTGTGAACATTGTGTCCCAGGCCATAAAAGTAGAGTATTGTCTGACGACCAATCAGAGTGACTGATGCAAGGGGTTATCCACTATGTCCTGAGTTGTACCTGTGTACCGAGTTTCTATTGGACCATGCATTCTGATCGGACCGCGAGTTGTGGTTCTGGTTGTTAACTCTGTAGTGATAAGCAATGTAGATTCTTTTTTCCGATTTGTCTATTGCAAGCTACGTTCAAATAGGTCACGGGCTTCTCGCCACCATTATTCCGATTCACTCAGTGTTGCTCAACCACTTGTGCACGATCCGAAGAAAAAGTGATATTTAGTAATCTTATTCCGGAGCGCAGCTACCACAGTTTTTTAATACCCAATGGTTCCTCTCGAGTAGTTTTGGTGCTGTTTTAAGCAGCCTTCCTCAATGGAAATCGGTGGCATTTTTCGGTCACGTTTGAATGTTTCAGTTCGTGTTTGTGCGTGAATACACGCTATGCTATCATAAATTTTCGTTCCAGTTTTTGGACCTTTGTAAAAGTGCTCACATGTGTTGAGTAACTCCTTTAATGGATCGCCGTAACCTTGAAGTGTTCGTAACTCACCTCATACTTTGTAGCACCACAATTAGATAGAAAGATATGGAATGTAGTCTGATCGGACGAGGAAACGATTGCTGAGAGAAACGGCCGGTGCTTGGTGTACTGGAGCGTACTAATATGCAGCTCCCTCCTTTCTGACTTTACTCGGTGTATTTCTCAATCAGCAGACCAGATAGTGATGGATAGGATTAGTGAGGTTGAAACTTGTGCAACTGCAGATGCCGCATTCCTTTGTTGGGCGACAAATGCAGCCAACTGCGAGTTTTCGGAGTTACATGGTGCTGTGTCCCTGACATCTTCTGTTAGTGGTCTCTAGTTGCCATTGTACATTAGAACTATACACACGACGTAGCCATACGCAAAAGTATCCAATATTGGTCGACAGTTTTGTATGCCAAGAATATTATTGGTGCAAAAATTGCCTATGTGGCGAATCGAAACAGGTTTTGGGTATTTTGAACAACATCGAGCAGCTGCTTACTTGCAAGGTAAGTTATGTACAAATAAAGTATCGACATATAATAGGTAGGTGTGAAAACGTATCAACGAGACATTCACAGCGCGAAATACCATGTCTTGCTTTATTTTGTTGTAACGTCTGATATGCTTGTTCTAATTACCATTTCTTTACTCACACTCATGTAGTGTAGTACAGTTCAATCATCCACCGTCGTCAAAGCAGGTTTCAGTCAACTCCGAATCTACTTATAGTTTAATTTAATGATACTCAATGATAGGTATTTTGGATACCATTTGGATTACCAGTGAAGAGTTAGCTCACTGTCATTCTGAGACTTGGTTCGTATAGGGTTTCACAAAGCGGGTCACAACCTCATTTGTTGTCTACGATAACGTTTAGTATCTCAATTTTCCCAAGCTTGCAACAGGAAATGATCATTTCAGAGAAATATAATGCATAAATAGAATGTTTGAATCGACAACTACGACATACCGATTTCACACATTTGCACTCACGTTAACCTCCATCGCGTAGTGTAGGTTGATCCTGTTTACGAAGCTTCCGGATCCAAGTGGGTCACGTGTGATCATTAATTGCTCCTGTCCATCTGAAGCTGAAAGTGAACTTTGTTCACTCGTATGACAGGTTTACAGTCGTTTGTAGATGTTTTTCTTCATTTGTGGCAGAAGGGGAAAGTTCCTCATGGGATCTGTTTTTTGTGTGCCACTGGTCAAAACGTACCAAGCGGATCTCTGTTCAACCTTGATCCTCCTACATTATGTACAAAAATGGGCCATATGAACAAAGTATGGAGAGTGGTATTGCTGTTTTGCACTAAAATGAACTGGGTTTACAGAAAACACTTAAATGTTGTTTTTTTAAACCCCCATTTCCACTGTGAATTTGCCCGCAACTACGAAGCTCGTTGGACCTGTTATCAGGCTTAGAATGAGATTTAGTTTGGCAAAACACGTTCACTCATAAGAAACAGTTACACTGATTAACCTAATTTTCCTCTCAGTAACATGCAATCTTCATGATCGAATCTCTCAGTTTGGAGTTGATGATGATTAGCTACTGTGGTTGAATGCTTAACTAACGTAACGGATACGTAAGTTCCGCCAAACTACATTTTTTAGAGATTCATGCCTTATCTTAGTGATTGTCAACAAACAGAAAAACTCCGGGCTATGTTTACATATAAAAAGAAATTAAAACGAAGCTGCTTCCAATAAAAAACCTTTTGTTTTGGAATATCTGCGTCAAATAGGATACGAATATAGCCAGAAATATGCACGCTGTTTTTTCAATTGCGCAGCAGTGAATTCAGAACGATAGACTTTCAACCCATAGTTTGAGAATAATGAGTAGTTACAAACAGTTTGGAATAACCTGCATTTCAGCCAGTTTTGGTAGATTTCGCCAGGAATGTCGTAACCGATTACTACACTTCTGAAGAGAGTTACTGGAAGTAGCTGCAAAGTGCGGTGATGCAATTAGCGCATAGCGTCATGTTTTTCTACTGTCACTGTTTAGATATCTGTCATAAGTACAAGTAAGTTCTGATTAGTAATAAAACTTGAGACATCCAACGCTCAGTGTGATTCCTTTGGTTGTCTACATGAGGACAGTGAACCCCTTGCTGCTTCCCCCATCACTATATAGTAAGCACGTTAGTTTCCCGAAAGTAATCAGTGAGATGCAATTAAAATGTCATTGCTGACCTCTTTTAAACGCGTTATAATTTCCCCCTCTTTCAGATTCTGACATGTTGAACCAGTGTTGAGCCAGCTCGAGTGATTAGCCGTTTCCTATTTTCTGCTGAACTGTATTCACTTATATTCTCTATGAGTATAATCACCGCCGACGTTACCTTTTAGTGAGTGGACTTCCGATTTGGATTTCTGTCCTTTCAACCGGGTTGGTCACTACGTTCTACACGGCCTTGGTAAGTGTTAACTCACCGCATGGCTTCTGTATCTTCTTTGTTGTTGTACCTCAAGAAAAACCATTGTGTGTATGTGATTGGTAGTGCAAGGCGTAGTAATTTGCAACAGTGTGGCAAATGAAAGCCAGTTCTATTGTATGCTCATACGATCGCTTCTCATTATTTATACACTTCTATGCGGTCAGTAACGTGTCAGGACACACTATGAATGTGTCTGCCTTCCGTCTAGCTGTCCCATTTGGCTCATATTGCATGTCTTAACCCGGTGAAACTGAAGTTCTAGTCAAAACAGCTATCTGGATCGATAAAGTGCACGAGCGTGGTGACTGCGTCAGTCTAGCGTAGGTCAGGTTTTAAAAATGCAACTGCTAATTTTACATTCTACTCCCACGTGGTACTCATGCGTTAAAAACAGCTCGGCTAACTCTTTGGCACGCGATCTTTACCTTCGGTTTGGTCTTTGCGCAAAGGAAGCGATAGAAGAGCGATTGCGTATCGTCGCACGGTCTGGATCCGAATGTGCACCAAATAAAGAACGACAGCCCTGAATAAAGCCGAGCCACCTATAACCAACAGCCACGCGCTTTACCGATGCCGGGTCTTGTTAGGTGAAGGGAACCACCAAGTACAAAAGTGATATGCAAGATGTATAAAACTAGTACTGACCAAAAACAAGATGTGCTTAGAACAAAAGTACAACAGCCATCCACCATTATTCAGCCGATACGGTGGCCGCCTAAGCCTCCCACCCAGACAATACTCGGCTTCACAAAGGCGATTGGCCCGGGCATTCATGTCTGGGACTAGAACAGCTATGTCATATCTGTTTGTCAGCCTGTGAAGAGGAACCAGATAAGGGTGGGATTCAGTATCGACAACATCACTGCAGTTAGCTGGAGCATAAGCAAACACGGTGAAAAGATTTCGGAAATTTTTGCCTCCAGACCTGATATAACAGAACCTGCCACACAGACTGCACAGACTTTAACGCCAAAGGGAATTCAAATCGGCTAGGCCTCTCCTGCTGAGGACTATGCTTACTTCAGCTTATCGGAGCGGTGTCCTTGGAATCGCACAATGTGTGCAGTAAGTATGGAGCTAGCTGTGCAATGTATATGTCCGATATGTCTCTGTATTGCAGCAGAGATCGATATTCAACGAGTCTGATTGGGCAAGTGCGACCAGTTGGTCTATCCGTTTCAGACTGGGAACATTGCAGACACTTACAGTAATTCACATTCTAGGTTCAAGCAGGGAAATGAAGACCGGGTGCTAGATGGACCTGCCGAAACATTGTTACTGTGATTAGATGTTGTAACTAGGTCAACGGCCTAAGAACGCGTAAAGAAATAACGGAATAACGGTTAATGAAACGGCGTATAACGGAATGGTGATCAACAGTAACGAACAGCGGACTACAGAGTATGTACGACTAGTTCGTAACTTCCCGGCCAACCCAACCACCTGAGGCTAACTCATGAACACAAAGAAAAGAATGACCTCCGGACAGAGCACATTTACGTCACTCAGTCCGAAGACAACGCGGTCACAAACCAGATCATATTTAAAAGGTTTCTAATCAGTCGGAAGGCAAACTCAAAGATGGACCAAATGATGTGCCGAACAGTACAGTGATGCGCTTAGGTGGAATGTAGGCGTATGAGTCTTTGGGCGCGTAGTTGGTGTGCCGGAGATTTGGCACAAGGGTTGAAGGACGAAGTGGTACATGACCGTGCCAACTATGGAGGTCACTCGCCAATGTGCTCTACTGGTCTTCGCCATACAATATTTTCGGAGAACTGACGACTTCCCCGACAGTGACCATATCTGTTAAGTGATCTTAGAGAAATTATTATGAATGGTTATCAGCAGGGTCCTTGGGGTTAAACTGGTCAGTACGCTTTTCTCACAGATGCATCCTGCCACACTCTTCCTATGAGATGACTTGGTTTATTCAGAGAGACGGCCGGGCGTTGTGCTACCATTAGTGTTGTAAATATTCATGGTTATGTATCGGCTGAGGTACTCCCATGACGCTCAAACCTAGACAAGAAGAGAATTAGGCTTCGCGGTCAGTTTTGGCTCAGAAGCCTGAGCTGCAAGGCAGCTTGGAAGGTGCAGCTTATTAGATTAGAAATCACTTTCCTGAAAAGTCGCCCGTCCGCTTCAGATACTCACCCTGGACAACTGGAAGACTGCTTCGTCAGACTTTTACCTGTTAGCCCGTCTGGCATGAGTAGCCCTCTCGGCGTGACCATCACGTCGTCAAGGTCGGTCCTACAGGTCATCGAGATGAACAAACCCACATATCAAATCAGAGTTTGGCCTCATTATGACAGTGAAAACGAAGTTGAGGTGAGGTAACTGAGGCCGAGCTGTTTCTTAGATAAGAGCACGGTTTAGGAGACCCCGGAAGCCGGCAAGATTGCCGCTGAACCGTCCAAAAGTATGAGTCGAAAGGTGGTGCTTACGAACTACAGCCGGGAGAGAATTGTTAGTTATGAAGGAAAATTACACCTGAATCATTACTAGTGTTCAATAATTCAGGGTGGAAAGAACAGCAATTTGCGATCGCACAAACAAACCAAACATCAACATGTTAACATCCTGCTCACTAAAAAAGTTAACAACACTGGTTGCCCTCGGAAAAACGCAAACATCGATGGTCGAATATTTGAAACCGGTTTACCTTCTCCATCGTCAACTTTGGCGGCTCGTATCCACCAATTGCATAGTCATCCTTTACACGTGTCTCAGGCTCCAGGTGTAGACAACTCTGTTTAAAAGTATGCTGGATTAACCACCACTCCCTTGGAGTTAAGAATAGTATTCCTGATCCCATTCCTAAATCACCTTCTTAATTCTCCTACCGTACTATAACATATGAATATTGTACCTGAATTATCACGTAATACTCCTGTTGGTGGCTTAATTAGACGGTTGATGCACATTTGCTTTACTACAGGGTGGTATTCGAGCGGTGGTGTGGACTGATGCGGTTCAGTTAATCATCCTAACTACAGGTTTGCTTCTGGTCGTATCTATTGGTGTGGTCAGAGTGGGCGGAATGGTGCAGCTGTGGAGAGTTGCCTACAAAGGCTTGCGCGTGCAATCTTTCGAGTAAGTAAATTAGCTTGTTTTTCGGGTCCCTTTGTACTTACGCCCCCCACGTGTCCTGTTAGCTGGGCTGGTTTGTTTATCCGTCCCCATCGCACAATAAATTTCTGTTCCAAGCCAGCGGTTACGGTAGGTTCCCGACGTTAACTCCTTATGCAACTTTGTTTACACATATTTCGCCTACAGTTCGGATGACAAGCCTAACGATGCGAAACCTTACTGTATGTATACTTAGAACAAGTTATGTTACACATAATACTTAACGAGAACAGTGTGTGTATTCCTTGAAGCATCTTAGTTCATCGGTTCGTGAACACTATTTTTCTTATACAAATCTCCAATGTTTATCCATGCATTTCAGTACTGATCCAAATCCGTTCAAGCGACACACTATCTGGACATTGATGATTGGTGGTGCGGGGATGATATTGAGCATCTACGCAACGAACCAGACGCAGGTTCAGCGATATTTGGCCTGTCGAGATTTGCGGACTGCTCGACTGTAAGCGTTGCACAATAAGAACACAAAGGCTAGTGTATTTTCGTACAGTTTATGCTTAATGAGGCACGTCATTCCATAGTCCCAAACTGTGGTAAATATGCTGCGAAATTGTGAACTGCAAACTTAGAATGATGTCCTCGTTATATGGTGCCTCCAACCCGATAGTCTAGTGACCCATCAAGTTAATTAATGGAATCAGAGTGAGACCCACTCAGACGCTGGCGAAACTCATCCGTTTGGCTACCGTGTTTGCTGTACTATACACAGTGTGGTGACATCAGGGGATAGTGAATTCCAAAGGAAGACGCTTCACAACCGTCATGCTGAACGAGGAAATACAGACAAATTCCATCCCAAAACGTTCAGCATTTCAAAACTGTAACTAACTCGCGGGCCCAG
Organism: Paragonimus westermani; assembly: GCA_008508345.1. Classification (NCBI taxonomy): domain Eukaryota; kingdom Metazoa; phylum Platyhelminthes; class Trematoda; order Plagiorchiida; family Troglotrematidae; genus Paragonimus; species Paragonimus westermani. The sequence continues at coordinate 148,826 of QNGE01000476.1, forward strand.
CTGTGCACTATGGTCAGCTCTCGAGACATGGAAGCACGTCGGTTAGTTGTGGGTTACTCTTATTGTTGGTAGCTTCGTCACATTGGCGCGACACTACCGAATGGTTCCAAACCAATTTCGCAATGTGGATTTGAGGGTGGTCTTCGACATTCAACCGTTTTGACCATAACCTATCCACAACACGATATCCGAGACGGGTTGTGTGACCCAAACTAACGCTGAGTTGACGGGTCGCACACTAATAAATCTATCTACGTTAATGCAAACGCTGCACACGTGATTGTTGGTTTAGTTGATGTTAGTTTGAACAGGAACAGCAAGGAGGTCGGCCATGTTCTCGAGCATGCAGTCCATGCTTGTTGAATCGAAGCACGGCTCAACCCGGTTCCAGTGGCCAGCTGGCTGCATCCAGTGCAAACTGGCCTTCTGGCGTGAGCAGTGTTCATCCGGACTGGCTGAATGCAAACGCATCACACACTTACAGTCCAAACTTGCTCAGTCGTCTGCGATAATCACCGAACCAGGGGTATGGTGAAGAAGCATCTGTGGTTGTGGTTTGTCTATTCTAGTCTGATCTAGTTTGCCTCCACGTGACGATTTATAACAATGAGTAACGCTGTTCCAGTGTACAATGCTGGCCTGAACACAGAGATCACAAAATGTTATATTTTCAAAATTTCGAGTCACTGCGTTTGCAGGTGTTTGAGGCTCCCCCAGTGAACCCGATTGGGCCGTAATATTCAATTCCATTTACTCAGAGCAGGAACGTTCAAAATAGTTGTCAGTCACGGCACTCCGCGACTCATTTCATTGTGTTCATAATAGACAGACTTTGTCTCGATTCAACTATATAGCCACAAAGTGTTTAGTATCATTGAGTAAACAAGCCTGCAACGCAAGTGAATCCATGGTTCCATGATAAATCCGCAAGTCATCTCTACCTTCATTTACTGAAGGCGCCAACTTACATTGAATTTGTCAGTTTTTTCATCATGGCAGAAATGCTTAGCATCAAAAATCAAACATCATTTAACAAACCGGATCAGTGAGATAGCTAAGTGACCTAACTCATTAGTCGCTGATGTGTCGTTGAATTCCGTCTCTTTAATCGGATAATGCTAGCTACGACATATGATCCAATTGGTTGTGATTAGGAAGGCGCGTTGAATTGCGTCAGATCGAGTGGTAACGCAGGTGCACTGCCGAGCACGATGAGCTCAGCAAATTCAGGAATCTGGTCCAAAAAACTACTCGCCTGCCCGAAGGTCTATCAACCTAACAACATGGTGTGGCTGTACTGTTCCAGTTTCGTTTGACAGCCTTTCGCTCTATATCGTCAGTCAAATTTACTTTGCTGGTTGCTTTTTGGAACTGAAGAACCAACATGATAATGGGCACATTTTTTCACTATCCTTTCGCGTCCTCGTTATGCAATTCCCACCGATTTTCCGATTACTGCACAATGGGTTGCATTTAAACATTTTCGTTTCTTTAAATTTGGTGTGAATAACCGTCAACTAGCATGCTATCTACTCTGGAATATGAGACGTTGAACGTCGGATAACCAGCGTTTTCCTCTGCGTTTGACAGATCCATCCTGCTAAACATCCCGTTAAACGCACTGTTCCTTATCGTTCAACTGTTGTCTGGACTCGTTAGCTACGTATATTTTGTCGGCTGCGACCCCATTTCCTCTGGCAGTGTTAGCAAATCGGATCAGATATTGCCTTACATCGTCATGGTTTTGTTCGAGGGGATCCCGGTGATTCGAGGTCTGTTCCTGTCCGTCATATTTGCAGCCGCAATCAGGTTGGTTTAGCACTATCCATTTCGTATTGTTCTGTACGAGAGGGTTTTTCTCAGCGCGTTTTTTCATCTTGACCAAAGCAGTTACTGTTTTTACATTAGATTTTCAGTTAAGTCTGTGTATGGTGCTCTCAGCTTGGTTGCATCATGACTGTGTCATGTGATTGCTAGAGAAATCGAACTGATTGGTGATGACATCCCTTTGTTTACAGCACTCAATTAAAACCATTGCTATTTGCTCAGTGTATATCGGTATGAATTAGTGCTGTTTTTCTGATACGTATATTCGGCACCCTGACTGACCAACTCACACTACAGGTGGATTCCGGAAATGACAGTTTTAGTCGGAACTGTTTTGAAGACCTTAAGGTTGATCGGACGGGCTGACAAATCTCTAAGTACTTCCCACTGTCATTGTACTTTATAATCCAACAAAGCTATTTGAGATAATTTGATGTCTCCAAACTGGTATTCACCTTGATCCGACTCGTAACTGATGCTGACCACTTTACTCAAATGTTTGGTAATGTTGATCGTACTAAATCTGTTTATTCATCGAGTTGCTCATTGCCCCAATCCCGCCTGTGCACAAAATTGATCTAGTGGATTACCCCTTTAGGTGTGTCACAGCATTTGTATGGGTTCGCCGGAGAGTAGTACATCAGGGATTGTAACCATTGATGTCAATGTTAAATCGTTCATGACGATTTAGGAGTAATTCACGCAGTGACGTGCACTCCACAATTCCAATAACGCTTATTTAGACGGTCGGGTTGACGGGACTATCTTCCAGGTTGAAAAACGTCAGAAAAGGCGGTCGGAAGGATTGGAATTTATACGGTACTATTGAGCAAATTTGCAGTGAAGGTGTTTTCTCACCTTGAATATGAAGTAATCGGATACACGAATTATTCAACAGGAAGGTGTTCAAAATGAAGTAACAAAAACACGAATCCACCCACGTCCACCAGACAACGGGAAATGAGCTCACAAAAACGATCGGTTACAGATGAAGGTGCGTACGTGTAAAGCAATATAGAAAAGGGGATTTTTACTGGACAAACAATGATAGTTATAGAAGGAAGAAAGTGAGTACTGTGCGGTTATGATATAAAATTCACCATAATCATTTACTGCACACAGCAGGGACTAATAAAATCATCTTTAGGTTAGGCCTTCTACAAACATACCAAACACGTCCAAACGAATTCAACGTTCCGCATCATACCAAACAAAGACAACAAACATACCAAATGAGCTTCAACAGATCCAAAAATCCAGTTCGTGAAACCCGTGTAGACTGATTATATAACACCAGTAACCTCAATCGGTGTATGTCAGTATGCAATAGTGCTTTTCCTCAAAAGAACCCACAACTTTCTAGGTAGAGTACACTGCCACTATAGATTGCAATTGAGAACCATCACATCAGTGGCTGCAATATATCCTGTTTGGGGTTCATATTGAACAAGGTTGCATATTGTGGTGGATTGTCTGGTCGGAGGTGCGAGTTTTCGAGCGCTCGGCCGAATACCTCAACGCGGGGGGAGGTACGTTTAAAAGCTTTCTGCGATCGGATCAAGAACAGCGTGCGCGACCGGATGAGTCATCGCTCGACTGGATCGAACCAACGGGCGAGGCAGGGCAGGCGAAATACGACAGACGGCCAGATCGGGGGCGTGGTTTTTCCAACATTTAGAGGAACATATCGACACGATGTTGGAATACGGTCAAGGCCAACACTGGGTGGATGGCGGACAGCACGAGCAGCCGGAGGAGCCATCGCGCGAAGAAATCTGACAAACAGACGAGGAATGGCAAGCGGAAATCCCCCCGATAGAAGGCGCCAATCACACACGTAAACCGGTCAGAAGTGCACACGACGTGAGAATGGAAACCGGGGTGTGTTGCGGGTTGGACTTATGACTCATAAACGAGAGAGCGCGCGTTGCACGTGACTGGCGATTTGGACAATAAAGATTGTGCTTTATTGGACGCCTTCTCGCTACAATATGACAATGGTCTTCGTTAGCATGTGACTCAGTTTTCAGCTCTCAATACTAATGATGATGATATTAATGGTAATAATGTCGTCCAGATAATAACCCGCTGCTTACCTCCACTGTCCCAACACAAATTTTGCTCAAAAGCCAATTAGTGTATGCTGATGTCAGGTTTGACTCGATTTCAATTCTGATTTTCCTATTTTCGAGTGGCATGCGTCAACATGACAAAGATTGTGGTATCTACGAAGATTTACTTGAACCAGTGATAGCCATCAGATCTACTACGCTTAGCCTACCCTTAACTTGTTGAATGACTTTGTCCCTTCAAGTTGGAGATGAAAAGGTTGATAATTTACAAATTTGTCTTCCTTCAAATCGTCTCTTCATTAATTTTTCTACACAGCACTGTGTCTTCTGGCATTAACAGTCTGGCGACCGCAATTTTAGAAGACATTGTTAAGCCGTTTCTGTTGTTTGTGAGGAAACGAGCCATTTCGGAACATGCAACGGCACTTTTGGCCGTACTCTTCTGTAAGTGATTGCGTTGGACTATTCCAACTTTAAGTCACTGCGTTCTTATCCATCTACGTGACACTGTTTCATGCAATATCCTTGCACAGACAAAGTGTTCACCTTCAGTCACGTCCAAATTCCAGGTTATTTTAAAAAGACTGGTTTAACCGTTTTGTTTTAAACTTCTCTATTTGGTTTCTTGATGTAATCAACACTATGCTACTGGAATTGGGTGGGAGCGAACTAGACCAATCTGCCCCATAAAACGGAACTTACGCATATCCGTTGAGGGACAAACGCAGTGAAACATATCATTTTGCATAAAACTGGAAAACTTAGGTCATCCGAGTGTATCATGTGCGCAGTTCCCATGCTGGATGCATTTGTCCACTAGGGTTTACACAAGTGAAATTGTGGTTAATTCACAGGTTGTGATTGTACTATGGTCGATGACAAACCATCGACCTATTAGCCAGATCGACCTGTCCTTCGTTGAGGAATGCACTACCTGCTGTTGAGATGACGACATGAACTGTAGACAATGCAAGGTTGAAAAGTTAAAAAGCTCACTCTTTAGGTGTCGACCTGGAACAGTATGAAAGTGAATACGTCTAGGGTGCTTCGGACAAACGGTCTAATCTGTATGATATAGTTGTAGACGTCAGATGACAGAAACTTTCGGCTGATGGAACGGAAAAGAGTATTTACATTTGTGTAATGCAGTTGACCAAAAAACGGCAAATGGATGTGTATTTGCTAAAACACCCCAGGAAGAATACTGAGGCTTTTAGAAGAAGTTTCAAGAACGTGTATAGTCCACATTTCTAATGTGTGTAGGTCACAGTTCTAATGTGTAAACCATTGGGCCTGAATGATTCAACATTTCAGCGAGTACTAGACCAATTTCAAAGCTGCCGAAATGTTGTTTACCTTAGGGATTAAACAGCCACAGAATGAAGGCGAAGGTGACGATTTTGAGACGATCACTTTTGTAACCGCGGGCAGTTTAAATGGGAACTCATAATACATAGGCACTAACGTGATTTCAATATAGCGTACATGTTTGTATTACTAACGAATTTTTCACTTCAGTAAAAATAAACATCTGCATGACGTTTTTTGGAAGTAATAAGTGAACTTCCGAATATGAAGGAAAGTAGGATTTCCCAGGTAGTTTTTTATGTCTACTGATATTCACCGCTAAATGTGCGTTTAAAAACTTTAAGTGGACTTTCGGCGCAACACTGTATTCATATATAAAGCTACCGTACACCGTAATGTGCTTACCAAATTCATTCGTACCTGTTTCTAAATTTGTTTCATCAGCTATCATTGTTGGCCTCTGTACAGTCGGCATGTCGTTTGTTTTTATGGTAATGGGTCCGCGGGTGCTACAGTTTGCATTCAGTTTATTCGGAGCGATGGGTGGCCCAATCTTAGCTGTTTTCACTCTTGGAATGGTCATTCCGTGCGTCAATTGGCAGGTGAGCCTTGCTGCCAGTCACCGGTTCGTTTGAGAATCATATGCAGTGTGTTCCCGTCGTTTGAACTGTGGTGTTACTCTGAAGTGGTTAGTAGTCGATCTATGTAACAGTATAAATCTTGGGGTTTCCTTTCAATGTGTACTTCTCCAAATACTGGTAGGAGTAAGCATCTATAAGCCTGGATTAAATATCCAAATGATTTCATCGCTTCCTATTCTTATCACTATTCTGAAGTGCTCATCCCCGGTTAAACTATGACAGCGTCTCCAGCAAATAAATGTAGTTTACGTCAAACAAGTTGTAATATCCTGAGAACAGCTTTTCACAATTTGACAAGCAGAACCAAACCATGAAAACTGCCCGAATAACAATAGTCAATATCATCTTCTTTTGCTGTCCTTAACACAGGAGTTTTCTACGGTCCAATAGACTCGATTACAATACTAGATGGACAGGTGCCACCTAGTTGACAATGGTCATATGAAAGGGTGTACGATGTATTGAATAGTGGTTTTACTCCTCGGTGGCCCACCATATCCGTTAAAGGGAATAATTATCTGGAGTGTAATCACGTCTTTATTATATGTCTTACCCACAGCAAGGTGAACGACTGTTCTGTAAATATTGACTGCATGTGGATTCAGTTCACTAGAATTCACACTGTCAGGTCCTTACTCAATGTTGTTGTACGCGTCTGATGATGCACGACATCTTTAAACATAGATGACATCTTTGTCTAGTTCACTAAAAATTGCTCAACTTTACTTTCCTGCATTTTTATTTATTTCCTACTAGGTTACCTCAGAGTGAGGCAATAGTCGGATTCTGCTTTAAAATGGCCGTTTAGTTGCTTTTGCTCGCCCAATAAACTTATACTGAAGGTCTTATCAAGTTATGGTTTTGGTTAAGTGGAAGTTGAAGAAGACGATACAACATCGCCTGAATTATTGATGAGTAGTGCGGCAGACGTGTCAATTGTGTAATCACCCACCTATGGCCAATTCTGGGAGTCGGTTTGATTCGAATCAGCAGCGGGAACTGTATACTCATACACGTCGTGTGCCCTAGCACCTGGATTGCGAAACCATGCCGGATGTCCGGAAGTTTTACGTAAGGACACAATTATTCAATCACCTCACTGTCTAGTCAATGCCAGCCAAGTCATCTGAAGAGTCGACCGCTCACAGTAGAGTTGTCCCGAACAGCTAGCATTATCTCAGTCACCCTGTCAACTAAGTGTAACCGTGGAAATACGTGGTAATCAAGCAACAACATAGTCAGGAAGTATGAAGACTCTGACTGCTCTACAAAGCAACATGAGTAGACTTCTCCTCCCTGGCTGGCGTCTTCGTACTCACGCAAATCGCTGGTAAGAAACGTTCTTTAGATGATGATATGCTGCAGTCAATGGCACACTTGCATCCATGCCATTTCTAGTTCATCCGCATAGTTTTCTTTTAATAGTTTCCAACCGTCTTAATAACATTTTCTTCTAAGATACTCCACTTCACTGTGGAGGTGAGAGGAGGCCCCAGTCAGAGCACCTTCTGGTCAGGCTCTTGGCTGCTATGGTGATGAGCCGTGTTGAGTTTATTCCTATTTGGTCACCTCCAAAACTGTTCCGCCAGGGTTGTGACATTTTTTGCCGGTTCCTCCACTTGGTCTCAGTGTCCCCATGTTAAGTTGCCTAACTTTGCAAATGCTAACTAGATGCAAATATGAGTGCGTTTTTAACATTTTACCCTTCATCCTTTACTCAATATACCAATCAAACTGAGTGTCCTTACCCCCGGTGAACGGCGAGCTCTCTGGATATCCTGTGCTAGCTTCCGAATTGATTTGAAATGCTACAAAGCTCTCCGAAAGATTAAAGACCTTGACATTTGAATGTGTGGGTTTATCGATTTGAGGCCAACTATTTCACCTACGTTGTTTGCGTTTTTGCACATTGTCTTATTCCTCTCTCTCTCTGTGGAGCAGTTATTCTTAAGCTGCTGTTACATTTATCGTCCTTGTGACGTGACCATCGTTCGTCCGTAAATTCATTAACACAGAACCTACCCTCACTCGGCTCAAGTGCTTGCAAACTTACTTAACTGAACAAGCACAAAACTTGCATAAATTGGCAATGATGAATGGGGAATTGTTATCTGTTTACTACTTCTTTCCCTCGTGGATGCGTGGTAGTCAAACATCATTTTCAACTTACTGATGGACTGCGGTCAGCGAAGGGGATGTTTATAATGAGGTATAACATAATAACAAGCAACATTTTTGTGTGATCTCAATTTCCTCAGTTCAAAAGGACATTTTTGATAGTGTTGCTACAAAATAGAGCACTGGAGTCGGGCACCAGTCCTCAAGTCCTTTCGTTGTTAATGAGCCACCTCGTATCGTTTCTATGTTTTGCCACACAATTTCTAGGTCACTTATGCTGTTTCTGCTCAACTTTGGTCTGTACCCACTTTCTTATGTTCCACTTCATACAAAACCTGGCTTTCCGGAATTATTCTCACGGTAACGCACATTCCCAATGGCTGTACAGCCATGAGGTGCCAGTGCCAACTGTTGCTGCTTTTCATGAAGCAGCTTTCACTGAAACTACAACAACAGGTGGTGCATACTGTGATCACAATATGTGCACCTTCATTGATTTAGCATTGAAACGTCTTCAGTACGTCCTCGTTACTGTCATTATCTCGATGGAGAATTTATTTTTTGTTTGAATTCTCCGGTTAATATGTGTTGAACAAAACTCCGCCAGGATGACCATATACATGCTTTACTAACAGGTTCAAACAGTTCCCGTAAGCAAGAATATATTGCCCATCTGTACAGTTGGTGGATATTTCTTCCGGTTTTGTCATTGGTTTTAAACTACGATGCAGACTTTATTGGTTGTTGTGAGTGATCTAAGGCGTACGCAGTATGTTGGCTTAATGTGGAGGAACGAGACTACGCAAAAACTTAGAATTAGAACGAGGATACTTAGAAATCACACAGAATATTAAGAACTGGAAATTCTGAGGTTAAAGCTTGTCATTTCTGAAACGGAATTTGGAGTGTTCTGTAGTTTTTAGATATCTTTGTTTGGCATGCGAAACCGAGGTCTACAGCTTTTGTGAGCTGGACATTCCACAACGTCCCCGTAAATTGTGAACTGTGATGAACTGAGCTGTGTAAATGTTGTTCAACTTGCAACAATCGAAATCTTTGATTACCCTTTAGTTGTTATGATCATATTCTTAATATATCTGCATCAATCCACTGAAACCTATTTGGTCTTTGTCAGCCTTCAAGTCACCACCACTTGGTTACCCGTATACTTCCAGGGTGCGTTGGGTGGCCTAATCGGCAGCCTCACTGTCGGACTAGGGCTAACGGTTGGCGGGATTCTTCATCCGAACCCCGGTATCGTATTGCCGTTGTCAACAGAGAACTGCACAACTGACTTCAATTCCTCTCTGGTGATCAATATGAAAAGTGTTGACCAATCGTGGAACATTTTCTCGTTGTCATATCTCTACTATACGCTTGTTTGTGTGTGTGCAGCAATTCTCGTTGCCATCCCAATTAGTGCAATTTTCGGTGAGTCCTCTGCTTGAATTTCCGTCAACGTCCTTCGGAAGTTCGATCACTTAATTTGCGTAGTGGGAAATCTCTGTTTCTGTACTTCATGCAAATAACATCGTGTTTAACACCGAACTGTTTACACTAGCTTCCCAACAACTGTTCAACTAAGCCTGAGGTGACTATGCGTGAGGAAGCTTTTCCGTTTCATGTACGACTCACCTTTTATGTTAATTTCACTAGATAGATGAGTTTTCTTGCGATTTTGACCCCGATGGCCTCCTTGTTTTCTATGTGTATACCTTTATTTCAACGAACGCGCGCTCTAGCGTCATTAAGTCTATACCGTATTACTAGGTTCCCGAAACTCATCCTGATTAAGACTTGGGTGCCAGAACTGTCTGATTTACACTGCATCCACCCGTTCACACGCAGCTGCGCTGTATGCTGCATTTGCTCCTTCAACCCACGCCTACTTCTTCAGATGAGGGATTACTTCTCCAAGCCTGTCAGCAATTAATAGGGGGAACGAGGGGACGTGTTAGTAGACAGCGTCAGCTTCTTGCAGACCGTCCCTTGATGAAACTAACGAACACTTTTCGTGCATTGCTGTCATCACACTAAAGTGAACATCATAAGTGCATAAACCGGTTTTGTGTACTCAAAATCCACACACTCTGACTGGTTTGGTATTGACCAATGATAGACCAGTATATTTGCAGGTTTATTTATTTCATGTTCGGTCCATGCTGTTCGGCAGTTTATTGTCGGTGTTCTGTTGTATATTCCATTTTTCGATATTCTAAATTTACTTTTCAGTACACAGTCTCAGACCTAACTACTGATTGGTCTACGATTACAAACGATTTCTTGGAAGATATACCAATCGCATAGTGAGACTTCCGCATGCAGAATTCGACCTATTGGTTGATTTTGATCGAAGTGAACTAATAAAAGGCGAGATACAGAGATAGACAGATGTTTACGAAGGCTCCCATGAAAATGTAGTACAATGCAAGAAATTTGACTATGCGAGGTAACGAAACACCTACTCTAATCTATTCTAGAGACAAACCTGGTTGATTAGTTCATTGTGTAACCGATCAATCGGGAAAATTTGATAAGTTGTTCACTGTTAACCACTACTGGCTATGATGCAAAATCGACATCTTTGGTCGGCTAGAAACGACAGTACTACGCAGAACAGACTATAGGTAACTTAACACAAATGTGAACTCATCAGCAAGTTTGGAAATCGTTAACTGGCAGGTGATAAACAATTGTTTAAAATATTTTTGAGTAAGTTAAACAACAGAGTCTACGTAGACGCAGGTCCCAAAAAATGAATCCTCTATAGAGTGAGAAAACATCAACTTATCAGGGAGCCGAGAGAACTCGAAAAAATGGGTGCACATACTTATGTGTCCGAATGAGATGTGCCCACTCATGTAAAACACAATCAGGCTGTATTACTGATAAAATGTCACGATAGTTGGAATGAATAATACATCTAAGTGGGTTGGGTGTTGCACAGTGATGAAACAGTGACACAACTGAGTACACACTAATACTAGGAACACAGTCATTCCGTTCAGACTACCATTATCATCATCGTCATCTTACTTACGAACATCTGCAACACCATCATTATCCTTATCGTCAAGATCACCGTCGTGATTAGCATCCTCCTCCTCGTCGTCGTCACTGTAAAGTAAAATGGGACAACTGTGTGTTCTCTGTCATCACACGTAAACAAGGTCAACTGGAACATACTAGCTAACACACGTTACCGCTCATACCACCACGTGAACCGCATCGCAAGTTGATTCAGATACACAGTCATTTCCTTCTGCGAATGACCAGAAAAATTGCCGCATGTGGTTGCGTGAAACACTCACAATTGTCGTTATGGTGCGCGCAGTCCGCAGCGAATGAGCACAACCCAGTGCAGACTCATTGCCAAAAATGCATGTGGATTCACCCACTTCGGTTGTACCTAAGTGTGGCATTAGTAGCGACTGCCGGATTCCACATAATCTGCTGGACATAAACCGTAGTTTAATCGAATGTTACGTCGCATGATCATGGTCAAGTTTTTGTGTGATTGGAGTGGTTATGACTCATCTTTGGCCACGTGACCTTCAAGCAATGAGCAAAGCTCTTGTGAGAGTACACACTAGGGTTGCGTAATCTGATCAGTATCAGTTCGACGGTCACGAAACTGAGTTAGCCCACTGTCTTGGGCAACATCCAGTCAATGTTGTATAGAGTGAGTATCCGATCCAGGTCTCACCAGTTACGTAGCGTCTTGCAGTAATTTTTTGTCATCTGTTAATCGTCAATTTTCGGATTTTGCTGTTTGTCGTGTGATATGTCACAGTGAAACCATCGACTGGAAAAGAATTACAGGAAACAATTTTTCGCCATGTCTTTATGTCTGTCTTGATGAAGAGTTTCCTACGAGCAAAAATAACATGAGACACGCACATCATGAAAAAAACAAGTGAAAAATTAATTGCCCTTAGAAAACATGTATCCGATTACATTTCCAGCTTTCATTTCAGTCCATCCAAACAGGGATCAAGAATACTCACTGACTCTCTCATGCAAAGTCATTGCTTGATGATTATGACGGCGGCGAACACATTGTTATCCGCGCCCAGGAACTCTTGATTGGAAGGTCCACAGTTTCAGCGACCCAGCGTGGTGTGTGTCCACTACTGGCGACGGTCTTTGGCTCAAAAGCAGACCCCGCCAGACATCCTTCATTCTACCTTGGATCTACATCACTATGTAGGTGGGATAGTTAAGTAACATTCGAGAAACGGAGGTCCACATAACAGACGCCTGTTATGGTAGACACAAATTCGTTAAATTCAGCCTTCGTTTGCAACTTCAGGATACTTAGCGTGATCATGGTGTTTACGGCTATTCATTTGATAACTCTATCAACCTCCACCTCGTTCTCTACTGCTTTACGACAACCACCAAGACAGTTTAGTTCACAACCAGCCACTAATTCACCAACCGCCTGCCCTCCGCAAGGTCTTAACCTAACTTTACTTTCTGTCTCGCGCCTTTCGCCTGCACCCTTTGATCAAGGTCAGTCAATAGGTAACGGACCCCGCGGTCGAATTCTGCATGCGGAAGGCTCATCATGCGATGGGTATATCTTCCAAGGAATCCATCGCAATCGTAGACCAATCGGTAGTTAGGTCTGAGACTGTGTACTGAAAAGGAAATTTAGAATATCGAAGATGGAATATACAACAGAACACCGACAATACTCTGCAAAATTGTATGGTTTTTCTTTTCATTGCAATTAATTGTCGAAGAATCGCCGTCGTCTCGAAAAGTTTGTCTTCTGGTCTCATTATTCAAAAATGGAATAAACAGGCTTACCCTTTAAAAATTCAGTAACCAAACGAGTGCGAAACGGTTTCGAGATAGCGCTCACTGTGACCATGTCCCATGTTGCATTTCCTGACATTTAAGTAGTGTGGACAATGATGCCCTGGATACGCATCTCCAGTTTTTGTTATTAAAGCGCTTCCTTGATCCCTATGAGGTTGACGGGACTTGTGAAATATGTCTTGTTGCTGATCATCCGATGGTCGACCGTCACTATTCATTATCTGGTGTGGTCAAAAATCTATCAGTGTCACTTGGAAGACTGCATCCACTAGGCGTCCGGCCAGCGATACAAGTCGCCTTACTCGATCCAAGAGCGCCATACACCAAGGAAGACGAAGCCCTCAATCATACTGATAAAGTACTTGATTATCATAATGTCTATGCCCAAACACGTAAGTGATGTTGCAGTCACTGTTTGACTATAAAACATTTGAACCCTAGGTGAGCATTCCAATTCTAAAGGGCCACCAGTGATTACGGAACCCCATATCATGATGTGGATTCAAAACTCATTTCGAGGCTGTGTTTTGTTGTTCATACAGTCCAGCTCTAGTTTCTCGTTCGATTTATTCAACACAACCCTCTGTATACGCTTTACAGTACATCTCGTGCGCACAATTGAAAATTTCGTTAACGTACTGTAATCCTTTCTTGAAAACGGATGACCTCCAACATCCTTTTTTGAATGGTGTAACCCTTATGGCTTTCCATCCACTTGAGACCTTCACTAGAGCGTTACCACCTCTTTGTGAATCTCTTTCCAAAAGCTTTAGGGCAATATTTGTTAACTTATATTCATTTTGATCAGCCGGTAATTCTTACTATGCTCCTCTGTGGTCGTCTCTGTGGAATATTAGCCTAATGTGATTGCATAGATTGTTTGGGTATATGGGTTGCTGAATCCGTGGTGTACATATGTGACTGTGATAAACAGACTTTAAGGCAATGTCCTGCGTTGTGGATAAGATGACAAAAATGGCAGCTAACCATTGCTGGTTTCTAGTCCTGTGGTGTATCTGAATGTAGACTCTTGCCTGTTTAGGTAATGTGAAAAGATTTGTATTGGCTCATAATACCTCTTTCGTATATGTATACCCACCTTCTGAAGTCAGAGATATTGGCGATACCATAGGCGTTAGTTGTTACCAAACGCACATTTTCGAACTTTAGACGAATAGCCCACATCTAATCATAGGAATATGCAACCCACTATGTGATTGATATGTAGTTTTGTTCTTTCTCTTCGGGTGATGTCAGGTGACGATAATCAGCTGGCTAATTCCACCACAACAACTATGCGTGCATCAGTATACTGTGATGTGACATGAAGGCCAACAAGAATAACATACCACTCTGTGGAAGCTGTCTTCATTCTTCGTACGAGTACTTGAGAGTTTGACCTAAGTTTCCCTCTGATGCCCTTCTAACCTTTGTCAGACACTGAGGAAGGCCATGGGAATAGAAGCCAGTCCCATATATAGGTGCGTGTGTTTCGGCTGATTCTGACAAACCATAGGTTCATGGTGTTGATTTCTTACACAGTAATTTTTGTGACTGTCGCCCTCATCCGAATTTATAATTTTCCATACGCAGTAAGGCTATGGCGTTGCCTTCATCACTTTTGACAATATCAGTGCCTTTATCTGTTCAACAGAATTAAATTTTCGCAAAACGCTGCTTTACTTGACATAATGAATACCAACATTTTTGAGATCATATTAGAATTTTATATTCAGTACCGGATTTGACTTCCGGCCTTTCGTGAACGTTCTCGACCTTTATTTACTGTTTTTGTTATTACTCTTGAGTAATACTTCTTCCTATCCCTTCATGCCTGGTTGACTGGTTCATATACTTGCTTTTCAAATGAAGAGAAGTCGGGCCTAGTTTGGTCTCAGACATAGCTGTTTTGAAGGCCGCTTTTTTGCGTTGAGGTCGGATTGGTCAAGGTATCTTCGGTGCTAATTGGTCACATAACTCTTGTGCTGTTTGTTTGTTTCGCAAATGTATTTGGTAGGTCATGCAGGCGATATATCACAATTTTTCGCCTGTTACGACGTTTGTTGGTCGTCACATTATCCTTTCTCAAAAGCTTAAATGTAACGTTTTCCAGTGGCACAGGATTACGGACCATCTCTTGCCTTGGTTTGAGAATGCCTACCTTTTAAGAATGAAACTTCGCTGCAGTTCACAGAGTGTTGAGTAGTAAGTGGGCTTGGGTGGGTTTTTGCAGAAGCGGTTGATAGTAGAAAGGCCAAATGCACTGTAACTATGGTCAATCATTTTGATCCCCCCGGTATGAAACGAAACGTTTGGCAAACAATCTTGTTTCCATTGCTTCATCATCGAACTAGATACAATACATTTATAGGTTTTCTCAGTGTAATGCAGCAGTCGGATAGGGGATGGTGATCACTGCTGGCAAATTAGTCGGAGTGGTGAGGTCACTGCTGGCAAATTAGTCGGAATGGTGAAGCTACCTAACACCAAGCGCGTGAGTTGTAAACGTCTGTGGAGAAATTCGCACGCATACTTAATATACCTATCTGAGGTATGGATGTATAACCATGGAAGGCTCAATGTTTTGACCAGATGCCTTTGTGCGCGTGATGGGCTGAGTGTAAACTGATTACAATAGCCTCTGTGATTGCTAGTAGTCGACCTGTGACCTGCTTCGACTGCGCCCCACGGTCTCGATATGTCGACCTAAGCGTATCGACCGTGTTAATCGGACGGTTTGATTCGACTAAAGGCACAACAACCTCAGATGGAAAAGTCTTCGTTTATCCTTGAGCTAGTCAGGCCAGATGATGTTCCTGGATGCCTTCAGGTGATCGCCGTTTTGTGTATCCTACATGGCTTGTTTCGTAGGGACAAACGGTACGAAAAACACAGAAACAGACAGCATATACTGGCAACATATCTTTCAGCCAGGGAAGAACCATTGAGATGGAAGTAAATGGAACATTTAAGTGAGCTACACTATCAGTTTTGTTAATCACCAAGTCAGGTCTCGTGGCTAGGTTTTCGGTCGAGTTATTACCTTTTGTAGTCCGCTACAACTATAAACAGGTCTTTTGTGTGCAGTGTGCCACACGTCTACCATTGTACTCATTAACATGTGCTTACAAATAAAATATTCTGGACGACCATTTTCTGTAGTGTCATTCGAGCATATGTTCAAGGCTTTAACTAGTAAACACAGACTCAATTTCCTCTTTTATCCTAACTGCACAAAACCCCTTACGTTGGCACATCAGCCCGACCAAATTGCTTTTTGACATACTTTGTTCTGTGTCGTACTATCCTTACAACAATACATGAACACGTCTAAAAGGTTAACCCTGCAGTTGAGGTTGGCTCCAAAGTAAACTTTTTGTAGACACAGTTGAAAAAATTTCCGAGCTCCTGGTGTGGTTTCGTAGCTCAGCTGGTAGAGCGCTTGCCGCATTGAGGCATGCTGTGTCTGTCGCTGGTACGAATCCAGCCGTAGCCCTGACTTCTCACAGTTGGGTCCCATCTAAAATAATAAATCTGCCACACTACTCATTAATAATACAGTTAAGGTGTTTCACTGTTTCACTGAGGCTTTTCTATTCGTCTGCCGTACACATGTTGTCACTAACACAATATCGATAAAGGGCAAGTAAGTTTATGTAGTCAACTAATGAACTACCTTCAAACCCTGTCATGAAGATGTCAGCCAACGAAGGACCTAATGGTGACCCCAATGCTACTCAGTCGTTCTGATAGTATGACTTGCCGAAAACCCTACACTGAACGTTGTATGAGCAGTGATACAGTAGACGCTTTGGCTAATCTACTGGTTTCCTCGCATTGATGTCATTGCTGTGGAATGCTGTGTAAGCAATTCGAATGTCCCTCTCAGTGGGGTATCTATAAATATGGACATCTACTCGAACGGGAGCAAACGTCTTGTTCTGCAATAACCCCATCAAACCAACTTAAATTTGGCCTGATAGTGAGGGATTGAAAACGATCCTGTTTACTACGCGTCTCTTCTCATGACTAAACCGGATACCTCCATGGTACTTGTCCAACTCAAAGACCTTTCTGGTACATGGCGATCACTATCTGATCAACCAAGCCGCCCCATATTGATAGCCGGCTGAGCTAGCCTTTTCGTTGGGAAAGCAACCACCATACATCCCTCAGAACCAATCGATTCACAGCCAGCTTTGTCTAAATAGACGTATCTAGTTTTTGTCTTACTTTTCACGTGTCCTCAGTTTAACGCATCCGAAACCTCGTGTGTAGCATTATCTAGTGGTGTCCTGCACTGGACCCTTGCCCCATCAGTTTCAACTTCATATGGACACTTGAGTCCTGTCCGCACCCAATAGCGTAACTACCTCACTTGGTCCGAAGAGGCTTTCGTGTCAAGAGCCAAGCTTACCAAGAACCATACTAACCGATTAACTCTAACTTGTCCAGTTTTGTTCGCATCGGTTTCCATTCGCTTCACATGCTGGTGTATGCATCCCTGATCACATTTCCACTTCAATACCCCTTAGATTTCAATTCAAAACATTTGGTTCCAGGACAACTTCTGGCATGGCAAACTCGTGCCTTTTATCGTCGACTCCCCAGCTGCTTTCCAAAACAGTGGGAAGAAAAGACAGACGGACTGGTGAGTTAGTCCAATGCGGTCGGAAGCGAGTATTGAACCTTCCTGCTTCACCGTGTTATTTGAACATGTCATGGCGATCTCATGTCACTTGACTCACACGGGCATGCAGATGTGGTGTTAGTGGTTTGAGCAAAATAATGAGGCGACTGAAATATGTTGTTTCATGAACACTTGAATTAGATTTGCACATCTATTTAGGATGGATAGTGGGTGGGGTGGCGTTATAAGTGATGAATAGTTGTGCTTAGGGGTGAGAGTTTTATTCGGAATTAGGTTTCATTCCCTCCTCATCCTCTTTTTTGAATTCTGGCCTCGTTTTCTCCCTGTGGTTATGTACCCGCCAAGCAACAGTGCCAACCGTTGATTTATTGGTGTTTATCGTGCCGTGAGTTCTCTTCGAATGCACCGGGGTAGGCATGAGAAGTAACGATAATCCACGACTCTCAGGAAGAGGTAGAATGGAAAACCGGAATCAGAAACAAACTGATGGCTCAGTTGGAGTGTTCCATTTGGAAACGGAAATTACATCAAATATAGCCAATGCTTGGACGAATTTAGCGTGAGATTGGTGTGTGCGTGATTGTTGTGGGTTCGTGTGGCGCTGATTGCGTTTTTACCGAGTGTGCAGCGAGATTACGTTCACAGGTGCATCGACCGGTTCATTCGCTGGCCAGAGGCCACACCGTTGTCAGACCTATCAACAGTATCATTCGCCCGCGTTTTTGTTGAGCATTGAATCACACGTTTTGGTTGCCTATCAACAACTACGACTGATCGCTGCACACAGTTTGCATCAGCATTATTTTCACAACTGACCAAGCTGTTAGGCCTACACCGAAAACGCACCACAACATATTCACAAGCGAATGGGCTTGTACAGCGTTTCCACCATCAGCCCAAAGCCTAATTATGTATCCACGAGTGAATGGATTGGACGGAAGCTTTACCGCTAGTCTTACTTGGTATTCGTAATTGCGTCAAAGAAGATTGTACGACTCCAGCGTCACTAGTCTATCGTCGTTCTCTTAGACTTTCAGCTGGCTTCTTTCAACCGTCGAGCAAAGCTCATGGCGACGTTTAGGACTACAGCAAAAGACTAGCGAAATACGTCTGGCCACTACAAGCGAGTATCACACATATTCAACAATCCTCATCTTACGATACTAAAGAATTTAGCGCTGGTGAGTTCAGGTTTATGCGGACGAACTCTGTCAAGAAACTGCTGCAGCAACCGTATAGTGAACCTTCTCGTGCCATCAAACGGTCTGTGAAAATTTACGTGATCGAAAGTTTTGGTCAACACCTCTCAGTCTCAATCGACCGTCTTGAATCTATCTTCACTGAATCACTCTACAGTAAAACAACACAAGTGTCATCCGACCTGTCTCTACCCACATCACATTCCGAGTTAGCCCGGGTTTCGCTTCCCGTATCTATTATCGACGAGCTCCATCCTCAACCTACTACCCGCTCGGGAGGGCACTCCCATTTTCCAGCGCGCTATTCCGAGTGGGTCTTTTATCCTATTTCGTATTTTTTGTACAGTTGATAAATCTTTATGGGTATTCCATGCGTGTCGATTAGCAACTAGTAGCTTGTCGTAGGCACAACTCCCTGGCTCTAGCTGCACAGGAGACATCTGCACACAACTGTAAATATCCTCAGGCACTATAGGACACGAGTTACTTTGAGTAACTGCCTTTTTGTCGAACGTTCAGCTAATTCACCTTGCTTTATTTCTGGATGTAACGCGAGGAATAGTAACAGTTGCCTGGCCCAAGGAGAACAGCCTTGAATGCCGTAGCACTCTGTGCCTGCGTAATGAGGAAATCACACCCTCCGTTACGTCTTCAGAGGGTGTTTACAGGTTGGGTGGCTTGAGCATGGCTGGTAAGCAAGAAAATATCTGTTGCGCAAGATAAAAATCTGTCGGTAGAAGGCCTATATTCGTCACCCTTCTAGACAGGCTGATGTATTGCGATCACTTTCGACGTTCCCACAATCCTAGACTCCCTACGACGTGAGAGTTGACTTACTAGTACCACCTTACCTGTTCACATTACCTTGTGAACATATCATAAAATACTAACACCGAAGTTATTGTGTTGGGTGAGTATCACAGTGTTGCTGGTGGCTGTGAGTAAATCCGCGCCATCTTCACTACTGTAGGCTACATTCACTAATATAACAATGTTTCAGCTATCGCCGTCAAGAAGGTCGCTCACCCAGTCTGACGCCTGTTAGAATTCTGTCGACATTCGTCCACTTTGACAGCTGTCGTGCGGTTGTGCTAAAGATGCACTCATGTTCAAATTCCTAGCGCCTTTACTTGTTTCGTTGAAGTCCGCTTGTGAACGGTGAACAAATCAATAAGTGAAGTTTGTCCGCATACTTGCCGCTTTCTTATTGTGACTTCCGATTCGCGTTAACTTAAGGGTGGAGGAAAATTTGAGCGTACGATCCAAACGGTAAGGAGCTAGCATCACAATAAGTGTGTAGTACCTGGCGCTTTCATTGTGACTGTTCTGCCAGACGACATCTTTGCACCGGATATGGACAACTGGGGCACAGAGACTGTTTCTGTAAAACCTGTTACACTTACGATGGTTCCTTTATCCTCAAGTAGCGGTAACACACCAAGTTCAACTTGAGGCTCAAATCCAAACCGGCTGGCAGATCCCTGAGCTTGCTGATTACCTTTTAAGTCAACGTACCTCATCAACGGAAGCTTGTGTCGGCCACGATAAATGGTTTCCCAGTTCAATTACCGTTGAACACTGCGTCGGATGTTATAGTCATCTCGTAGGATCGCTGGAGAACGCCTGGTCAGTCTCCAATCCGACGTACGTCTTACTCTGTCATCATCGCTTGTGGCGTCGTTTTACAACTGACTACTCGATTGCAGTGTTGCGTCTCACCCCAAGTTGCGACTACTAACGGTTCGTGCTACGCCGCTGGTTCGAATCTCAACTTGGTCGAGTCCGATTGCCTAGAACAACTTAGCTAGGCCGGTTTTCCAGTTCGGGAAATCTGCAACTATCTGCGGTTCCCTACAGTGCCACGTGTCACGACAACTGAAGTCGTCCAACAGTTTACGTCAATGTTTTTGGTAGGTCTGGGACTCTGCTTTCGGACCCAAGCAATGAAGCATTCACCTTCAAGAGTTCAACCTGTTTTCTGTCGGAAAAGACCGGTACCATACACGGCTTTGACACTCAGGGGTGAGGTTCTTGAACGCTTCAGGGAACAGGGGTCCTCATTTCTATATCGCTACCTGTTCGAGCCCTTCCAGCTATCTTGGTCAAGAAGGCCAATGGCCCGATTTACATCTCTGTCGATTTCTCAACTGGGCTCAGTTCTGTCTACTCAGGGCACCAGACGATCTGTATGTAACCCTCAATGACGGAACTTGTTTCGGAGAGCTAGATCTTGCTGACGTGTATCTGCAAATCGAGGTCTCACACGAGTCCGGTGATTCGGCCACTATCAACACTCATCGCGGGTTATTTCAACATACCAGCTCGTCGCTTGGTATCAAGACGGCTGCTGCGACTTTCCAGTAGGTGAAGGACACGCTCCTCATTGGTCTTTTCGTAGCAACTGCGTACGTGGACGACATCATGATTGTCAGACACACCTCAGACGAATTTCAAAATCACGCTTTTCTGGAGCACTTCCAGGGATGCAAATCCCATTAGCGACTGGAAGAATGGCAGGTTTTTCTTCTATCTACCAAGCACCTTGTCTTCGTTTTTGTTGCAGTTGGCCGTCATCCCTACCCTAAGAAAATCTGGCTTATTCAGCAGATGCTGTCACCCCCAGATGTCCCTTCATTTCGTTCCTCCATTGGCCTAACCTAACGCCCGAGCCTCACTGAACCATCTGTTGGAAGAAGACACATCTTGACAGTGATCTACCGACTATGAAGCTGCATTAACTCAGCCGAAGTCGATGCTCAGCTCCAACCTGCTCCTGACCCACTGTTAGACCAAGCTGCCAGTCGTCGTGGCAGCCGGTGCTTCCAACCGCGATGTTGTCATCGTCCTTCACATGTTTCCTGAGGGATCTGAAAAAGCCAGTGTGCATGCCACTAGGACACTTACAGTTGCAGAGAGGAACTACAATCAGACAGAAAAGGAGGCCCTTACGCTGGTGTTCACATTGGAACGATTCTACCAGCTGATTTTACCAAATGCTGTCAATCTTCGGGTCAAAGGGGGACACATCGACGCATTCCGTCTACCGACTTCAACGCTGAACCACCATTTTGCTCAGTTATGACTTCAGGATCAAACACCGAAAAACGAAGGATTTTGGGCTGGCCGAAGCTCTCTCCCACCTCATCAGCAAACATCAGTCGACCAAAGAAGGTACGGTGATTACTACGATGTCTACTGAGTCAGACACCGTCCGTAAGTCATCACGTGTTGTCCAAGCTCTCCCGACCACTGTGGCTGGCATTCATCCGGCCACACGAGAAAACCCAGTCCACCACCAAGCTGACCAGTACACCCAAGGCCAATTGCCTACCACAAATTTGACAGATCTACAACAGCTACATCAACGCTGTGGGTCTCTCTCCTAGTTCTGGTGTTTACAGATCGTGTGGTAGTTCCGAGCAATCTTCGAGGGGGTGATCAGACATCGTCCCAGCTGCCAACAGGCTGCCCGAAACCCAACTCGTCAGACGCCGTCCCCATGGCTTCAAACGGAATATTCGTGGCCAACGACTCGCGTCGATTCCGCCGGTCTATCAAACAGAATATCTTATTTTTTCCAGGTTGACGCATTTTCCAAATGGCCTGAGATCGCGTCATTGATTCCACCAACGGCGAATACCATTATCAACACTCTTCGACCTCTGTTCGGTCAACATGGCCCCCCCGAAACCACTGTTTGACACTGGCACTGGTCCCTTCCGATCAGCTCTGATAATTCTACCGCCAAAGCGCTTTTGAACATGTTCGGTGGCCGCTAAACCACCTGTAGTTCAACAGGCAGGTAGAACGCCTCGTCGACACAATCGATCGTGCTCTTCTCAAATCGCTTAGAGAGAAGGCGTCTGAAGAAATCTTATTTATCTACCGGAAGACTCTTGACAAGTTGCTGAACAGTCACTGGTCTTCTGCCCAAGCAGTTACGAATTGTAAACTGCTAACCACGCTGACCTCTGTGCTCCTGATGGAGCAATCAGAACGGAAGCAACTTTCTTCACACGAGTACACCCCGCTATCAGTTCAACTATCTGCCTACGTCTGCGATTATTGACCGGGCCACAACAAGTGAGCAGGTGATGTTATTTGTAAAGAATTAATCACCACCAGTCTTCGTAAGGGAGAAGTCGGAGAAGTCTCCGATTTCTCGGAAACATCGTTTTATTCGCTTTGATGAAGGCCTAACACATTACTGCTGAAGGTAACATTTACAGCTGGCACGGACATGTGCTTCTCCACCCTTCACAAGCGTTCCCGTTCTTTGTTGCCATCTTTGGTATCCTGCCTACACGTTGGCCTTTCAATGGAGGCATCACTGTACTGTTATCATTTTTGTCTGGTCTAATTTTGATTCTAATTTCTCACTGGTCACAAACCCTGTAAATAAGAACTATTTTGTTACCATTTTGTCTTCGGACTGAGTGCCCTGTGGAAAACCTTGTTTGATTCTCAGCCTTCTTTCTGTATTTGTGCGTTAGCTTCGAGAGGTTCCGAAGTGATTGCGTTTACTCTGTTTTCTGTAGTTCATTACCCTTGCCCGCTGTTCCATTCTCTCCTCGGGCCTACCAGCTGGTTTCACGGGAACAATTAGATGAGTATACATAGTGTAGGTACTCCACGTTTATCACGTGGACGCACGAACGGATTGCACTTTATTATGGCATAGTTTTGCAGCACAAAATGTCTTACTAATCACAACCAAGCATCTTTCTATTTGGATTTCCCGTGACAAATTAGCGTTAACTGGTAAACTAGTGTACACGTCTAGATGTTGTCCATCTGTGTTCCTCTGTTGTTGCACATCGCTCACTATACACAGTACTGAGCAGCCATTTTCATGCGAGTGTTCTACGTTCGACTACCAATTCTTGGGCGCTGTTACCTTACATGCCTGTTCTTTCAGCTCTTTCCCTAAAACGGAGTGAGGTTTTGTTCCAAGATCTAGTTCATCTGACTTCTTCGTCAGTTAGGACGCCGCCATCTATGGTCCGTTGGAAACCGAACTGGATCTACAACTAACTTTATTGACAATTAACGAAGCTCCAAATCTGGACTTTCCCCAATGATTCACAAGCATATTGGTGAAAGAGGGTTGTCCAAACTGATCACTCCCACTCTTCTCGCATGGGAAACTGAAAGGGTTCGCGGCTCGTTTGTGCGTTCAGTTTTGCCTTGTGCATGAAAAATCTGGGCCATTTGTGTGGACGATGCAAACATACTCTAAGTATCCGACCACCATAGTCTTCGCCATTTAGTTTGTTTCAAAAGACTCGTCTGCGTCAGCAGCACAGCACCCAACCGTCAGTCAGTTGTGAAATGTATGAGTCCGCGCACGATGAGTGACATGGTAAAAATGTCTACTACGCATGCCGACTGAGCGTCCGTCGCACCTCACAATGTGGCTGCTGATGTTTCTGAACACTACGTACCTGAATTGCGTTTTTAGACCGACTTGAAACGTCATTCTATACTTTTTTTTTAGACTGTATGTATACTCTTATCTGTCATGTGAAATGTAAGAGGCAGCTGGTATTTGTGGCTAGAAAGCGGTTGTTGCATGACTGCTCCACGTGAAGCACGTTTTCCTTCCACTACCACTGGGGTTCTAGTTAGTCGTAGGGAGCCAGTGCTTCATTTTTGTTAGCATTCATCATTTACTTTCATTCCACTAGTAGCATCATCAACGAGCGCAAATAAACACTGGTTGGAAGTAGCAAAATGTCGCCTGTGCAATCCTCTCTACGCTTTCGAACGTCTCCTTACGCTAATTTAGTAACTATATTGTCCAGCCGCTTATTTTTTCGATTTCGCGTCTGAAGTCTATGCTTACCTTCGTCTGTTGATGACACTGTTAACACAGACACGGGTTTGATGCAAAAAACTGGACATACCCGAACACCACAGAATTGCTGGGCTAAACGGCCCGCTTGCTATTGCTGTTTCAGCGAGTTACTGCTGCGTCTGTGGTAAAGCAGTGCATCATAAAAGTGTTTGTGTTGTTCTATATTCTTATGTGCCACCCTTAAATCTCTCACACATTGTTGGCAGTGTATTAATAACTGTCCCTTTTCATCCAGCCTATATGGTTATGATGGTGACCGGTAATATCGTTATCTGTTGTATGGTCTTTCGTTTTATCTACTTAACAGATGGATTGCCTTCTGTGCGATGAACGCCACAACCCTGAATACTTTGCCAGCATAAGCGTTCATTATTTAATCGAGTGTGATTACTTAGGAACCGGATTGAAATGTTCCATGGAGCACAGTGTGTAAACTCTGCATCGAATTCGCATAGTTAACCCCTAGTAGACAGGCAGTAAATGGGTCATGGCCATCCGAAGCAGTCTCTTGTGAGGCTTGTTCATGGGTTGGGGTTGGAAATGAAGTGGGTTGGACAAACTCACCGATAAGAGATTAACCAGTGATTTGGGAAGGGCTACGGACAAGCACCGTAGACAACTCCAGCGATCTGGCATATCAACGCAATGATCTATACAGATGGTACCCTGGCATAGTATTAGGTTTTGTTATTGCAAACACTAGCGTAAACCGAGTTGTTTAAGCAGGTCACTCTCGAAAAAAACCACCCAAACCGGCCAACAAGAATGCCGAAACTTTGGCGCCCGTTGTATTTATTCATTCTACTAATACATCTCGTGTATAAAATGACCGATGGAAACTCAATAACAGTGAGATCCGACTTGCGCCACAGGTTCTGCTTTTTCAGTAACATCGCAAGATGGTAGGCTTCAACAGTGATGTCCAGTTTTCCTTCTCCAAGACACTACGCGATACAACGAGGAGTGGCGAAGGTGCGTAACTGAAACCTGTTTTTCGCCCCTGAAGAGTTTAGAACACTTTAATCACTCTCTGAAAAGTTTAATACGGTCTACATTTTGGTATTACTGGCATACAACGGTTATTTGGAACCGACAAACTATGAAATTCTGAGTACAAGAGATTTTAGTGTGGAACTCCGTAGCACGTTCTCACTCTCGCAGTACCAACCTACAAAAACCTTTGACTTTGACATGTAGGTGGTAGTTGATGATGTGAGCAGCGAGCCACAGAGGTGAGAAGTCACCTACACCATACATGCTGGGTTTTGTCTACTACGTCATCTGTTCATATTCAGTCGAAAGCTTTTGAAATATCAAAGAGGACAATTCCGGCAGGTTTGCCTCCACTTACTAGTTTTGTTAAATCTTGCTCGCCAGCAAGTGAGTTGGTAGTAGGCGAACATCTTAGAGATCCATGTTAATGGTCAGAAAACAGTGCGATTAGAAAGAAATGCTCGCATAACTGGTCGTGAATCAAGTTGCCATGATGTCATGTGCTGCGTTTTACGTATTCGTTATTTGTGATCTCTTGATTTAATTTTGAGTCTACATCAGATATATATGCCCAGTTTCCTTCGGAGCAGAGATCTGATCCACTCCTGCGAAAGTCACATGCAGACTTTCAGTGTCCGATTACAGTTGTTCTCTCTAGCCGTGCCGTATCAAATAGGTTGCTTACGTGAGCTACGCCACAGTTCTTTGGCGCGCATTTAGAAAGTAAATACTGAACGCTAACAGTAGAGCGGGTCCTGATTGAACCGGTTGACTGATCGCCGGTAGCCTGTTATAATATCATAATTTTGCTACATTCAGTTCTATCAACGAAGGACACGTGGAGTGGCTTCAGAAGGTTACTGTTAGTAACAGTGTTCATGTTTAGTCCTCCAGATTTGGTTAATGTTATTTTCGGCCTACCTGTGCACTTCCCGTCTGGCATAAGAGCGAAGATCGACGAAGTCTTATCATAACGGTAGAAAATTATCACTTCATTACATAGGGTGCACAGGTCGGATTAGTGGATACAATTTACGTTCTGTAAACATTTTCCGGAAACTTCAACTTAAGAACTGAACCGCCTTTTGTATAAGTGAAACTGCGCCATTTATCAAACAGTCTACTGACCACAGTATAAGACGATCATGACCCTACTCTCTCTTGTTACACCTGTGAACTGCAACTTCTGTCGATTTCGAGGCGTCTGGCTTGCGTGACCATAATTCGGAAAAGTAACCAGAAGACATTGAATTGGCTAACACATGATATCTTTTCTGAAGAATATAACCGTATATCAGTGCTATTAATTTTAATGAAAAAAACTCACACAGTCGATCAGTTGATAGTCATACTCACGGCGAACATAGTTGCATTGGCTGATTGATTACCACATCTTTCGTTGTGACTAATTCAGCGCGTAACTGCATGACATGTTGGAAACATAAGTTATGATCTGTGTTCTGATTAGTATTCGATGAAACCGGAGGATTTTTGGTAGGTTACCTTGAAATCGTCGGCTGCATCTATGTCACTTTCACTATCAATGGCGAAACATCAATACGCATAGTCGTCTTCTCCAGATAAGTGATCTTCAGACGTTGTCGGGAACATTGGATGTCCATTCCTCCCGGTAGCCGAACGGGATACCTAACTGTGTTTTACTCAAATGACGGTCACACATAGACTGCTTTTGGAGGAACTAACTGATCCACTGAACTTAGTCAATTTTCAAGTTGACATCACTCACATTCGTTTGCAGCCTTCGAATTCAGATAGACCTTCCAGCCAGCCGGTGTCTTTCGAAAAGAAGCACTAGACTCGAATTTCGCTCTCGACAAACTTTAGACACACGTACCAGTTTTCAGATTATACGGAAAAAGCCACTTTAATGTTGTAGATTATTCCCTGATGGTAAGGGAATTGCAGTTCTGTGCCCAGACCGAGGTTTGTGATACCCCTAACGTTTACGTATACCACCTTCCAACATACCGTTTCTGTTGCAGATGGCGGATTCAGACACGGCAAATGTACACTTTGCACACCAGCCGAACGGACAAATTTAACATTTTTATTCCCGTAACTCTGTTATTTGAACTAGCTATTTATTCACAGTGATACACTTGTTTGTTTGCCTCATTAATATTGTCATATCAGTTGCTTGTACGGTCTCTGTTCTTACTTTTGACACTTTTATAACTTGTGTGTTAGTGTGTGTGCTCACCTACAATACACTTCCGATTCACACCATACACGCACAAGATGAGGACAAAGACGCATATCACTCATTGGATGCGACGAATTTTCACACATATCCTATTACCAAAGCTGTTGACTTCTCGTACCGACCATCGAGTTGGCGAGGACTGAAAATCGACATAAACAGTTTTTACCTTCGAACATTATTTTGCAACTGATCTCTAATGTCATTTTCTGCGCATATTTGATTCTAGTTCTCATATCTGTCAATTGGTAATATGCAAGGCTACTGCTGCACTTCAGTAAACTGGTAATATTCATACAAATGGAAACCGGTCTTGAGAAAAAAAGGGTTTCTATGAGAACTCAGATGATTCATTACGATTCGATCATCGGATTAAATGTCGGTTTTGAAGCATTAGTTACACAATGTGTGTAAAGCTGCGGAGAAAACCTCAAGACGTGTTTGAAGAGCGAATATCTAATCAGAGGAAGAATTGTGCACACCTTGTTGGGTTCATAAGATACATGCGTATTGTATCACTTGATTAAAGTCGGAAATAGCAGTTCGAATGCATTTAGTTATTCATTGAGTCACTCTACCATTCAACACGTTGACAGTCACGCTGAGTGAGTTTCTTTCCAATCTGAATACCCACTTTCAGAGAGCTCATCTGTGGCACAGATAACTCGAGTGTACTGTCGTCACGTGATTGTTTGTAAATGAGTAAAACACAGTAGTATTTACCCATATACTTCTGCTACTGAGAAAGTCAATCGGTATTCCAGATACATTGATGACAGTTCTAATAAGACAGGATTCGGTAAACCGAACGTAGATACCTGTTTGTGCTTGATGAGAGTATTAGTAACAGTAAGCTAGGTGCACACAAAATGGTACTGCAGCAAACCACGTAACGGTGACCGTACCATACACGAGTTATCTAATAAGGTGCGTGAACGCGAACTAGCAATCAAGGCTTGCAGCCAATTGGGGTTGCTGCAAAGCCACGAGTAACTCTTTTGCAGCGTAAATAATCAAGCATTATACAAGTCTGATGCTTGATTCGAACAGAGTTGAAAGTGATACATCAGGTAGCTTATGGATACACGATTTGATCGTGTTGTATTATTTACGACGGCGAAATTAATGCATCCAATATACAACGAGCTGATAGATCAACAATGATGTAAAAGTCAAGATCAGCCATTTCGAAATACGTGGACAATATCTAAAATATGTATCATTATGTATGTGTGTATGTGTAGAATGAGTTTTACTGTTTTCTTTAGTGCAGTTCTAGTGAGAGCGCGACGTCAGTCCTCTCAATTACAACCATAATGTAACTATAGTGCACGTCTTCATTTTCAGCACCTCTCTGGAAATGAGTACTTGATTTGCATTTATTTGCTCGTATTAAGCACTAAGCATGCTGTTACATACCGGACTTTTATCCTGTCCCTTGCAAAGTACAGTTCACTCAGGTGAATTCTAAAACATCGCTAGCCCATGTGAATTACTTTGGTCTTGCATGAAAGTATCGTGTTGTCAAGGTCTGTCTACGCCACGATCACACTGTCGGTTGCCATGTCGTCTTGCCCGGTCACATCACCCTGACCAATAGAGGCGGCGATGGGGTTACTTGATGTGCTCAACCACTATCAAGTAGACGACGCCTACGCTGTCACTTCGATACTTGGATTGCTTTTTCGGTTTCTCGTCTTTAGAACGCAACACCCACCTAGACAGTCAGTCAAACGTCAAAGCTGAGAAGGCTTATCAACTTCTGCTTACAGTGTGAACATCGCAAAAGTGAGAGCATTGATTCGAATCTCACTTCTGACATGTCACGTGGCCCACCGTGGAATCAAATCCTAGATCGGTTTCCGATAAAAACAACAAAAATGGTCGGAGTTATGGCTATAGTGAACGCTCCAATCTATTCATCAGGTCATTCATCTATTTTCATTGGTGGCTGGCATGTTTGATCTCATTGGATGGCGTGTCATTTGCCTTGGGCCCCAAATGTTGATTTTCGGTCTAGCGGTATTTCTTGCTCGTTTTTCGCGTGCTAAGTGGTTGCGCGTCGTGATTGCTGGCACTAATCGATACACTTTATTATATGATAGCCATCTGGCGAGCTTGTTAGTGGATTTACGTTTTGCTGATTGGTAAAAAACTGTGCTTCTTTGAACCAGCACTCAGTATCGCCACCACAGAAGGGTACCCTTGTTAACTCGCTCCCTAGAATTAAACGGAGACAGGAAGACAGATTGAAAAGCCGGGGATACAGAATAACACGACAGTGTTTGCACAGGAACTATTAGAATTGGTATGACGAACCCGATGATTAGACCAGTCAGTTAGTTGTCAACGCTAATTGACGTTCGCCAGTCCTTCCGATTGGACGTGCCAGACAAAGCAACTGTGTAAGAACTGAGA
Source organism: Paragonimus westermani (assembly GCA_008508345.1). NCBI lineage: Eukaryota > Metazoa > Platyhelminthes > Trematoda > Plagiorchiida > Troglotrematidae > Paragonimus > Paragonimus westermani. The sequence continues at coordinate 178,958 of QNGE01000476.1, forward strand.
GACGCCTGATAAGCTATGAGATTAGTAGTGTAGTGGATATTCGTGATTGTGATTGCCAGAATGTCAAGACCCAAATACAAATTTCAGACCAACCACAATTGGTCTCGGCTGTAACATCCCCATAGACATCCCAGTAGGTCCTTTTCGAGGTGGAGCACTAGACCCGAGTTTCGGTTCCATTAGAACTCTTCATATGCTTGTGCGAAACCGAAGAAAATCTGTGAGTAGTTTACTGGGAAGAAATTAAAAGTTCTATATCACTATATTTTCAAAGGAGAGGATCGCTCAGATGTGTCCAACTACAGACCTGTTACACTATTACCAGTGATCTCCAAAGTGCTTGAACGACTAGTGGCGAATAAGCTTACCAAACATCTTGAAGGAAATAACATACTCTCTATTGCACAACATGGTTTCAGAAAGAGTCACTCCTGCCTCTCTAACCTCCTCCTAACTCTCGATGACTGGACGCTGGCTATAGACAACGGCAATCCCATCCATGCTTGCTACCTGGATATGTCCAAAGCCTTCGACCGTGTTAACCATAGCATACTTTTACAGAAGCTAAAACAACACGGTGTCACGGGTAAACTATTGGCTTGGTTAGAGAACTACCTGATGGACCGTGTTATTCAAGTCAGAGTCGACGGTGCTTTATCGAAGCCAGTTGCGGTCACAAGTGGAGTACCTCAAGGATCGGTTCTTGGGCCAACCCTCTTTCTAATCTACGCTAACGACATACCAAACCTTGTTCGATGTAAAATTATCTTATTTGCAGATGATATCAAGTTATGGGCGAGTATACACACCTCCGAAGACTGTGTACTTTTGCAGGAGGACCTCAACGCACTATATGATTGGTCATTGAGAAACAAATTACCCTTCAATTTTCAAAAATGCAAAATGCTCAACATAGGAAAATGTGTTGAATTCACCTACACACTGGGTCCGCATCGTCTTGCATGGACTACTGACGAAAAGGACTTGGGTGTTTGGATTAGTAGCAGCTTGAAGACCTCATTACAGTGTACTGCTGTCTACAAGCGGACTTCAAAAATCCTGGCACTGTTGAAACGGATCTTCGGTAGATTCACAAGACAGACGCTGCCCAGTATACTCAACACGTATATCAGACCAACGATGGAATATGCTGTCCAAGTCTGGTCACCATGGCTTCAAAAGGATATAGTTCTGCTACAGCGAATATACCACCGAGCTACCAAGTTGGTGACTGGACTCCAGAGCAAACCATATGAGGAGAGGATTGAAAGTCTTAAGTTGTTTGACTTCTGCTATCGCCGCATCAGAGGCGATTTGATCCTTACATACAACATATTACACACACCGAACCACCCGCTCCAAAAACTGTTTGTCCGGCGAGAACCGCGAATTAGCAGGACTCACGATTATTTGCTAGCAGTACCGCACTCGCGAGGGAACAGCCGGAGGTACTTCTTTGCAGTCCGCGTGTGTTTCGCCTGGAATTCTCTACCCCAAGATGTCGCTCACTCACCCAACTTAAATATTTTCAAAACTAATCTAGACTCATTTTTATCTACACAACCAAATATCGAACCCCCACACAGTGCTTAAATTCTGTAAAAAAAAACTCACAGACGCATTCTTGTTTTTCATTGTACGCACATCACATACTTCCATCCTGTGGTAATTGTAAAGCTGATTGCTTCTTATACCATTAAAACCTTGAATTACCTTGAACTATGAACAAGAGTCTGTCTTATGTGAAACAGGAGGGAAAAAAGGGTTCCTATGAAGATGCGAAACGGCTGTAAGTATCAGTTTGTTGGTGTTGGGACAAGGCCTTGTGTACATAACTACGCAGTGAACGGTGTCGCTCACCATCATCATCAGGATCTAGAATACACAGATGGTTCACTCAAATGCACACCTGTCTTGCGGCCACAATAAGAAGAACAAGCCTTATTGTGGAGGCGGAGGAAGGGACAGTGATAAAAACTGATTAGAGAACTCATCTGTCTCAACATCCCGCCGCTAACAGCTTGCAGAAATGCGACCGAGCTTTAAATAAAGTTAGCAATAAGGTCTCATCAGAACTCTGGTTTTCTAATGGCTTCTACCTCTCCGTATTACATCATTCATTTTATCGCAGGCAACCTGACCAAGTGATGACAGCATTCCGACCACTGAACTAACTTGACCGTCACACATCCTGAAGCCTTGAGCCGCTTACTCCGTGAGTCATGAGGTCTTCAGCCCAGATTAAGTGGATCTGGTGAACTAGATACAAACGGGTAACCGATGAATGAAGCACCGTTGAGACAATGTGCCTTATTCCGAAAGGCACTCTTTCCCCTCGCCCATACCTAGTGCACTTTCAAAGACATGCAGTTGGTGAGTAGCCACTTGCACAAAAGAAACAGAATAATCTGCTATTGCTCTGAGTCTTCTTGACAAGCACCGTTCATCTGATATTCGATTAATATCGCCCACTCGTTTAATCTATCTCTTCCACTCATCTTTTTCTGGTGACTTCATCAGCATGCTGAGTGACTGGAGTGAATATCATTGTTGCAAATTTCTCTCCTTGGGAGGTCTTATGGTGTGTTCAAACCACACTAACGCATTCATTCTCGTTCACCGCATGCCATCTCGTATATGGACTGTGTCCTTTTTTCTTCTTGTGATGAGAATGCACACATAATATGTCCACTTTATTGCCGCAGGAGCTTGACTAGTTTGCCCACCTTCTCCACTTCGAGGGCTCGCCGACGAATTTTTTTCGGCTACCAGTGCAATTTCAATGGAAGCGTGTTGCTTTACTAGTAAGTAGTTTGCAGTTTTGAGAATGTAGAAGAGAATCAGTTGCGAAACAGCAGCAGAAGAAACATGTCCAGACTTGACAAGTGCCCAGTGCTCATCGGTAGCTTTAGTGGATTCCAGCGTGAACTGATCGAGAAATCCTGCTTGGGTAGTCAGTCTTTCTGGTCATTTGATCGATTCCATATGACACAGATGGTTGGGTGAATAACTAAGCGCAAATGTGAAATTCATCAACTCGGCTTCCTAACTCAGTTGGTAGATCGTTCGTGGCATCTGAGCACGTTCTTTCTGTCGCTGGTTCCAAATCAGCTGGAGTCCAGATTTTTCACAACTGGATCTCTTCGGAAATGTTCTGAGTCAGATTATCGAGCGTAAGTTCCTCGTGTGTGTGCGACTGACAATTGCGACTCAGATGAATGACTGACGTTTATCAAGCGTCAACAGAACGATGTTAGTTGAGACGACCATAACAACATTCTGTCTTTAGTCCTCCTAGATGGGCAGTAACGCAGTCAATACATGTTCGTCAGGATGAGGATAATTTGAACAAAAGCAGTGAAGTTTAAACCAAGCTCACTTATTTAAACCTTGCGGAATGAACTGAGTAAATAACCACTCTCGTATTTCGTCCAAAAGTGGTGGTTTTATGTTCCAATCAATTCGACACGATGAAGAAGGTGTAAAGTCAAAATTATGTCTAACGATACGGCCCGAAGTCTCCATAAAATTATTGATTTGATCAGCATTACAGTAGGTTAGTATTTGGGTGTCTGCTGAATTCTTCCTACCGAGAAATTACTGAAGAACATGGACAATGTTAAGCTAATAACCATGTCTACATCTTTCTTTCTTGATGAAGAACAATCCTGATTATTTGTCTAGCCTGGTGTACTATATAACAATCTTACGCTATCCATGGAAGTTGACAGCAACCCCTGTTCAAACACCGGTGAAAATAGAAACGGAGTGTATTGACCTGCAAACATCATTACAAAAAACCTTCACCGTCATTTTGTTGGGCACACTTCACTGCATACTAACTGAAGTGGGTGTTGTTCAGTACACGTTGTCAAATCAATCCACAAAGTAATTATAGATTACTTCAGGCCTAGTTGGTGTCGTTCGATAACGGCCGTGAAGCGAGTAAGGTATCTGATCAATTTTGTAAGTTGACCGTTTTGACGAAATGACCACTAGAACAAAACGTTTTGTGGTTCCACAACCTTTGTGATAACGGTGGTATACTACGGTTGCAAATCCACCGATAATTCACGCATGCAAAATTAACTTAGGTTAATAGTGTAGAGTGAACATCTCTATACTCGAATTTCTAGTAATATTCAACCGAGGGTCTATGATGTCAAGACGGATAAAGGCTTGGCACAAGTATTTTGACAAACTATCAGGGTGTCGATTGTTTTGGAGAGAAGACAGGGCAATTGTAATCTTCACCCAATGTGTTTGACCTCCTGATTAGTTCATCCCATCCAACCAACCACCATGTATCAGAACCAGGTGTATACAGGCTTACTATCGTCCCCGTGTGAAAGTATATTACGCAAAACTAACATAGAAGCAACAGTGACTGTCCTAGCGAATGGCTGTCGTTTTGAGACGCTGTTAAAACAACAATACTAAAGTTACCATTGAAAAGGAATAACATACCCGTTATATAGTATTAGAAATGGGTGTCTTTAATGAAGCAGGTGAATAGACATGACACCGTATAGGTAAGACCCCCTTAATCTTTAGTAGGTTCACTAGGTGATCACAATGGTTGTTTGCATGTTTTTACTACATTGACCACAGAAGAACTGGAAACCAGTGCATACGTACATCCAAGTAGGGTTATGCATATTTTCAAAAATTAGACTAAATATGAGGTTGTTGTCGGGGCTTCTTCAAATGATGGCCACGCATTGGGCACAGACCTTTAATTTGATCTGAACAGTGTCGAAATGGTCAGAGGGAGGTTGTGAACTTCACTTGAACATCCTTACACAGGAACCATAATAATAATAATAATCATACGTTCTTTTAACTTCATCTATAACTTGACTCACAACTGGTCGTACCTTTCATCTATCCATGTGAACGGATGTGCTTTGGCTGCACAATTGGTTCAGATGTACACATCCCAATTTGTGGAAACCCTTTTAAACCAGCACGTTAGCTTTCTTTTCCCGAACTTTCTGAGTGTCTCAAAAACGGCTGTCTAAAAAGGTTGTTTCGAGTCACTCTAACAATCTCCAACAACTTCTGATCCTCAGCTGTTTTGTGTCTATTATCGCTGGTTTTGCATACACGTGGTGAGTAATTCACCGGTTCTTCATGAAGTTACTTTTGCTGACGCGTTAATCGAGGGGTTTAGCTGTGGTCATCATGTTTCTTGTGATGTCTGAGACACATTATTGTCATGTAGGAAGCGAGTGCCTGAATCTCCTTGATGCTTCATCACATGAGGCCAGTTTTCTGGTTTCAGAGGAGCGCTTCTATGAATATAGTCCCTCATCTCATTACCGAAATGCTATACATATATTAGAATGAAGGAGTGGCTCTGGTTTTTGGCTTTGTCTGGTATTGTCTACGCAGAAATCGGAGATATAGGTCTCCGAGTGCAGAATGGCTGGTTGAGAGCTTCTTTTGGCGAGAAATCGTGACGATCGATCGGTGGATCATTTCTGCGTGCACAAAGTTACTTTGCTGGGAAGATAACATACCTTGCACGGTTTTTCGTGCAGTAACCAACCTACAAGCTGAACGTTTTGTGCAGTCGCTACATTAGTATCGCAGCTTCTAGCCAATGGGCTTTCTCGTATCAACTTTTGTTTATACATGCAACACATGCTTCGGAATCTGCTCCCAACCATCATACGGGTATGCACTAGACAACAGGGCTAGTTCGGCATCAACATGGGTTTAGGCCGGTTCGTGTGTTCGATGAAGCACCTTGGTATTCGTAATCATGTCGGAGTACACAACACACGAAAAATCCCGAGACAACGTGAACCGAAGCGAAGTAAAAGCCACACCATTATACAATGCAGCTCCAAGGTTTTGACTGAGTTGTAGAATTTGTCCGATATCCAAACCTACCGAGCGCAATCCATAGTGCTTTACGGTTTAAAAAATGGTATGCCTGTGTGAAAACTTCTAGACTGACGTGCAATTACTTGCTGCGATCGCAACACTGGTAGTGGATTCGATGGCGGGAAACACCATGCAGATATTAGTACAGTCATCCCAGAATCCACAACAGTCTTCGTGAACATGGGTATTTATGTTCTTGGCTTTAGGCCGATCGGGCAGAATGCTTGATAGAACTATTTTTGGTACAACCCAGCTAAATAATTCTCGGACAGCTTTCTTTCTTTTGCCCTTCCCAATTCATCCCCAGGTGAGGACATAATTACAGGAGTTTTGAACTCGCCCGTGACATTCAGCTGTTCTTAATAACCGGTTGAAATATTTTACAACCGAGTACCTTCCAAAGTTTGGCTACCATGTTTTGAAATTTTCCACTAGTAACCCTTTCTTTGCTCACAACTATTCTACCCCAAGTTTGTCAATAGCCTTCTGCACTTCCATTAAGTCCAGGATGAGCACAAGTGATTCTCTGATATTTTACTCTAGCAGGGTATTGAAGGTAATTCAGTTGATGATAGCAGGCTTTGTAAATAGTTTATCAAAATATTTGCGCCAGATCCTCATGATGATTTCCACTTGTGTGCACGAATCCTCAGGGACCCGTTCTTTCGCGCCATGTTTGGTCTGGAAAGAAGGACTGAAATTCTCCTTTAACGAATCACAGACTGATCAGAATAGCTTTGTTTCAACTGTTCTTACTTTCTTTCCCAGATATTCTTGTTTCCTCGAAGCCGCTCAGTGAGTTGACGAAGTGCGTTACGAAGAGACATCTTCTTGTCTTCATTGTTTGGGTACTTTATGATAACGACGCACAGTATTTTGCCCTAATATCGAACTGAAACAGACTCTATCGCTGCCATCGAACCAGTCCGGACGTTTCTGGTGTTAGAATCTAACTGTTTCATTAAATTCTGCCATGAACTGCTGTGAAATTTGGGACCTCGAATAGCCATAGAAATCGTACTTGAATTTAAACCTCCCAGGCAAGTAACAAGGCGAAGACCTGGTTACTGGTAGCAGTAAGCAGTTGTTATTCAGGAGTTGAGACGCCGAATTTATGGATGTACAACAGCATCAAAGAAATCCAAGTCTGCCATTGACTGATCGTATTAGCACGTGCAAAGTCATAAACTGCGTGTTAATTGGTGGAATACGGGACAAGCAAATTGGCAAATAAGGGAAGGCACAACACTGAGACCGTTCGTCCAATCCTGAGGTTGCATCTTCAACGCGATATTTGGATTGGCCGTTTGTCAGATCTTTTGTTGTGTCGGGGTTTGGGTAAGCCATGAATCGTGTGTATTTTCATCGCATCTGCTCATTTGGATGTTGCCTCATACAATCAAGGGTAGTTAATGTGGGGTTGGATTTTGAGATAAACCCCCGTTGGACGCCCTGGAAACCGATTCTCGTTTGTGTGTTCTGAGCTTCTTAACATCTAGTCCTCTTGGTTGGTCCACCGGTTTGAGATAAGCAAGCATATAAACCTGAACAAACGTCCTGTTTCAGACCATCCTATGGTTTGCGCATCTCACGTGGCACACAGTCTGTGAATATTACGTTGTCGCGTGTTCTCATAAACAGACACGTGATCGCGACCACTCTTGGTTGTTTGTGATCAGCACCACATGCGCAGCACTAAAATGAAGCAGTTCGTTACCGTTTACATTGACTGCGTCGAATCGTGAGGTCTCGGGTCTACAAGCAGTGCAGTAGAGTCGCTGCCGATATATCTACTAGAAATCACCCGGAAGATGTTATCGATCGCTCACCGTCGCCGAGAGGATGGCGGTAGAGTGCTGATCGTAGAATTGGGCATGTGTATCTCCAGTATGAGATATGACTGTGCTGTGAACAATAAGGTTTGCTGCAGATTTAGTTTGACCGAGTGGCGCACGCATGCACGTGGGTCGAGATCTGATGTCGCGTACTTGGCCTATCACTAATGAATGAATGCAGGTGGACATCACGCCCCCACATACCTTCTGATGGATTAGTTGTTTAGATGACGTAAAGTGTACATGCTTACTGGAGGTTACCCTGGTCTGTAAGCCCTTTTTCACTCAAAGTGGGGATTTAGTTCGATCACAATCGGTGCGTCCCAACCGTCCGGCGCTCCATTCATCCAGCAGCGTACGCACATAATGTCATACCACGGCGGGCATCCTGTATTCACAGACATGTGGCAGAGTGAAATGGAGACGCTGACCTAACAATCTTAACTGCGTGACACAAGAAACCAAGATTTTGTTTGTAAACTTTTGCAGAAGCGAATGACTTAAACATTTGATAGGATGCTAACCCTGTCGGAGAGCATAATGGATGAGACACTAACGCCTTATTCGGAATAATTCTGCGGGCAGTAGATAACTCAAGAACTGCCTCAAGCTTCCAAGGTGTTCGCAAATTTTTCAGCCAAAGATGATAATATGCTGACGGTCCCGTTTTACCGTTTGGCGATGGGAGTACACTTTTCTCAAGGACTGTTTATTTAGCCCGTTTATCCATGCGACGGAGACACCAATATTATATCTGTAAAAATAATTTCACCATGCACTTAAAAATCGCGACTGACAACCTAAGAAGCAGTTCCAAACAGTCGATAGTTCACAATATCACTCTAGAAAAATAACTATTTTATCCGGCTGCTCCCCGTCTTCCCGTCTGACATAGTTACACTCGGTAGTACTGAAGTGCCAGTCAGCACAGCACAACAGATAAACACAAGCAAGCACGATTAACACACCAAGTTCGCGGAATTGGTCAGGGATAATTAACAGTAACACGGGCACATACAGACACGCCGATAGACAGACCTGCGAATCGAGGTGCCAACGCTTCGTATTTACCAAAAGCCACAATCAGTCCTACCGTATTCTGCGTTGCGTTCCGCTTCTGGCTGATAGTGATAACCTACTCACTCCAGTTTTGTGACGCGTCTGAGTCAGACGCATGTCACTCCTTCCTGTTCATCAAATTCTCTACTTCCAAGTAGGTTGACTGCTCTTGATATCTCATGTAACACCTTCAGTATTGTCGGATATATATGTTTAAATTAACAATGACATAAATTGAACCAAGTTGTGGGTATTGATATTTTGTCTTAAACAAATTGTGGTGGTAACCATCGAGTCATGATATGTCTGATTGAAAACCACATGGACCACAGGTTGAAGAACGCCGAGATACTCTGGCCTAACTTTACCAATAGGTTACGGAGCAAGCTCACTTGATTTGTTAAGTTGGGTCATGGGACTGGTTTTAACTAAGGTTCCAAAGAACCCTATCGAAGTCAGAAGTGAATATATTCTTTTGTAAACCTGGTGTAGTTGCTCCAGACAATGAAACCCAGATTATCGAAAGCCTTCTTGAACCGGAATGCACTCGCATCAGTTAAACGGTACAGTTGGAATGGCGTTACTTTTGAATCTGGAATGTGTGAAGCAAGCAGGCATAACTTCACAATTTTTTTAATGTGTCATCTTGTTGATCATTGACACAAAGTTGTTCGTTTTGAATTTCTTTTCCCACATTCCAGTTTAGGTGATGTAATTGGTTTTGTCTCGAGTTGGAAGTGTCATACTGTATTTATCTTGGATGACGAACTCTCCCCCACTTGAGTCATTTAAAGGTTAGGAGTATATCGCTTACGCAAACTATACTAGCAAGCATTGTGTACAAGACTATATGGTTAACATTCATCAGTACATCTGGACAATCGTTTAATTGCTTGAAGTTACTAGACACTAGTGGTGAACGCAGCTGTAGGAAATAATTAAAAATAGAATCGAAATCCATTATTTCTAGAGTTGTCGTCGTCTTTTCTCGTTACGAAATTGCACAAATTCCGTTGAATCTTTTTGAATGCACGCAGTAGATTGTTTCTATATCAATGCGGAAAAGCGAGTTAAGTGGTAAAAGAAGTCGAAATATCAAGTTTTATGGTCACCCTACAAACAACGATTCCCAAATCCACATTTGTCTGAGCAGTCGGACAACAATGGCCTCTGCATTTCGCATTACGTTGAATACGGTACGCGAAAGGCGTTTGTGGGAACATACGGGTATCACGTTACTGGAGTGTGACACATACTGCACGGTGATGATTACGTGTTTCTAGGCCTCATTGTGATCCGGTACGTTTGCGTGACCTGTTAGATTTCTGAATGTCTCGTGACGCTAGTTTCTGCCTGCCAATCATTTCTGTACAAGTAGTATTTTGTATATTCACATCCATATTAAGAGGTAGTATCGAATTTGATTGTTTTAGACACTCGATATTTCCACATAAGGTGTCTGAGCTTGGAATTTTCTGAACTAAACCGCCGAGCAAGTGGTATCGTAAGTTGTGACGATAGTTTAATCAACACACAACTCTACGTTTATCAGTTAAGTTGAGGGAATACAAACATTTCGGAACCTTATTTTTAATCAAATTTCGATATCACGGGGCAACGGTAAACGGTTTTGGATAGCTATTCGGTTGCAGTTTGGTCTCCAAAGAAGTTATCTCTTCTTTAATGGTAGCTCTGGCATAAATACGTCTGGCTCAGTAAACTATTAAATTCTCTATATTATGCTTGTACGATCAAGCCGTAAGGCCTCGACCAATGTAGTCCTAGACGTATCTAATATTATACGGATACATGGTTGAACTGATAGCAAAAGTGACTATCATTGGCAATTTTTGTCTGATTTGATGCTCGATGTGTACGTTCATTTTGCTGTATAGTGCCTGCAGGGCTGTGGAGGTAAAATGAAATGTATTCGGATACGAGTCGTGCAATGTCAATCCAGTGTCATGTGCAATCTTATGTATGATATCCTCGAACTACTTGGATCTGACACTTAAAACTACTTTGCGAACAGTCGAACTGATTTACAATGGGTGACGAGAGAGTGTAGAGCATAACTGAAAATTGAGAGTATCTTGTATGTTCACAGGCATCTTTCGGTCAGTACGCTCGGAGCACAGGTCACTGAAATCACTTTATTCTCCTGCTTCATTTGTAGTTGAGTGCAAGTTCTCCAGAGTTGAGTTCCAGCTATTGTTCTTAGCCGGTGAGTATGCACTAGGTAATAATCCTCCATTAATAGTACATTAATTACAATCGAATTATCACATTTCGCTAAGAGAAGACAGTATCTGCGTTCTAAGTACACAGTAATCTTCTGGACTAACGGCAGAAGTAATCGACACTTACAATTAAATAGGTACTTCAGTTGTCCTGGTGATATGTGGGCATACATATGCTAGCCATTAAATTGCTAAGCCGGATCACGCACCACTAGTTAACCATGACTGTAAGACAACGATTGGATCTCTGACATGACCCTGAATTAGCGTCAGCCATAAGTGAGCCGAAAAATGGCGGGGTCCAGAATAACTGACAAACGTCGTTCATTGAAAGTACATGGAAGTATATACCATCGGTTTAGTGGTACTGAACTCATTTATGTGGTCAGTTTCGGCAATGAATTAAAAAGTGATCTGCTCTGGTTGTTTGCCGTTGATTATTTACTCATTCCCAATAAGAGGTTAACGAACTTACCCCATGCATTTTAGGATCAGTGTTAATTCACCTGTCTGGTAAGCTCTACCAAGGGCGAAACTTAAGTCGAGTAGTTTCTCACTTTCGGAGTTGGTCGCAAACGTCTCCCTGACTTCATGTATGATGAGTGGCAGTCCCTTCAAATGAAATTCTCTCCTAAGGAAATCAGCTTCTTCCGGTCTTTTGGAGGTCCTATAAAAATATAGAACCTTACATATCACTCACAGGCCTCGACCACAAACTACACTTGTGCTCCTGATTTGGTCCGATCCCCTCGGAAACGACAACCCTTTTGCTCGCAAAATGCAGGATACAGTCTGAGTGTGAAATCTGACGTTCATATTCTGCAGACAGTCCCAGCTCTCCTGAGTCGTTATTGAAATTCAAAGTTTAAGCTGACAGACGTCACTGTTTTAGCGTGGAAAACAGATCAGTGATAGACTGTGACCTCTATGCTGTTGATTGATCTTTGATAAAAATTTGACATTATTCTATTTAACCAATGTAATCCATGCATCTTGCGTGATGAACCTTTAATAAGCTGAACAGAGTACCCACATGAAATCACTTAGGCTCCGAGCCGGTTGCACTTGTTGTAGGCCAGTTGATACACACGTGGGATCCTCAGGTTATAATACCTTTGAGCTCTGCAAACTGTAGCTGCAAGTACGCTTAACTGAGGTAACAGTTGAAACAGTTGGTTCCCTTCATAAATTTGAACAAAGCAGTAAGAAGACGGACACTGGTAGATGCTAGCATTTCGTACTGCCTCTTCAGTACCAAATAACAATAACCAGGAACATATATATGACACTAATTGGATGGGGGGGTGAAGAATAAAATAGCAAATGGGGTGGACAACGACAGGACAGAATTATTAGGTCCATGGGAGTCTAAGGCTTACATATAATTGTTTTTGTACACACAACACTGGCTTGAGACGACTAATCGCGACCGCTTCGGCAAAACGCAGGAAACGCGGATTACCGTGGCGCATTATAATTCTGAATGTTAAATCTGGATTAATTCGGTGGCCAGTGGCCAACATGTGCCTGGCGATAGACGAGGCCGGAAGCTTGCGTGATCCAGGGACGAAGGGAGTAGACTGCGCAGTCACATCCTGAACCCATTTCGGCAGATGTTCCTTCATTCTAGAGTTCAAGCACCTATCGGTTCTGCCGATGTAACTTTCGCCGCAGTTACACACAAATTGATAAATACAGTGTGAGTTGGCGCCAATAGGTTGCTCTCCCTTTACCGAAGGTAACGGTAGCTTCCGAGTTCGGTCAACGACTACGATTTCAGCCGCATTGTACGCTCGCTTAATGGATGCGACGAGACGTTTTGTGGTTAGGAGTGAAGAAGTGTCACCTTTGAATGGTAGTTCAATGTAGACTTTCTTCTTCCCAACCGTGGGAACCTTATCTCCTACAATACGCTGCTGGCTGTGTCTATTAATAAATCTTAGCGGATACCCATTATTCTGCAAAGTAGTTGTAAGCAGTCGAAGTTCATCATCTAAACATTCTGATGAACAAATGCGCCTAGCACGCATAAACAATGTTCTGACCAATGCTCGCTTGTTCTTCATTGGCGTGAAGCTTGTGAAGTGAGTGTACTGACCTGTCCAGGTGGGCTTACGATACACACATCTTCTTACTGAACCATCATCCTGGCGACCGATGAGAATGTCTAAAAACGGCAGGCGTCCGTTCTTTTCCAGCTCAAAAGTGACTGTCAGGTTAGCATGACAAGTGTTAAACCGATTTACCATCTCATCGATTGCTTGCGAAGATGGCGCAAACATGAGGATGTCATCCACATAACGTTTGTAGAACGGCAGTGACGCAATGTGTTCAGCAATTCGCCTTTCTACCATCAGCATGAAAAAATCCGCTAGCATTGGTCCTAACGGACTCCCCATGGCGACTCCGTCTATTTGTCGATAAGGGTTATTCTGGAAACTGAAACTGATGTTCTCCGTACACAACAATAGAGACAGTTTAAGCATATCAGTGGGAATTTGTATATCAAAGCCCTCAGTCTCGATCAGATCGCATATAAATTCAATTGTCTCGTGCAATGGAACATTTGTAAACAGAGATTGAACGTCGACTGAACACATGACTTTGTCTGCTAGGTTGACTTTGTCCAGACATTCAAGTAAACTGAATGAGTCTTTAACGGTATATGTATCGATTTTCCGTTTTAATGGGGTCAGGGCCTGTACCAACCAACGAGCCAGTTTGTGTTGTGGGGCGTTGCTCATAGATAGAATCGGTCTGAGTGGCACTCCTGGCTTGTGTGTTTTGGGTAAGCCATACAGTTGCGGTGTTGATGAACCACTGGGTTTTAGAGACTTGAAAGTACTTTCATCAATTATTCGATGTAGTAGCAGCAAATCAAGGTGTCGAATTATTCGGCACTCTATATCAGTCACCTTCTCCACCTTGTTCATACGCTGGAATTTACTTTCGTCGTTCAGTATGGACAACATTTTACGAGTATACTCCTCTTTATCCATAACTACGGCATCGGAATATTTATCTGGCTATAGCACGACAACGTTCTTAGTTCTCAGGTCTTTTAGAGATTCAAGATGACGAGCTGTGAGAGCACATTTATCTCTTGATGGTGTCATAATGAGCTCATTGGCAATGTCAGTCAGCTTTGTTTTAAACCAATTGTGATTGTCCAAGCTAGTAGTATGCAAATCTGATAACTGGTCGAAAAGATTCTCATACTGGGCCTCTACTGATATGCGGTCTAGCTTATTTGAATGAACTTTGTAATCAAGTCTTAGCGACAACGCTTCCAACTGTAGCACATCTAGCGGTACAGAAGATAGGTTCAGAACGTACTTACTGGAATCTCGAGGGCACGGTTCATCTTTTGATTTATCCAAAGACTTGTGAAAACGTTCCAGACTGAGTTTCTTCGTTCGATCAACAACCACTTCGCAAAAATTAACAAACGTTATGCGACACTGAAGCGGTAGGTTCTCCACAAGATGCACACGACGAGCATGGGTTTGACGTAATTCCATTATACGTGATTATGCAGTCTCAATTTGAGCGGTGCTGATACGCCTTAGGTTCCCAATGTGAGCATTAGACTCCCATGGACTTACTAATTCTGTCCTGTTGTTGTCCACCCCATTTGCTATTTTATTCTTCACCTCCCCATCGCATAAGTGTCATATATATCTTTCTGGTTATTTGTATTTGGTACTGATGAGCTAACATTGACAAAACTGTCATGGAAGACATCTTAAACAGCTCATCTTAATTTTCAATGTAGGCCAACTCATCAGTTTAATGTTTGTAAGTCTCGGTTAGCGAATGTCTCGAAGAACAGCAAAAAACTCACTCCAATGTGGAGCGGATGAAGTGCAGATGAGAGAACAGGTTGATTTTCCAAAGGCTGAACTCATTCCATGACGCAACCGAGCAATGATACGGATGGTTGCTCAAAGTAAGTGCGAGAAACCAATAAGGTGTTCCGACTAATATTATGTCACCTTGAAGGAAGCAGTGTGATAAGTGCAGAAACGACAGTCAAAATCACGGAACCTTTCTGAATAATTTACACGCTACAGCATCGGATGCTTGTTAGCTTATGAACATGGTATACCGTAAAAAATGATTATGACGAAGGCAACTTTGCACTCAACTTATCCATCTGTAGTCGATTGCATATGTGAGCACATTGCTCCTGGGTGGTGTAATAAAGTTTCAGGTGGCGAATGCTTGCACTGGCAGAGACAAGCTGATAGTACGAGCGCAAACTTAAGAGTCATTCTTCTTTTTTCAGGCAAACATAGCCATATCCAACCTGACCTTTTACGTGGACCTCATTAGTCGGCAAGCGAACAACCCGGAAATTCTAATCTCCTGTCGGAACCACGATGTCAGTTCTGTGTGTTAGGTGGAAGATGTTAATGAACGATGACAAAACCAATCGTTGTCTACTCCCGGAATGCATTCGGTTGAAGCCTGTTTCTCATCACGGTGGTTGCTTTTGCAGCCCGTACCTTTATGTCTCATTGCGTGCAGATGACTGTCAGTTGGGTCAGGCCAATTATACTCCAAGTTGAAACACCGTAGTTCGCGTTGCACGATCTCACCCACCAATGCTCAAATTTAAATTGTTCAGCACTCGAATGAACAGGCTGATAACCATTAACTAACAGTATGTTCATAAGGATAAACAGAATGTTTTCAGTTGACCAGTGAATACCAAGTAAAAACAGTAGAATTTTGCGATTCGTTTGCTCATTAACACCGACATAGTTGGTCATAATTAAGTACGCGGTATTTGTGATAAAAAAACCAATGTTGTTCAATCGCAAGAGTGTTTCGTTTCAGATCTGACAGTATGTAGACAAACTGGCTTGTGGTGTGACGGGAGAAACGGTCTTGTTTTTACAACCTTTTGTTTTGGTCTAATCCATGGCCATTATTCGACTAAACTACGAATCCGCGAATTCAGGTGTTCAAATTTGTTGTGAGTTTCACGAGTTAATGCATTCTGGACGAATTCAGACCGAGTAATCTCCCTAATGAAAATGTGGCAAGATGGTGCGCATGTCCATCAAGGTTGAACTATCCTCTGTCAATAAGGTATACCAGCAAAACCTGTTGAACTATATAGCTAATCGTGTAATACGACAGCTTATAACACCAAAGAGACTCGACAGATTCGACAGTTGTGCAGATGATAATGGTTCACTGAACCGCAAATAACCAAATAAATATATAGAGGGAGAATGGACGCAAGCAATACTTGTAGGGAAAACTCAACAATCTCACTAGTGCACTGGCTACGACATCACACACGTATATTCTTGATATGCGCTTACTACGTCAGGCAATATACTTACACCCTTGAAGTTGTACTGCCTACTCTCATGTACGTACCAGGTGTCGGTCTAAGCTAAGCCCCAAAGGTTAAGAAATTGAGCTAACCAGATGAAAACAGACGAATGTTTATGGGAGTCATTATTTTCTCGATAGAACCAAATCTAATTTGTCTCAGCTAGCATCAACAATCATTTTGTGAACGCCGAAATCAACCTGGGAAAATACTTGATCCTATCGGTGAAATCAGTTACGCACTTTCCCTCCTCACAAACGTTGGAATTCGCTAATTTAACCACCCCCCAAATGACTGACTAATCATTCACTTTAGTAAACAACTAAACTGACGTCCCATGAAAGATTACCATTCAACGCAAGTGAGTCATGAACTCAAGCGGAACCTCAGTGTATGTTTGAAAAACAATGTGTATACCGTTCTCTGTAAATTGATCTTAATGCTTCTTCGAATTCATTCGCTTATCCCATCCCGTATTTTGCCAGTAACGAAAGTGTACGGCACATTAAGTCACCTTCATTACATACCGAATTCTCTTGTGGTAATCTTAACATCGACCACCTAGACCCAACGGGTGGATACGTTTTACACGTCCTACCTCAGTAAAGTCAAATCACCTGCGTGGTCACTTGAGATCGGAGTGGAGGTCAGTTCACGTATTCATTCCGAATAGTACTAAGTGTAATATGTGAAACAAGATGTAAGCGTTTATATATGGGATGGTGAAATTTAAGCCTAACAACAGTCCTATTCTCTGTAGTCTGTTCACTTTCAAAGCAGTCGACGATGTCTTCATTCGCTAAGCCTACTCCTACGACAGTGAATAGTCAGCCTATGTATCTTTTCGGTGCCCTGATAATGTATGTCGACAATTGAATCTCGACTCCTTAGTACGACCATATACGACCATGTATGACCATCGATGAGACAATGGTAATGAATCACAATCTGTTGATCACGCAGAAAGTACCGGATGGGAAATATGTGGGTCACTTTGCTTGCTGAATATTGAGTGGTCGAGACGAGGGTATTACGTGCGCTTAACAACCTAGTTTGGTGAACTTGGAAGTACAAATCTTTGGCTGATATCGTACTTAGTGCAGGGCTTCCCCACATGTCACTGAGTGTATGTTATTTAACGCAACTTGTTATTTCTGTCAACTTTGGGTTGATGGGCGGCAGTGTTTGATGAAACAGTCTCTTAATACCTCATACTTACCAATATCCCTGCCACTCAATCCAAACTAATCTATCTCAACATTCACAGTGCAAGACATTTAGTTAAATGACGTCGGTATCGACTTAAACCGTGTGATCCATGTTGGACGTAATGAATCACAGGTTGTTATTCACGTAGAAACTACCGGAGGGAAAAATGCGGGTCACTTTGCTTGCTGAATATTGAGTGACCGAGACGAGGGTATTTCGTGCGCTTAACAACCTAGTTTAGTGAACTATGTTCCGTTGCCACTGTGCATATACTAGGCGTTGAAGTGCGTCTCGACTCACGATGTGAAGACCAAAGCTTCAGCTGATAATGTGTTTGGTACAGGATTGATCTACGTGTAACTGGGTATGTCACGTAACACAATTTGTTAATCCTTTCAACTTTAGTTTGATAGGTGGCAGTGTTTGGTGAAACAGTCGCCAAATACTTCATACCTACTGATATCCTTGCCACTCAATCCAAACCAATTTATCTCAGCATACACAGTGTAAGACAATTAGTTAAATGGCGTCAGTGTCGACTTAAACCATATGATCCGTGTTTGACGTGTTTTCGTGCCATATTTTACATTCATCCGGACTTTCAATTTTCGAATGAACGCTTGTTATTAGCTCATTTTTCTGTGGATATTCGTCATTGTGTTCACCCGACTAGTTAAGTTTGTTTTGTTTCTCCTCACAAAGAAGCTGTGAGAAGCCGGAGATGGCATTCACATTCCACTGGAGCGACTACTTAATATTTGCCCTGCTTCTGGTCGTATACGCATTGATTGGTATTTATCAGAAATTTCACGATCCCATCGTTCGCCAACTCAACCGGTTGTGTTGCAATGAAAGATGGAGGTTGGAGGAGCATTCTTTGTCGGACAGTACAGGTGAAGCCTTGACTCTGGGCAATCGTCGTCTCACATTGTTTCCCATCATGTCCAGTGTGATGGCCTCATTTTTGTCAGCTGTCTCATTGATGGGTACAGCTTCCGAGGCTTACCTATATGGCATTCAGTTTATTCTGATGATAGTGGCCTACGCTATTGGTTTCTCAGTGACTGCTGAGTTATTCTTACCGGTGTTCTACAAGCTACACTTGGTCAGTGCACATGAGGTAAGTTTCTCCTGCATATTTACCACCAAACAATGACTAGTTCGCCTTGAGACATTTGTGCCCATCTCAAGTAATGTATATTCTACTGAATACACTGAGATTCATACGCCCAACTGATTATTTACAAGTAATCTCCAGCTTTCCATTTGATAACGAAAAGTGTTCCAGTTTAGACGAATGTTTGCTGATTTTAGGTACCCCCACCCAACCGTACACATCAAAACAAGACAGAATAACAGTTTCGTTTCTCAGACAAACCAAAGGTGTTTAGCGTTCTCATGCTTGAAAATGCTTCACATTGAATTGTTGATGGTGCACGCTGAATGGCAATTTTTTATGTATCTCGAACAGTCAGATCTGCACAAGCGAATACAGTTACAACCTTAATCAGCTCTACAGGTTTCATGTTCCGTTGCTTAGTTGCACCAATACTGAAGCATCTCTAGACTTCCAACTATTTGGTGTGTTTTTGGCTTTAATAGTTACACCCGCTTCACTTATGTGACGTACAAAATGCCCTTTATTCTGTTAGCCGACACTGTCAAAAAACACGGAGTGTGTGCTGGTAATCGCCAGATAGTCTTACCGATCGGAAACATACAGCAACCATCTGTTTGTGTTCAGCGCGTATTTAGAAAGGATACAGTGACTGGAGAGTGGGTTCCTCGATGCAAAAAGATGTGTAGATTAATTGCCATCAGTTTCATGGTATTTGTTCCCGTTGCATCAGCGCTATCTGGACAGTGCGCTGGAGGGCACCGATTGATCTAAGCTACCCCAATGACGGCGAGCAAATTCGCGTTTATATTACGTAACAAAACCTTAGTTTGTTCAACATTGTGGTGCACCTGCAAGGTTTTTCCGATAGTCGAAGATGCCCGGTTATTACTTGAACGTAGTTAATGTGTTAACATCGGTTGCACTGTTAACTTCAGCAATTTACTGTAAAAACGTTTAACCACTCACCAGTGTGGATTTCGTTTTTTTTCTGCCGATATAAATGTTACTACAACTGTCCTGGTGGAAAACTGTAAGCACAACTCTTTGACTAGTTAGGTGTGGTTTAATACTTTCCAAAACCTGCAGTTCATATAAGTGACCAAGTAATCAGCGTTAAAATGCCTATTACTGAGCACCCGGAGCTTTTGAAACGGTCAAAAGTGAACTTCTACAATCCCGCTGAGTTGCAGCAGATGGCCTCAAAGCGTTTATGAATAACGATCAGGCAAAGCAGATCTTAGGAAAGTTCTCTTCGTTGAGGACTGCTGGTAGAGTAACTACGATTTGCTCTGTAATGCAACACTTTTAACAAGCTGCGCTTAGACGTTCCTGGTGTAAATAGTGGAGTATTAATCATGGTGCCAACAACCGCACTGACAGGATGTTTACTAGGTGGTTTCTGGGGGCAAATGGCTAGTCTGGACACTGCTCACAAGAGAATGTGACTTAGCCTATACAACTGTTAATTTGGTCTTGGCTTATACACGGTTGCCTCGTGTAGACGATGACCGGAACGCAAAGCTCGGTTTTGCTAAAGATATGTAATGTTGAAAAATTCTAACACCAGCCGAATTAGAGTCGCAAGTTTCGTTGCTATGGTGATTAAAGTCCGCCTGAATTTGAACGTTATACCGAACTATGAGCACTAACCAGTTTATAAGTAGTTTGAACCCACTGAGTTGTATGGTATCCGACGAATATTTTCTAGTAAGGTGCTTCTTTTATGTTTCAAACGCAACCAACAAGGTTGTCTCACATACATGAATGGTTTGATGATTTACTTGTACGTCTTACCGGTAAGATTCAGCGACATTTCATTTAAAGTCTGACTCCTCCTCTCTGATTCTGTTGATTGATACGGCTAAGCGGGAGTGATTTTGAGGAGCCAATTTATCTTAATGAAAAATACCAGATACAGAACTTGCTGAGGTAAAAACCACCTGACTTCCGATTGATCCAACGATCAGATTGTAAGTGATCAAATCCCTGCGAGTGAGCATGTAATTTCAGGCTTGAATATATTACATGCAAGTTTACGAAACAAAGCAAACCAAACCTTATCTGCCACTGCAAAAGTTTCGTGTTGGATACTTCACCCTGGTATCGTATACGGTTCGAGATTGGTTTACAGTGCGTTCGCTGTTTCCAGCAACTCCAATGCTTTAAAGTTGCAACCTTTTCATTGAACGACCAATCGCAATAAGCAAGTTCTGCCACATCGTCCTAGTCTGCAGACCGTTAGCAAACTCGGTGAGGCAACTCGGAACAATAGTTTGCTGTTTGGACATTTAAGTATGAGGAGCTAGCCGTGTCTAAAATGACGTCGTTGTCAAAAAATGAACCACGTGGATGAGGAATCCATGAAAATGTGCACTGTTGACGAAATGTGATAGACTGCCCTCTAAAATAAACTTTAAATAAACCGCAATTTTTGACAGTTTAGAAGTGCGCAGAAGGACAAAATTCCTCTCAAATACAGGGTAACATAACGCATTATTCTGATCAGAAACCATGCACGGAAGTTAGTAAAGTTGGGAGACGTGGTATTTCTTTATGCGAGGAGTATCTAGTTTTATGGATAACGAACGTGACCAGTGTGCAAGTGAATCTCGGTGTACCCACCAGTCCATAAGTCCTCTCCCTCAGGAATGCCGAATTCTCAGTAAAACTAAAGCATGTGATTACGGATGGATCTGTCAACCCACACATCTAATTTTGTCCGGTTTATCGTGTAGTTCAGCATTTGCGTCCAGTGTCTACTTCTCGGTGTCTTGATCAGTTTGCCCTATCACTGAAACTCTGCACAACTCACGCGACCACCTGTCAATCATGCCAGTTGGCAATTCATCCGTCAGTTTCTATTTGCAGCATTCAACCACTGAGTATGTTTAACTTAAACCAGTTGTACCAAGATCACAGGAAGTGCTGCTTTTTAAGGGGTGGTTCACAAATGTGTTGATAAACGACAGGAGTACAGTGCATGTGTAGACCAAGCTGATCGTAGGGCACGGTGATTACAAATTGACTCTAACGAGTTGATAAGTTGAAGTGGAGATGATAGCCTCCGGATTACGATTGCGACCACATTCGAGCTCATGTTGTGTTCTGCATTAACTAGTGGGCACAGAAATTGGGCACAACTAATGGGCACTAATAGGTAATAATCAGTTTACTGATGAGGAGCAGTATGTAACGCGATTACTTGTGAGTTCAAGATTTCTAGACTGAAGACCTAGGGTTCACTATTTTGGGTAATGGGTTGCCCCAAAGTCGGAAGGTAAGAAACCGACCATTTGTAAGTGTGCCCAAATTTGTCATATCTTCATGACAAGGTGGCTCAGTGTATGTTTGGGCTATTTGATAGACTGGGTAGCGACTTACCAACATTGCAGAGTAGCTTAACCCGGTGGACGTACTGCGCTACTCATAATAACATAATACCGATAATATCCGCATGTGGTACTGTGGGCCGGTGTGGTAAGTGATTAGATGTGGTAGGGTCAGGACTATTGATATACTTTCTTCAATCCACGTGACAACCGCTTGTAGGAGATCACTAAAAAGACAGTTAATTTCCATCAACATGACCATATCGGTGTATGAATGACACTGCGGTTCTCTCACGTATTCTTTTCAACAACTACTTGCTGAACGGTTGGGCTGGGAAACGTGAAGTGATTTCCAACATTACACGTCTACAGGTGAGTAGGTCGTGTTTGACGACAAATTTTTTTCCAAGTGGCTGTCCACAAGGAAATTTGTAATCTATGCCAACAGTGGGGTTCTGTCTTTCCCAAAGTCGGGGGATCGATTACGGTAAGTATACATGGAGTGCCTACATATCATTATCTGTGTATTCTCCGTTATATTGGTTCTTTGATAGGCTGGCCCGGCTAAACACCGAGTATACCTCATCGATCTAATTTACATGATCCCTTTTGTGGAATAGAAGTTTCTTGACTGATCCTTCCCTTCACACGCCAATGTTAACTGTTCAACAAAACCTCAGGGGCCTACCTCGATAAGCCGAGTAGATAGGTTCTATGTAATTAGAGACTGAAATCGAAATAAGATGACGGTTTGTACGGGTGACCAGGGATATTTTACTCCACCTATGCTTCTGGATATTTTTTCATGGGTTATTGGTGTTTTCCGCCTATTTAAAAGAAGAGCGGGCACTTTCAGATGCCTATTGTATGTTCAGTACGTTTCGTGAGCACGCTGATGCTGTCCACCAATTGCCAAAGAAATACCACAGCACAATTAGCTTCCAAAATCTGATGCTGATAATCAAAACGCCAGTAGACTTGTTTTGATTTGATATATTATGTCCACATTATTTGTCTGACTCTTCACTGTTGTGACCAGTTCAAGCATGGCGTATCTAAGCTGGGATTTTCAAAAATGCTACCGAACTCAAATGCGTCAGGTGGAATGAAGAAATTTGTTTTCAATTTTCTGAGGTGATTTGTAGTTGTTATTTCATACTTCCTGATAAGATGAACGGTTCATGAAATGTACCAGTCACTACGAGCCTCGTCTTGAATTTATGTGTAGTTATACCAGTGCAATTCTGAGTTGTGTCAGGTTGAAAATTTAAGGTCGCGCCATAACTTTGACATTCACTCAATGATTTTCATAGATCGATGAATATAACGTGCTCAGTGCAAGTACGGTCACGTGTGCACTTCCGTCGGTATGGAATAAAGCACAAGACGAACTTGACTTCGTTTCCTCTGTAGCCACTACGTGAACTAACACAATATCTTGTGTGAACGAGTTAACTGGAATGTTTATTTTGCCTAATGTGGGGTCAACGGTGCATGGCCCGCCTTGGCAACGCTACGCACCGTTGAGCAATTCTAACCTATGCAGAATTGGAGTGTAGTGCACTTTTTCGAAGGAGGTTCATTGGAAGCTCTATGGGAATACATTAACTGCAATCAGTAATGAGTGACGCTCGTTTTATATAAAATACAATATTCCCCAATAATCGTTATGTATTCAGAAATATCTACAGGTGAATGTACCTTTCAAAAACCATGTCTGTACTCATTATAAATGCCTGTGTCTTCTGGTTTGCATCAAACATGCTGGTTTTATTATGAAAAATCAATACTGCCAGAATAGGACTAGGAAAGCACCATGCACAGAAGTGGCTAAGGAACGATTCAACCTTGGAACATGTATATTTCAGATCATTAACAAGTAGTCACGGAAGCATATAGAGATGAGACCTATCATGCTATCGATGACTGAGAATTCGTGTTTAAAGCTTTCATAAATTTTCTTCAACTATTCTCAATCAGGACACGAATGGTAGCTTATTCATAGGAACATTGGATCACACCAACCTTTACGTTCTCGTGAGACAATAGAGTGAACGAAATGTTAACATCTCGAGATACATGACTTCTATCTTTATTGGTGTAAAATAACTGAATTCGTTATCGAACTCATTGTACAACTGATTGATTGCATGACACTCAAAATTTACGCTGAAACACTTACGCACTGATGATGTCACCTCGCCTGGTGATGAAACGTTTGCAACCTAAATGCCAAGCTCGGCGAACATATGAATACCAAAACCATCAACCCGAGCTACGAACAATACCACCACTGTTCCCAACCATCAGAAACGATGGAAGTTTCACTGTCAGCTGATACAAAGTGTTTGGCAACGTTCGTGGCTTTCCATCCACGTTAGCAATAATGCAACTAACCTTGCAGTTGTGTACCGCAACCGAAGAAAATACAACCACCAGTTTGAATGAGTATGTCGATTGGTTTGACAAACATTTACATGAAGACTAAGTTTGCCTATTACTTAAGCTTACTTCAGAAAAAGTGACTGTATTTTTCTCACTCTGGTGAAAAATTCCGTTCTTCCCAATGATTAGTTTAGGAGAAAAGCGTATACATTTGCCAAATCTAGACTTACACCATAGGTGTAAAGGGTACCCGAATTCGTAGTTACTTATCGTCGTTTCAGTGCAGCTTTTGAAAACAGTCTGATCTTTGCACGTCACACAGTTTTCAACGTCGCGTGTAGTAACACCAGCTCACCTCCTCGTCACTATTCTGTTTCCAGTATTTGGAGCTTCGATTTGGACAGAGTGTACGTTGGACAACCTCCGTAGTGTACTGTGTTCAAATGGTGAGTTTCGATTTTTCCTCGTGAATGTCAATCTTCATATCAACAGAAACCGTCCACCCAATGGGCGCAGGTAAAGTAGGACTTCAGAATTGACCACTTTTGTGGTTGGTATACACCATCCTCTAGGATACCACAATTTTGCAACCTAACACGACCGGTCACTGCAAGATATCCACGGATGCACACGAAGGTTTGAAACACTCAGTTGTTGTGTTGATGGTCTGCTCTAAACGTACACGTGACATATTGTTAAAACGTCCCAAACACCGGTGGTCGGCATCTCACTAGCATGTGGTCACAATGCTCGTGGGTAAAAATGACAGTTCTTGTTGATTGGCCTCCATTGTGGTCTGCATATATGCAACTATAAAAAAGTATTAAGGCGAACCAACTTTGTCGTCAAAGTTTAGAGAGTTTAAAAGGATGCAAAAATGATGATGGTGATGATGAATTTATCTTAGTGAACTATCACTTGGTATGAAGCGACCGTTTTGTAAATGTGACTTGGATTGCTATTGTTTTTGTGGTACTGCGTGGTAGGGACTTAGTGCATTGTCTGTTGTCATCAATGTCAGTGCAGTCGCAAACTAATTCGTTTTCGCTACACGTAGTGTGTTATCACTAGCAACTTTGTCAATGAACCAGTGCAAAGGCAATTTAAATTTTAATCTGTTCAGGAAAACATATTCCCGCCAATCTGCAACTATTTGTGGTCTGGGTATTTGGTGGAGCAATCAAAATTTGTAACTCATGTGGGTCCCTTCGGAATAACATTTTGCAATATTTTAGCACACTGTTACACGCAGCTACCTTGCAGTTAGTACATAAACCTAGCAGAATACGCACAAGGTTGGATGAACTTTGCACACACAAATGAGTGGTTATTAACAAGTTAGAATCATCACAGCATGCTCACATATCGGGATGACTAAAAAGCCATCACAAACTAATTATGGAAATACAGAAGTGGGTTGATACTGTTCCTCAAGATCGCCTACACAACTTGTGGGATGCGCCTCTTCCTGGTAAGGAAACGGATATTGAGTGCATTACTGAAATCTACTTTGCAGCATATCCCACTAACCTGTAGTGAAAAGAATGGTTTTCCGTGTTTTGAGGCACTTGGTGCAATTACCGTATCCTTTTAGGGTTGCGGTCATTTCGAAACATGTTGACAGATCCGTGGGTTCAGAGAACGATTAAACCACTGCACATTGCGTTCATCTCAGCTACGTGGAGGCTTGTAAATCATGTATGATGTGGCCTGATCACCGTCGCTTCTCCTTGTGTACGAAGTCGTCATTTGCATCGTTAGCCATATCACGTGAACCCCATGACGATACTTTCGATTTGTTATAAAGCTTTGGTCTGTTGATCGTTCTTATGTATTCTGCTTGCCCCTATGGGTGGAATTCATAAATTCCTCTATATGCATTTATGTACACTCCTATATATTTTTATCCAGGGATCTCTAGTAAGCTGGTTTACTGCGTGTTTTAGTAGTGTGAACTCCCAATGACAAACTGATCTGTTTCCACAACGCAGATTGTTTACACTGCACTGGCCTTGTATGCGCCCGCACTGGCATTCAGTCAAGGTTAGTCGTTCTTATGTAACTCTGCCCACGCTCTCCAAATCTCCTGCAGTTAGTTGCTAAGTGCCGAATCCTTTTATCACCCATTTTGACATTTCCATACCACCTATTCTGGCAAATTTTCATTTCCATCACTTCCAGCATGCATTCTCGATGTGCACGTGATTGCAACGAACGTTGCGGACAGGCAGCCGCACAGGTTTCATAGTCCCACTTTACTGTAGTCCTTCGAAATTAACTGTAATCTCATTGCGGATAGAGATTGCGCTCATCCGTAACTTGTTGTGCATTTATGTGGTAATTTCACGAAGGCCCCTGCGGTTCAGATTAAAAGACAGTAAGTTTGTCCAGTGACAAATGAGGATTGCTGACGCATGAAACGAACTAGGATGTCATGTGCTGCACTTGAGTGAGGATATTCTGTTGATTACACCCTCAGGCCCGAAAGTGGATTATGGTTGCGGTTACTGACTCGGCGATAATAAGCAGTGTAGGTTGAATTTGTTACTTTGAGCTGTGTGATACAAATTACGTTCAGACAGGCTTGTACTTTCACGCTGCTGCCACTTCGGCCGACACATCCTCGAACAATTCTAAACATAAGCGGTTTTAGTGATCTCAGCACATGTCTCTATATATTTCTGTCAGCTTCTGAACTGCATTGGCTACAACCAGTCAATGTTACAATGGTCTGTCGGCCTGCTTTGGTGCTGTTCATGTTGAATGTTATCAGTTGTGATCTATAACATCTTTCAAACTGTTGTGTGAGGAACTCATGAAGAGATACTTGGTTCGTCCTTCCTAACAGATACCAGAGCTTTCTGAAACCTGTTTACATATGGTGACACTGTTT
The DNA here is from genome assembly GCA_008508345.1 of Paragonimus westermani. Classification (NCBI taxonomy): domain Eukaryota; kingdom Metazoa; phylum Platyhelminthes; class Trematoda; order Plagiorchiida; family Troglotrematidae; genus Paragonimus; species Paragonimus westermani. The sequence continues at coordinate 206,270 of QNGE01000476.1, forward strand.
GGGAAGCTCGTGTCGTGACAGCTGACAGCCGAGGTGAAGAACATTTATGACAAGCCGTCTATTCAAACACGCAGTATGCCGAGTTAGTAAGAGGATTGCATTGTCAGCTACAAGCACACTTGCTAATTGATGAACTGAAGGAAGTCGTGTTATTTTCACACTTTTCAGGCCAGTATGTCACCTTGTCGATTGCCTCAGCTTTCCGGCACTCATGGCCTTTCTTAAGCTTATTTATATTACACGATTTGAACAAAAAGATGTGGAGTATAAAGGTTGGTTGGGTTTAGAATCGCCAAACGAAAGAAACGGTCAAACTGTGACAGAACGCACCAGAACGTGCGTATGTGCAATTAGTCATTTGTCTGTCCTTACTTAATGCGTTTCTGGAACAACCTTCCTAAGGTTTTCAGGAAAAAATTGGTGAGACTGAAATAAGTGCCGAACATGAATGTAATGTTTTAACGTTGAGTAACGACAGCAGAAGAGTTTTTGCTTGGCACATCCAACAGTTGAATTTTACCGCTGTTTTTTATTTGCAAATGATGAATACAACTACACACTCAACATCGTAGCAAGCAAGGGTGACCAAAAATGCGTAACAGTGTTGTATACCAAAGACAACAATGTCATATGCAATGTTTGTTGCGTGAATGAAAACGAGTGTTATGATAAACACAAGAATACATTTTCAAGTTGTTACTTATGTATCATACTGAAACACTTATGTGTTCCGATGCAACTTTTGTGAGTGTAAATTACTACTTCTTGTCTACAACAGTCGGGATAATCATTTCGTTGGGTACGTCTTTTTTACTGCTCACGGACAGCAGGGTGTGATCGCCTATCTTTATCACAACGGGCGTCAGCTTGGTCTGACCCTAGTCCCAGTTCGAATTGCTCGTTGGTATATAGATGTGTTGGGTACACTGTGAATTGTCGAAGGGATTCAGTTACCAGTTCCTTGAGTCTCGAAAAGTGTCAGAGTGTAACGCTCGTGGTTTCATCTACCATGTTACTGCCTATCCCCTTCGTATGGGCTCGCAAGTAGAAATGGGTGTTTCAAAGTTAGAATTACTGATTATTAGTAAGGAATCTTCATTTTCACATAGATTGAACAACACTCACGGCTAGTTGCTGTTAGTGCATTTCCATCGACTTTTTAGCCAACTTCGTTAAAAAAAACAGGCACTTGACTCGATTTTCGTCACTGTAAGAACTAGCGGGTATACTCTGCCCTCGGCGGAAACTAGAACTCTGGCAACGCTTTCTTGAGGCAATCGTCTTGACCGTGACATAGATGACCTGACATTAGGTACGACTGAAGTGTTGTGTGTAAACGCTTAGCCACATTCGCTTGTAAGTACCAGTCAAACTGTCAGATCGCCTCGACAGTAGAGAACTATCAGGTGGACTATATGAAATGCGTGTTTTGACCTTTGTATTCTGATTGGGTGAATACTGTTGTTGACTCCCATCACAACTAAATGCAAACAGAGTTGTTGGTCGTCAGCAGCTTTAACAGTCTGGAAGACCCTCATTTGCATTGGGGATTCAGTCACGATTACTAACTGTGTGTAGGGAAACCGTATTCATAATCTATTCCCCATTGAACGACATCCGCATTGATTGTATTTGGACCACATGTTGGATAGGGTTGCACTCCCGAAATCAGATTTTTCATCACCATTCATGTTAATAAAATTTACTCAAATTCATTCACATCCCTTTTCGAACTTATTAAACCTTATCTGCATGTGCACGTTTACTACTGTAACCGAAGTTGACTAATTGATTGACGTATAACTGTTAAGTGGGTTCTATGAATCTTCAGTTTATCGTTGGCAAAGTACCATATTTCATTCCACTGAGCTCTAAATTCTCACAGAATTTGCGTAACTATTTTGTCCACTCGAAAAAGTAACACCTAAGCCGTTGATGAGTGGACGATCAATCTAGCTACATAAGAACGATGAGTAGAAATTGTGGTTAATGTTAGAATTACCTTTTCTGCAGAATCACTGCTAAGTATCGGTTGTCGGGTATGATTATTTTCATTATTTTGGGTCACCAGATGTAGTACCATTTTGCTTTCAGTTGAATCATTAGGACTTAAGTCACTGCTACTCCCTAATCGACAGAAGGTGATATACGTTTTGCATAGCTGTATCAAACTGAACTGTTCGGGCTTCTAACACATTATACTAGTTAAATAATATAACCCTAGCATAACTGGTGCAAACGTTTCTTTTCAGTGAGTGGAATTCCAGTTTGGGTGTCGGTCTTTTCAACCGGGTTGGTCACTACATTCTACACTGCCTTAGTAAGTGTTTCTCTATCCGGTGGTGGTTTTATCATTTTATCGCTGCAACTCGTGTTGAGGTACCAGAATATATGGAGATACTAATTGTAAAAACTTTGACGAGCATCCAGTTTCCCAATTGCTAACAATAATCCTGCGTGTTTGATTGATAAGGCATCACTCTGAGTGTACAAAAAGTGCTTCTATCTACATATCTATCGATTCACCATCATATACACTCGTTTAAACTTCATTCTGTCGGTCATCAATGTCCGGATAGTTTGTCGCCTTAGTTCTGACACCAAACACTTAAACATCTCTCACATATAGTTCGGGCTGCATGTCTAGCGTGCATTCTGAGTACAGATTTGTGTCCAAACTGCAGCGTGGAATGATGCTTTTGATTTTACCAAAACATACGAGTATACAACTGGGTTGAAACTAGAAGTCTAGCTCCGGGCAGTAGCAGAACAGCTAAAACAGAAGACAAAAACGCACACTGAATGCAAGTGCAAACGCTCATCAATAAAGCTGTGAAAAGGTCAACTCATTCCAATTGAATTTCTCCTTTGTTACCCGTGGCCTAATCTCACTGGTTGGTTTCGAAGCCGAATTACCACAAGAAGAAAACAAGTCTTTAGCTTATACTTTGAGGGAAACAACGACCTACCAGAAACTCTGATATTTATCTTCAAACATTCACCATAAGTTAGTAGACGGATAACTGAGACGTCGTTTGGGAAACAACTTCTTTCCATCCTTCCGTTTCTTGCCCCACATGTGTTGTAACGTAAGATCGAAAGAGGAAGCGGAGGTTGCACTGGACAAAGTGTGACAGGATTAAACGAGCAGGAATGATACTGGGACGGGCACAGGACACTTTTAGAAGTATGTGCATTTGACTTTCTGAACCAGCTGAATGTCTCTTGATTCAAGTGTTCCGTGGACAATGTTGCTAGAAAAATCTGTAACACACTTTTCGGAATAATGTATAATCATCAACTTCACTGTGCACTAAGCTAGTTTCGATAAAGCCTCACTCATTCAGTCAGTCCACAAGTAATTCCAGCATGCACTGGCAACGTTCACGCCACTGAATTCGATCAACCACCAAGTCGCCACCATAGAGTTATACTATTTTTGTGGTCACCCTATTAATCTGTTGCTTAAGGTTAAAACTTAGAACTCTGTCGTCTGAAATGACTTGAACTAAGGAAGACCGTACTTTCATTGGTGATACTAGCCTCGTTTTTATTTACTGTGACCTAATGTACTAACCGGTCTAAAACCTCCGTTATTAAGTTTAGTCCACCATATAACTGACCAAAACCCTGCTAAATATTCTTTCTTTCACAGGGCGGTATTCGAGCAGTGGTATGGACTGATGTGGTTCAACTGTTCATTCTAACTATGGGCTTGCTTCTGGTTGTTTCCGTTGGAGTGGTCAAAGTGGGCGGACTGAAACAGCTGTTGAAGGTTGCTCACGAAGGTTTGCGTATAGGATCGTTTGAGTAAGTACATGAGCACGACTTACATATCATTATGTATTCTAGCTATGTTCATCATAAACAGTATGTTTATCTTTTGTCCCAGTACTGTTACTTCTCCACTGGGACACTATAAGTCTCAAATAATTAATATCAATTAAATCCTGTTATTGGGGATCAAACTAACAGAAAACTTGTACGCTAATCACCTGCATATTTACTATAGAAGATTTAGGAACAAAGCAACGGTTCCGTCAAGATTATCTTGTTCCGCATGTTAGGAGATAATATCGCCATCTTTCTCCTCGACTGTTCATCTGCTCATTTCAGTACTGATCCCAATCCATTCAAGCGACACACAATTTGGTCACTGATGATTGGTGGTGCAGGAATGGTATTGAGCATCTACGCAACGAACCAGACGCAGGTTCAGCGATATTTGGCTTGCCGGGATTTGCGGACTGCTCGACTGTAAGCGTTGCACAGTGAACAAATACAATGCAGTAAATTATGACAGTTATCTGTTATGCTGATACGCAGATTTTGCTCAGTAAAATCTCATTCTATAGTCTAGAAGCATGAAAAGTGTGCTACGAATTTGCAGACCTACAGTCTTAGAATGGTGCTCTCGTTAAATGATGCCTCCAACCCGATAATCATGTGACCCACCAAGTTAATTAATGGAATCAGAGTGAGACCCACTCAGACGCTGGCGAAACTCATCCGTTTGGCTACCGTGTTTGCTGTACTATACACAGTGTGGTGACATCAGGGGATAGTGAATTCCAAAGGAAGACGCTTCACAACCGTCATGCTGAACGAGGAAATACAGACAAATTCCATCCCAAAACGTTCAGCATTTCAAAACTGTAACTAACTCGCGGGCCGAGCTGTGCACTATGGTCAGCTCTCGAGACATGGAAGCACGTCGGTTAGTTGTGGGTTACTCTTATTGTTGGTAGCTTCGTCACATTGGCGCGACACTACCGAATGGTTCCAAACCAATTTCGCAATGTGGATTTGAGGGTGGTCTTCGACATTCAACCGTTTTGACCATAACCTATCCACAACACGATATCCGAGACGGGTTGTGTGACCCAAACTAACGCTGAGTTGACGGGTCGCACACTAATAAATCTATCTACGTTAATGCAAACGCTGCACACGTGATTGTTGGTTTAGTTGATGTTAGTTTGAACAGGAACAGCAAGGAGGTCGGCCATGTTCTCGAGCATGCAGTCCATGCTTGTTGAATCGAAGCACGGCTCAACCCGGTTCCAGTGGCCAGCTGGCTGCATCCAGTGCAAACTGGCCTTCTGGCGTGAGCAGTGTTCATCCGGACTGGCTGAATGCAAACGCATCACACACTTACAGTCCAAACTTGCTCAGTCGTCTGCGATAATCACCGAACCAGGGGTATGGTGAAGAAGCATCTGTGGTTGTGGTTTGTCTATTCTAGTCTGATCTAGTTTGCCTCCACGTGACGATTTATAACAATGAGTAACGCTGTTCCAGTGTACAATGCTGGCCTGAACACAGAGATCACAAAATGTTATATTTTCAAAATTTCGAGTCACTGCGTTTGCAGGTGTTTGAGGCTCCCCCAGTGAACCCGATTGGGCCGTAATATTCAATTCCATTTACTCAGAGCAGGAACGTTCAAAATAGTTGTCAGTCACGGCACTCCGCGACTCATTTCATTGTGTTCATAATAGACAGACTTTGTCTCGATTCAACTATATAGCCACAAAGTGTTTAGTATCATTGAGTAAACAAGCCTGCAACGCAAGTGAATCCATGGTTCCATGATAAATCCGCAAGTCATCTCTACCTTCATTTACTGAAGGCGCCAACTTACATTGAATTTGTCAGTTTTTTCATCATGGCAGAAATGCTTAGCATCAAAAATCAAACATCATTTAACAAACCGGATCAGTGAGATAGCTAAGTGACCTAACTCATTAGTCGCTGATGTGTCGTTGAATTCCGTCTCTTTAATCGGATAATGCTAGCTACGACATATGATCCAATTGGTTGTGATTAGGAAGGCGCGTTGAATTGCGTCAGATCGAGTGGTAACGCAGGTGCACTGCCGAGCACGATGAGCTCAGCAAATTCAGGAATCTGGTCCAAAAAACTACTCGCCTGCCCGAAGGTCTATCAACCTAACAACATGGTGTGGCTGTACTGTTCCAGTTTCGTTTGACAGCCTTTCGCTCTATATCGTCAGTCAAATTTACTTTGCTGGTTGCTTTTTGGAACTGAAGAACCAACATGATAATGGGCACATTTTTTCACTATCCTTTCGCGTCCTCGTTATGCAATTCCCACCGATTTTCCGATTACTGCACAATGGGTTGCATTTAAACATTTTCGTTTCTTTAAATTTGGTGTGAATAACCGTCAACTAGCATGCTATCTACTCTGGAATATGAGACGTTGAACGTCGGATAACCAGCGTTTTCCTCTGCGTTTGACAGATCCATCCTGCTAAACATCCCGTTAAACGCACTGTTCCTTATCGTTCAACTGTTGTCTGGACTCGTTAGCTACGTATATTTTGTCGGCTGCGACCCCATTTCCTCTGGCAGTGTTAGCAAATCGGATCAGATATTGCCTTACATCGTCATGGTTTTGTTCGAGGGGATCCCGGTGATTCGAGGTCTGTTCCTGTCCGTCATATTTGCAGCCGCAATCAGGTTGGTTTAGCACTATCCATTTCGTATTGTTCTGTACGAGAGGGTTTTTCTCAGCGCGTTTTTTCATCTTGACCAAAGCAGTTACTGTTTTTACATTAGATTTTCAGTTAAGTCTGTGTATGGTGCTCTCAGCTTGGTTGCATCATGACTGTGTCATGTGATTGCTAGAGAAATCGAACTGATTGGTGATGACATCCCTTTGTTTACAGCACTCAATTAAAACCATTGCTATTTGCTCAGTGTATATCGGTATGAATTAGTGCTGTTTTTCTGATACGTATATTCGGCACCCTGACTGACCAACTCACACTACAGGTGGATTCCGGAAATGACAGTTTTAGTCGGAACTGTTTTGAAGACCTTAAGGTTGATCGGACGGGCTGACAAATCTCTAAGTACTTCCCACTGTCATTGTACTTTATAATCCAACAAAGCTATTTGAGATAATTTGATGTCTCCAAACTGGTATTCACCTTGATCCGACTCGTAACTGATGCTGACCACTTTACTCAAATGTTTGGTAATGTTGATCGTACTAAATCTGTTTATTCATCGAGTTGCTCATTGCCCCAATCCCGCCTGTGCACAAAATTGATCTAGTGGATTACCCCTTCAGGTGTGTCACAGCATTTGATATTTTGAACTAACTTCCGCGGTCGAACGAAGTTAAGGCTAGCTACAGCTGTGCAAATATACGTAACCGAGCAGTGGCAGTCACGTTGAATGTAAGTAGATTACCTCGAACCTATCAAATGTGTGCTTATTTAAATTTACAAAGCGCTGCAAGTATATATTTTTGTTTACTAAACAATTTGTTTGTTTACTCCATATAGCACCGTGTCATCTGGAGTTAACAGTTTGGCAACAGTACTTCTGGAAGACATTGTTGGGCCGTTTCTACTGCTTGTGCGAAAACGGGAAATTTGTGGACGTGCAAGAATTATTTGGACTGTGCTCCTCTGTCAGTTGTCACTTTGAGATATTCTAACTTTAAATTGTTGCGTTTTGAGCTTTCTGCGTGACACTGATTTAGGCAGTAACACTGTTTGGATGGAACATAATTTCCAATACATTCAGTCTTCATGTTTCCGTCTAAATTTCCGGTTTCCTCGACATTTCAGTTTGTGGTGATCTTGATTCAGTTCGGATAAAGTCTAGTTTCACTGGTTTGGCACTATGAAGGACAAATTTACCCATTTCCATGACCTTCAGATTGAAGTCGTTTAAAAGCGACGATGCCACAAATCTATCTTTTGAATTCAGTGCAACATGTACGTAATCTGGATGCTAAAATTCAAAGCGAGTTGAGTCGATAGCTGTAATACTGGTGGAAGAAATAGCAACGTCACAGCAAGCATCAGTTCACACTTACGGGAAACATGTCCACAATATCCACTAAATAGACTGCGATAGTTTAAGAATATAATCAATTTCGAAACATCGGCACGTACGTACACAGCCGGTAATTCCGTGTGTGCTGTAGATGCTTGAGAAATAATTAAAAACCAGTGAACAAGCGGGTACAGAATAACAAGCGAAAATGTGTGGGCGGGTACAGAACTGGTAGGCGTTAACTCGGTGGTACCCTGGGATCTAAGGTAGGTATGTAATGTGAACGATGTGCCCTGTCAGGATTTGAAAGGTCATCAAGGGATCCATGTTAAACATGAAAGGTCACCAAGGCATACATAACAAGTGGTGGTATGGGTAGATGAATCATAGCATTTCGTTGGTTGATGTATGTGGAGATTGGGAACGGGCGGGTAGGTGTTACCAAACTGATGTAGTAAGCGGAGAACAGTGGTCATGCTTACGCCATGCCTAGACTACACCCGCTAATTTTCTAGTACTTTCTTGATGAGCCCGTTTTCCTGTCCAGTAGCGTAAGTATTCACGTACACGTAGTGCAGTTCCGAACCATTTTTAATGTGGGCTCAACCAGTGTGCGGTTCTGCTCACTAGATAACTGGCGATGTCATGTGATATAAGTATACTTAGTCAATGGGACAAATTAACTGCATATCGTTCTTCATCAAATGAGCACCGATCTGTACTTTCTTAATCAAGTGGTAACGTATTCGATTGGAATTCTGTCATTATCAGACTGAATGAATTGTATTTCAAACTGTGAATAGTCTAGACACATTGGTTTTGACCTTGCTGCGTCTTCTTCCATATGAACATATGGAACCATCAAAGTTGATTACCCCTGTCCTCCTATACCTATATGTCCTTCTATACCAACTGAAATGTGTGCGACAAGGCTGTAACCTCAAGTGAATTCCGCGTAATTTCTAGCGAACTCACCAGTCACTGGGCTGCCCCGGTTGACAGCAGGGTTGGTTAAGACAGCAAATGATGCGACTATTCGGGATCACAGGATATGTACTTGTCAGATTGGTCTATCAATCCATAGGCTAAACTCTCTCTCATAGTCATTTTCAGTATTGAGCCGTGGACACAACAGCTCGGGCAGTCGTTGGACTTGACAATATTCCACAGAATTGCACAGTAATAAATGGGGAGAACAGTAAGAACAGTAGTTTCGTGAACAATCCACAAGGATGTGGATACACCATCATCACTGACTGCGACACTGCCATGTCACAAAGTGTTTCGAATCAACGGATTGAATGTTTACGAACTCCCCGAAAAAGTAGATGTGGTCTACCAAGCTAGCTAAGCGGGATGATCAAAGTTTTCACAGCCAGTGATCACGCCACTTTCTGGCAGCCTTGCGGTTTCTGGTAATTATCAGCAACCACAGTGAGCATTGCCCGAGGCGGCAGACATTACGTGGGCCTATGGAGTACATAACCCAACCAGCGTAGATAGTGTATTTTCGCCACATTGGTTATTAGCCGCAAAACTGCACATTTCTCAGAAACGCGCCAGCAAATCTTCGCGATACCTACAACTTTGGGCCAGGTTGTGCACACTGAAAGACGGAGAAAGCAACTTTCAATACCGAGATTCCTTATGCATCTTCCGCCATTACTAGAAAGGTTGCGTTGAATGAACTTTAACGAACTACCACTAAACCATATGCGCTAGAACACCTCTCGAAACTTCTCACTCATTCGAAATGAAAATCTCCAATGGGCTATTTATAAATGATGAGGAAAATTGCGGATCTTGGAGGGAATACGTTTTGTGGAGTAGAGTTTTGTTCCACGCTGAACAATGAGTGCTTCACATTTGTACATACACTTGAAAAAGCCGAGTTTCTTAAGGTAACTTTTCTGCCCAGCTCTACGCTCATGTGCGAAGCTACTACAGACATTAAGATACAGATGAATCGCTTTTTGCATGTTTCGAATTTCTTACCGCCAGCGATCATCGTCGGCCTCTGTACAGTCGGCATGTCGTTTGCTTTTATGATGATGGGCCCGCGGGTGTTACAGTTTGCCTTCAGCTTATTCGGAGCGATGGGTGGCCCAATCTTAGCAGTTTTCACTCTCGGAATGGTCGTTCCGTGCGTCAATTGGCAGGTGAGCTTTTCTGCCAAACACCGGCTAGTTTGAGAATCATATGCAATGTGTTTTTGTCGTTCCATTCACAATACTGCTATGGATTATTTATCAGTCATATTTAAGTGCAACTCTTCATACAACTAGAGGATGACTATCATCGACGAACTACCACACATTTTTATGGGTGTTTGTGCAAACCAAAACGGTTTATCAGCTACTCACTTTCAGTCACCTTCTGATTCGGGGATGGGGTAAATATCAACTGTCGTTGTAAGAAATATAACACATAGGCTCATTTAAACATTTATCTGATTGAAAATGTGGAGCAAAACTGAGGTCACGTTCTTCAGTATATAGTTCATCTAATAAACACCTAGCTTTCCGACACAGTTGATGAGTACACAACCAAGAGGCGCAATTCCTCGCCTCAGCTGTTCCGTGTAAGCAACGTTTAGGGAAATCACGATCATGGACTGCATCTATGGCGACCGGTATGCGTTCACGTGGATTGCGGTGGCAAAACCATGATAAAGTCAACAATTAAAGTCATTCATGTTATCATTGCTTCTCCTTGAAAAATACTTTTTATTTAATTCGAAAAGGTTAGTGTGTGCTGAACAGTGTCACTTGTGGTAAATAAGAGTACGATAGTATTCCCGGTCGGAAGTGTATGTTCTCAGCCATCGTTTTTTTTTCTACCAGCTTTGACCATTTTTCATTTGTGTGCAACACTCAGCTCCAACGCGTCTTTTATAACTTAACAGAATAGAAAGTGCTCAACTGTGTAACTGTTGCTCGCCGTGTCAAAATCGAAATCCATGTAGACTCGTCAGCCGATGTTATTATGGGCGTAAGAAATACACGTATATTTCTAATCCTCTCAGCTTGCCGGTTCAGGACACCACTTATGGGTAATCCATATTTTCCTAGGGTGCCTTGACTGGTTTACTCTGCAGCTTGGCTGTTGGACTGGGACTAACTGTTGGCGGGATTCTTCATCCGATTCCCACTAATACCCTGCCCTTGTCGAAGCAGAACTGTACAACTGGCTTCAATTCCTCTCTGGTGATCAATGTGAAAAGTGTTGACCAATCGTGGAACATTTTCTCGTTGTCATACCTCTACTATACGCTTGTTTGTGTGTGTGTAGCAATTCTCGTTGCCATCCCAATCAGTGCAATTTTCAGTGAGTCCTCTTCTTGAATTTTTCCACTATATTTTTTATGTATATTCAGGGGATTATTGCACTCGATGTTACGTTTTGCACTTGCCTGTATGCACTTTCGATTTTTGTGAACAGCAATAAAATGACATCAGATTTGACGATCTGCTGCATCCTGTACACTACTCGTCAACCAATATGACCATGTCTGCGATTAACATAGTAAAAAATATGATGTTGTCCTCTACAGCTGATCATTCAGACTAATTTGATCAGCTGGCCAAACTTGCTTTCTGTTTTGTTCCAAAGAGCCTTGGCATACTTTTTAAGTGAGACCATGTCCTGATAGAAGAACGACATTTTGTTGTGCCCTATCTGCTATTTTGGACGTTTACAACGTGTTGCGGTCAAGACGCGGGTGTTACAACTGTAGACATCACACTGAATATTACCCGTTCACCCGCGAAGTCGGTGGGTTACACACTGATAGAAGTGACCATTGTGTGCGACTTATGATAATTGGTAATCTTCCCAGTTACACCAAAAACTCAATATGCGATGCGAACTGGCCTGACCCTGCTAAACGGCTCAGGCTGGCTGCCGCGATCGCCAAACAGCTCCCTAACACCGGTCACCTGAACTATCCGACAGAAATTGGTAGGCTGTCGTCTGCCTAAACTGTAAGTCGACTTATTAGTGGTTAGGCGGTAGAAGCCGGATTAATATGTCTACGGACTCAATCACCACACGTGGAGTATAGTTTCTATTTACTTTAATTTCAATTTCTGTTGAGTGAAGCGTCTGATGGGATCGTACTAAATGACACTACTTTCCTGTGAATTCCGTCGTCCGACCTTCGGAAATATCTTCGTAAGTAGGAAAGACTCCAGCTGGAAATTCGTCAATCGAACCGAAGGGAAGCAGTTGCTGATGCGGTTCCTCCGTTTATTACAGAAACAGGAACTTAGATAAGGTACCCTGAAACTTCGAACACTTCTACCGTCCAACGACTAATTGTCACCTCCATTGTGTTTTTCAAAACTGGACGAAAAACAGTCAGTTGCGTTAAAAAGATTGTAATGGGTTTGACTGTGCCTACTGCGCTCCGCTGTTCATCCAGCTATTAAGTGCAAGTCACCTTAATCGATCAACCGGTACAAACATCACTGAAATCAGAACCATCGTTATCTTCACTGTGCTCCTTCATCATAGTTCCGACTTCTACAACTAACACTCTGCAGCCCTAAATCAACTTGCATTTACCTCCTTATCTTTTACGGACCAATCCTGCCACCTGTGGCCTGTGGCTGTCGTCTCACCGTCTCACGCGGCACCTCACGTGGCAAGCCTTCAAGTCTAAGTGACACTCTCTAAGATATCCGCACCAAATGTAGTACGAATGAGGTTGAATAGTTTGGGCGTCGCGTTTAACATGTTACTGATAAACAGATTGGGAATAACACAACGTTACTAGCAAGTTGTAATACTCTACGTTTCAACCACCACGGGTGGCCTTCCTCAGGAGTGTTGTAATCGAAATAACCTTGACCTTGTGTTATTCCCAATCTGTTTATCAATAAGTGACACTCTCCCAACTACACTTGCGCGTCCACACATTCACCGACCCGAAAGCCCACTTCCACACCCAAACGCACGCATGCGCGGGCGCAGACACCATCTACACACTCAGCTAATCGGAACGCTCCAACTGGATGTGATTTGGTGCGGTCGGTACACGGGCACGCATAACACGGTTGGATTAAGATCAGAACTGAGGAGGACAACGGTTCAAGTGAGCATTAGGTTGTACACCAATCCCAACAATAAGGACCCAGATCATTGACCTGACCTTTCCATTGACTATCATTGTGATATCGTTATTTGTTAGTGGGTATTCAAGCTATTACGGTTGCGAGACGACGGCTACAAGCCTGTTACCAACTATTACTGAGTCTCTGACCATATCATGCATGTAAGCTCATTTCCAGGTGTTTGGATGTTCGTTTAGTTTAGTTGTAATTTTTCGTGAGGTTTATTCTACATAAAACTGTGGATACTCCTTACGTGTGCGACTACAGGTTTTTCAACAGCTATGGGACGCATTATCTCCTCTAGAAAACGTCTCTGACACTCACCTTGTTCTTAACTCCACGGATGCTCTTCGACGTTCTAGCTTGCATGCAATAATATTACTGATCTCCTATGCATTTAACACCTTCATTACAAGCTCAATCACTCATTGTGACTTCCCTCAAAAGGTGCATTTCGGTTAACATTTACTCAGCAGCAAAACCGTGCATTCTTTTTATGCCAATCTCTGCGCACGAATGTGTAAAATATCGATTTTACGTTGCTTACATGACCCTGTTTTGGGCAAAGCAGTTGTTGACAAAAACCATCCCCCACCTACGTGGTTCTACAGTTAACGGGGGGTTCGGAACCACTACCCAACGATGTGCTTTAAGCAACTCAGATATAACGGCTGACCATTGTTCAGTTCCACTTGCAAACTATATCCGACTGCCGAATCAAGTCTGTATGGACACTGAAAAAATTGGATTTGGTCTATCTGGGTAAATATTTATCCTTAAATCTATTCCTGTCGACGTACTGGCCATCATCTACTTGGTAGTCAGTTTTGTTCTTTATCCCATAGTAGTGTCGAATAATGGTAGCCGGTTGATTGCCTCACTCACTACTATTTTGCATGTGCGGGGATCTGACATAAAAACTAGCTCGATGGCGACCGTATTAAGTAGCGATGTGACGTCCTGTTAGTTCTTGGAAGTCCGACCTGAGTTTCCCATTAATGACCGTAATGCTGTTTCCAAATATTTAACAGACTTGTTTGATGAAGACCATGATTCGTTTGAAATAAGTTCGACTGATACGTAGGCTCCGTGAGCATTTCTTAATCACTTGGGCCGTGGGACTGACAGCGTAACGAAAACAGGTTTTTTCCGCCTTGTTATGTAGTCCTTTCTGTAAGTGTTGCGTTGTCTCACTTCACTCCCCCATACTAAGTTAACTATGGCTCAGCTACATCCGATTTGGTGGTGGTATTAACTGAGTTCACAATGTACAATGAAGAGTTTTACTTTGATACAAGACTACGTGTCTTATCTTTTGGAAACTTCCGGTTGCTTACCAGTTATGAACAAAAATTTTCTACGCTATCTGTTATTAAACGCTGATTTGGAAGTTGGCAACAACGGTCAGTTATAAAATCTGTGGAAATTACGAAGAACAGTGTACTCTGTAAAACAAGTCGAATACTCTGAACTCGTCGACATGAAACTCTGTAAAACAAGTCGAATACTCTGAACTCGTCGAGCATGAAACCATCAAGACACTTTGGATTGATGGCTGCATAGACTGAGTTTCTCAGCATAACATATGAATCTTCCTCCTGTTTTGAAAACAATACACCGTGGCAAACCTATCTGTCTGAGTGTATTACTTTAAGTTGTGTTCTGTTTTTCATTTCCCCAGTCTGGCGCAAACCGAAATTGTGCTCGTCCGACCTAAGTTACGCTACCCTCAACTTGCTATAACCAACTATATCCTGTCCGCCTGGAGTGTTCTCTCCTTCACACAGTTGGTCTAATTTTGTTCACGTTGATTTCCGTTCACTTCGCATGTTGTTGTATGCATCACTGAACACATTTTTATCTCACTACCCCTCAGATTTCAATTCAAAACATTTGGTTCCAGGACAACTCCTGGCATGGCAAACTCGTGTCTTTTATCACAGACTTCCCAGCTGCTTTCCAAAACAGTGGGAAGAAAAGACAGACGGACAGGTGAGTTAGTCCAATGCGGTCGGAAGCGAATATTGGCACTTCCAGTTAGACAGTTATTTGAGCATTCCATGGCGATCACATGTCACTTGACTCGCACATCTTGCACATCTAGTTAGAACGGACAGTGGGTGAGGTGGCGTTACAAGTGAAAATTTGGGCTTAGGAGTGGAGGATTTGTTTGGAATCTGGTATTGTCTCTTCATCGCCTTCTTCTTTAAAATATGGTAGGTGAGTAGTATGATATGAATGAGAAATAATTACAATGCACGAGTTCTAGGGAGAGAGTATCGAAGGCTGTTATCAGGAACAAACTGATAGTTCAGTTGGAACGTTCCAACTGGAAACCGGCATCACACCAGGTAAAGACACTTCTTGAACAAATGTAGCATAGGACCAGTAGGTATGTGATTGTTGCTTGCTCGTTTTACACTGGTTACGTTTTTGTTCGAAATAGATGATCTCCTGGTCGTTCGTCTTTGCCGTACGATGTAATTTTGTTTACGGCACCTAGAAAAATAAACGCGAAAACCCAACGACTAAACAAGGCTTTTTACAATTTTTCATCTAAGAGAATTCCGTGAACATTATTCTGTTTGTTCACAGTCAAAATTATCATTCATAGTTAATTGCTGACGAACCTGTTCGCAATATTCCGTCGTGCTCTGTAAAGGTTCCAGACACATTGTTAATCGCATTTTTCATCTACCCATCTATAATCAATAATTCTGTGCGTCCATTTTTATTTCGATTTATCACATGGAAGTGGTCGGAAAGTCAAACAGCATTCCCTGTGTTTTAATTGTGATCCAATCCTCCCAATATCCTATCCTGTGAGCATCCAGCGATGTTAGTCTGCCGTGACCACTGGCGTTGGCTCTTTACTCAATGTTTGCCACATCGGATACTTCATAGACAGACATCTCCGGAGTATTCAACGTGGAAACAAATGTGAATGTGGGAATTGAATTTGGAGATTGAGCAACGCACCTACATCAAAAGCTTCATTTAAACTTCACTGATTCCCGATGGTTCAACTACTGCTTTACGGCGTTTGTCATACAGTAAACTGCTTTCTACACTTACCTACCCAGGATTGAGCTTGTACATACAGAAGGTAATATCGGCTCTAATTCACCTTCAAGCCATTTGGTTCTTTATGTCCTTAAGCATACACAATCAATGATACCACCAACTTGCTGACCATCGAGTGTTTCACTGCAGGAATATTAACGGTTAAATTCGGAGAAACTGCGCGGATGATTGTGGCTTAAATTGCCGAGGTTCTCAAAGTCGTTAAGGACCCTCGCTCACCACGTTGGGCTTGCACTGCAGTACTTGTCCGTCAACCCTGACACCTTGACCGAACCTGTGAACAAAGTTGATGTGACCGTTTGTCAAGTTTCGAAAAGCAGCAGCAAAGGGCGAACAATGACGAAAAATAAGATATACCGTGAAGGAGATTCTCGAGAGGACGGTAAAACAACTCGCCGTTTTCATCCGTTCTTCAAAAAGCCTGACAATCGAATTTTTTATTAGCCCAGAGAAAGATTTCTCATCAGAATCCTACGAATTATGACGTCACACTTCTTCGTCCATTGTTCATTCGTGCAGTCAACAAAACGGCTGAAATGGGCTGATTCATTTAAATCTGATTACAGCTTTCTATTTTCACAAAGAAATTTGTTGAAAACTAAACGCATCCACTAGCAAACTTGCATTCAGAGGTCTAGCATGTTGAAGGTTGGCGAACTGTCCAAACGAAAATCACTCCGAAACTTCATCCCATAGCATTCTTCCCGATAGCAGGGGAAACTTTGGTAGAGTTAATGCGCTGCTATAATGCTTACAATCTCTGGCAACAGTAGTTCATTTATTCTGGCTTATTCGGCTGTTACACCTCCTTTTGTTCATGGGCTAAAATCAATCAGCCGTTTTGCGATTGGCCTGAAAATGAGGTGCAACGGCTAATGAGACTAATGCACATACCTTCCTGCAACTCCGGTGATTATCACCCCGTGGTCTACTGGATAGTTACTTGAACTACAACCTGTCAACAATTCTTATTCACGAGTCGTGGGTTCAGTTCTGCGGCATGAGTGGTGCTGATTAGCGAGAACCACGTCGAGACCACTGTACACCACTTCGGTGGTGGTCACTGAGACCAACTGTTTACAGTCCATCTACCGTTCTTTGCAATTCGCCGCATGTATGTTTACTTGTTCAGTTGATTCTTCCATGTGGTCAGTAATTCTAAAAACTCCAACAGTTCGCAGTTTAGCACAATTTTGCCTCTCTGAATTTTCAGACAACTTTGCAGTTAAATACTTTCCGTTAACTTACTGAACGATTATTACGTTAACCAAGAAAGGGATTGATTGATTGCTGATTTCTTCCAGATTTCTGAAACTTTCAGGGCGTCTTTCTCTGAAACATCTTTTCCGTTTACTTTGCTTCCGTATATGTTCCTTTAACCTGTCTCATTCTCGAGCACATTAGTAGCTACTGTTTGTCACTGGGGAGTTTCAATCGAATCGTTGTTGCGATATTGTGTGAACGACTCAGTTGACTGGTTTGACTCCCGTTGTTTAGTATATGTGGACACTGTTTCCACACTTTACGTAGGATTAATATTACCAAGTGTTGTGTCCGCAAAAGACGCTTGGCCAACAAGTTGGTTCACTGCGCAAACTTCTGTATAGGTCATGTCAAAAACTAAACCACAAACGTGTACACTCATTTGCACGACGGACATGCACTCACATACATTGGGTGACAGTACGTGGTCATTCGCCTTGGTGAAAGTTCTCACACATCATGTACACACTGTTTCGATAGTCTCTTCTTGTCCGTCGTGTTCGGGGCTTGTCCTTTTGCTCCTGAATGTCCCCTGTGGGTAATACACTACTTGTGAGTAGTATACTACTCACAACGAAACTGCCTGTTATACAACACTCCTCCCCCTTCTGAGGTTCCTTGGTTCCTTCGCATTTGTCGACGAATCCTCTCCGATCGACGCGGTGTTTCCTCCCGGATTATTGATCTTCTGGTTCGTCGCGCCGGCATCTCGTGCCACGTTGCTAACTCACTGGCGTGCACTCGTTTCGTCTCGCCGTCCTTCTTGATCGTGTATACTGGGCCTCGTCTGGATATTACCAAATACGGACCTTTCCATTTAGGCAAAAGTTTTCTTGATCCTGGCCCGCTGGCACCGGTGTTCCGATGGTCTCGATATTTCACCCGTTCTCCTAGGTTGAACATTCTAGTCTTGCCGAACCGTTGCCTTGCGGATTTCTCCTTTGTGCGTGCTTGCGATGCTTTCAGATTTCGTTGGGCTCTTTCTCTTTCGGTTACCAATTCTTTAGTGGAATCAATGCACTCTGGCCATACCCCAATGTCCTGATCCACCGGAAGTCGAGGGGTTCTACCGTACATCAATTGAAATGGAGATTTCTTCGTGCTCGCCTGCACAGACGCCCGGTAGGCCAATAACACTAGTGGCAACGCAGACTCCCAGTCTCCTCCTTTGGCTGATAACCATTCTTTGACCGTTCGGTTGTTACGCTCAGTTAGGCCATTCGTTTGTGGGTGATACGGCGTCGTTCGGATGCGCTTGATTCCCAGTTGTTGCATGCGTGTTCGAAACTCATCGCTTTCGAAGCATGGTCCCTGATCCGTCAAGATCGCCTTTGGTACACCGTGGTTTGCTACAATGTGCTTCATCACCATATCTCCCACCGTAGATGCTTTCTGATCCGGAACGCCAGTCGCTTCGATCCAACGGGTAAAGTGTTCCGTCATGACCAGAACGTACTGGTTACCGCGGGCGCTCAGTGGAAATGGGCCCATAAGATCCATAGACCAGAGTTCACCGATTTCGGAGACTGGTATTGGCTGTAAGGGCTGTTGGGCTCCCCGATTGTCGCTTTTCAGTAACTGACACTGTTGGCATGCAAGCACGTAAGTTGTCACATCCTCTTTCATTTTCGGCCAATATGCTCTTTGTTGCAACAGATCGTACGTCCTAGTGCATCCGGTGTGTGCCATTTCATGGCAGTCTGCCACCACTTTCCTCCTCAGTTGTCTCGGGATGACTACCACGCACGGGTGCCCAACGCCACGCTGCCATGTCAATACGCCTGCACTGTTTAAGCCAACTCTTTTCCATTGGGATGCGATTATTTTCAGCTCCTCATCCTTAGTATTTGTGGGGATTCTCACGCCTCTTGCCAGAGCTTCAATCACTTTCCGGAGGACCTTATCTTGACGTTGTAGGCGTACTAGCGTTTGTGGGTCCTGCTCCATTATTAAGCCGTTGACTCCAACGGTCACTTTGGGGAGTTCGTCGTCTACTTGTGGTCGAGAAAGAAAATCCGCGACGCAATTGCTCAAACCAGGCACATGGTTGATCGTGAAGTCATATTCCTGTAAACGTAATGCCCATCGGGCTAATTTGCCTCTCGGGTCCCTCGCAGTCATGATCCATTCCAGGGGTTTGTGATCCGTCTCCACGTGGAACTGTTGACCCAACAGGTATGGCCTCCACTTGTCCAGTGCCCAGACGATTGCCAAACATTCCTTTTCAATAGTCGAATATTTCTGCTCCGTTGGAGTCAGGACTCTGCTGGCATACTCGATTACTCCTTCCTTTTGCTTGAGTACTGCCCCAATGCCACGGTCACTGGCATCTGTTGCTACGATGAACGTTTCTTTTGTGTTCGGTAGTTTCAACGTCAGTTGTTGCTCGTTCATCGCTTGTTGCACTCGCTTGAACGCCCTCTGGGCATCGTCGGTCCATTCAAATTTCTTGTCTTTTCGAAGGAGTTCGTACAATGGCGATGCAATGGAGTGAAAATTTTTCACGAACCGACTGTAGTACCCCGCTTGACCCAAAAATTGTCTCAGGGTTCGTTTGGAATTCGGAGCCACGGCCTCTCTAATTGTCAGTATTTTCTCCGGCAGAGGCTTGATTTCACCTTGACCCACCTTGTGTCCCAGTAACACCACCGATGATCGTCCGAGCTGTGACTTATCAGCATTGATCCGCAGTCCTGAGTTCTTAATGCGATTCAAGACAGCATCTATATGGGCAGCATGTTCCGATTCCGTGTTGCTGTATATTACGATATCATCTCCGTATACCGCCACATTATCCAGTCGTTTTACCAGCTGAACCATCAGGCGCCGAAATGTGAACGGTGCCCCGGATAGGCCAAACGGCATGCGCTTGAACTGATACTGTTTTTCGCCTACCGTGAATGCGGTCTTCTCACGATCTGTGGGTTTAATTGGTACTTGCCAGTATCCGGAGCGTAAGTCCAAAACTGTGAACAATTTCGCCTGCTGTAGCTTGTCAAAAATATCAGCGACGGACGGTATTGGTACGACTGTATTCTGTGTTACCTCATTCAGCCGTCTAAAATCCACACAAAAGCGGTACTTCCCGTTGGACTTCTTCACCAGGAGAACAGGCGAGTTGTACGGACTGTTGGCTTCTTCGATAACATCCTCGCTCAGCATGTTCTGTATTTGTCTCCTCAATTCCTCCTCAAGATGAACCGGTATCCTGCGGGGCCCGTGAGGTCGAAATGTTCCGGTTGTTGGTATTTCATGGGCAATCCAGTTGCAAAATCCGTACGGATCATCGTCAGTCGTAAATACTTCCGCGTATTTCTCGACCGTGGACTGGAGCAAGGGGGCTGTGCAACTGGGGGTTTTAACCTTGCGTACTTGGTTGACGCTATCCTTTCGCTGTCCTATGAGCGTCAGGGAGCCATACTTGGTTGACAACTTCTTGAGCTTCAAGTCAATCACGGCATCTGTTGCAGCGAGGAAATCGGCTCCGAGTATCGTTTGCCTGGTTTCTGGGGACACAATGAAACGGTGCTTTACGATATGGCCGCCGATACGTACCCCACATTCTTTCACACCGTCAACCAGTAGACTATGACCTCCAACCGTCTTGATCATCATGGATGTCGGTTCTAGGTTTTGCTTTTCGGCACGAGCAATCAACGAAATAGCTGCCCCTGTATCGACTAAACACTGTTCTACCTCTCCATCAACTTCAACCCTTGTATGTACGGCCCCCTTCTCAATCGCTCCCATTACTAGTCGACCCGCCCAACAAAAAGAACAATCACGAAACACTTTATTTTTAGACCTCTGAGACCGCCGGATTGGGCAATCCTTCTTCCAATGTCCTTTTTTTCCACAGATGAAGCAGCCTCCTGGTTGATCGTTCTTCCGTGCTGCTGTTTTCAGGGCAGCTACATCCGCTGCGAGTTGCTCCATTGCCTTCTGCATTACCTCCAATGTCTTCTTGTCCGTATTGCTGTTTGAATCCACTGAGGCCACGGACATTACTGCCAACTCCCGTGTCACCTTCGCCAGATCGTCAAGGTCCATCGGCCGGGCGACATGGGCAATACGGACTTGGTCGCGAACCTCCATCGGGAGACCTTCAATAAACTGCTCCGTTAACAACTGCCGTCGTGATTCTTGATCCAATCCTGGCAGAGCCCTGTCCAGCAAACCTTGCAGAGTGGTGGCAAACACGGACGGGTCCGCTCCTTGTCCAAGCCTGGCCGCCTTGAACCGCCGCATGGCCTCCTGGCGGTCGGCCGGGCTGTCAAACGCAGCCACCAGCGTCTCCTTCGCAGCGGCCCACTCCATCTTCGCAGGGCCTCTTCGCGCTGCGTCCAGCACCGCCTTCGCCCTGCCCTTCACCAGCGTCCGCAGGGCAGCCAGCTTCCCACGGTCGGTCTTGACTCCGACCACTTCGGCCACGTCCTCCAAGTCCTCCAGGAACGTCCGGACGTCTCCATCTTCGAACGGCTGTGGCCAGGGAATCTTCATCCTCGCGTTCGTCACGGCACCAGTTGTTGTGTCCGCAAAAGACGCTTGGCCAACAAGTTGGTTTATTGCGCAAACTTCCGTATAGGTCATGTCAAAAACTAAACCACAAACGTGTACACTCATTTGCACGACGGACATGCACTCACATACATTGGGTGACAGTACGTGGTCATTCGCCTTGGTGAAAGTTCTCACACATCATGTACACACTGTTTCGATAGTCTCTTCTTGTCCGTCGTGTTCGGGGCTTGTCCTTTTGCTCCTGAATGTCCCTTGTGGGTAATACACTACTTGTGAGTAGTATACTACTCACACCGAAACTGCCTGTTATACAACACAAGTATTCCGTAATGAACCACGTCTATCGCAACCAAGTGGTTCGCTGCGTTTCGTTTGTCGTATGTTTAGTGAAATGTACCGTGAAGCGAATTTCGAATATAACCAAAACCTACCTAGAGTATGATGAGGTTTACGAGAAGTTTGTTTGTGTATACTGGTCACAAAAAATATTCTAATTTTATACCAGAACTACGTAGATGAGAGATGATTGCGGTAACCTATCTCTTAAATTTGACTTCTATCTGTAAACTGAACTTACGTAAGGTTCTCTTTAGTTTTGCCTTATGCTCTGATTCATAACGTTCCCGATATCAAGGCTTGCGAACAGATTGTCTACGAAAATTGTGTTTCTCCACGTTGGTTTTCAGAAGTTTTTGAAACAAGCTTAAGTAAATAAGCTTCTATTGGGTTACAACATTAAACGCTTGTGTTTCCTTTTTTAACCGAACAACTTTTCGGGTCAGTAGTAAATGGATGTCGCTCACCTTTTGCAATCCCACAGAATTTTTGGCAGTACTCAGCGTACCTTGATGGGGCTTAACAGAGTAGCATATCCTTGCAAAACACGGGTCTTGAACTGGGGCCACCATTTTATGATGTAACAATGACCACACATCATGCAAGACCAGAGTTACTTGTAAGGTATCCTGAAATTGAAGGATAATCTCCCGGAAAAACATGAACTCCCCCTTCAAGTCCAGTGGATGACCGGTTCAATAGGACTACTTCCCAAGTAAATATCACAAGGGGTATTAAATTTGTTGAGTATTATTTTAAACATTCGTAAGTAGTAAGCGATTTCGGATTAATTTGAACTGAACACCTCGATCTATTTGTGGTTGCGTGAATTTACACTATCACGCGACTATCCACTTGATGTCACGATTTTTCAAAGTGCCTTAAGAAAGCAAACATCGCTGGGCTATATATTGGTTGGCGGCATCCGATTCGGATTAGCCTGTCACAGTGACCGAAGCCAAAGGACGCCTGCGCTTATATATCACTGCAACTGGCTTGCGCTGCACCAATTGCAGTTCCACCAACACACCACATATCCAGTGTAAACCCGAAGGAATAAGACCGGGAGGTGTGCCAGTGGGGCCTTTCTGTCCAGCCGGCCAATGCTGGTTAGCCACTTGATTGGCTAATAAGGAAAGGAAACTCTTATCTCTCGGAAACTAAACAGAGAGGCTGCAATGACGAGAACGGAAAAGTATTTATCGCACATTATCTGAATAGATTTCCGCTTCCAGGTGTACTCTCTTCTCCAATACACTTGCTCATCCCACATTATTTCCGGCTAACGACCCTTTGTTTTCAGATTGAACGTCACTCAGATTTGATTACAGCTTTTGCGTTCAAATAGACTCCTCAGTCAGCCTCTTTCGAAAAGAAGCACCAGACTCGAGGTTCGCTCCCATTAGAGCTCACCATTTGTGCGTATCCATGCCATGGCCAGGATTTGAACTCCGGCCACGCTTTTCATGAGGCAAACGTGTTGACCACTGCGCCATCGAACTCATATTAGGCACGACCGAATTATCAAATCTGAACGCTCGACCATTCTCGTTTGTAAACAATGATCAGATTACCAATCGACAAACCTGCGATTAGGACTTCCAAGACATGTCGAAACCCCTGATCTCATTAAACCTGATAGGCGATATTTTAGATTACCATTGAGGTGAGATCAGATGTGAGTGATGTTCAAATTGGAATTAACCAAATCCCAGACTGCTCACCAATAATCTAAAATATCGCCTAGCAGGTTTAACGAGATCCAAGGTTTCGATCTGTCTCGGAAGTTCTAATCACGGGGTTATCGACTAGAGTTAACAGAACTGTTTGTCTGTCAGCGACTTAGATCGTCACTGTCTTTTGAGCCATCAGTACTGTGTCCCCACACATCCTGTCCAATTTGAGAGCTCACGAGCTGTGCATAGTAGGAAAATGTGTTCTAGCTCAGACGTAGGTAATCCTGTGTTTAATTGATGAGTCAATATACTGGCAAATTATATTGACTGTCTGCATCAGAGGAACATTTGTGAACAAAGACGCAATGCGCAAACTGGCTATATGCTTGTTGCTGCAGTCCAAACCACCAAGTAAATCGATTAGCTCGAAACTGTCTCTCACATTTTTCCGAACCATTGATTGTCTTATGGGCTGAAGAAATTGGGTCAACCATTGTGCCAACTTGTGTTGTGGTGAATCGGACATGAATAGCATTGGCCTCAGTGATACACCAAGCTTGTGGAGTTTTGGCATGCCATACAGTTGGGGAGTATGTGATCATCTAGATGTAACTGATTTTGCCCTCGACTGATCAATGAAGTGTCCTTCCAGCAATGTTTGCACTTCCTTGTTAATACGTCGTTCAGCTTCAACAGCTTTGTCCACTGAGTTATGCTATCGGAATTTGGTCGTCATTTAAAAGTGACTGCATCCGTGATATATAGTCAACCTTATCCATGACCACAACGCCGCAGCCTTTGTCTGGTTGTAAGATTATCAGGTTTTCATTGTTTGGTAGCTCAGAAAGGACATCAATGTTTCGGAGTCAGGATTGTGTTCTGTTTGGTGGATGTAATTCTGTACTGGTGCTCAAGGTTGACCAGCCTGGCTTTTAACCAACTGCGAGTACCTTCTGATACCAGACAGAGTTGTGAGAGTTGATCAAACAGAAGTTGGGCCTGGGCCTGTGATTTGATGCTATTGTTAAACATTGGCGTGAAACTGGTTATAATACCAGACTGATGCAGTTGATTCAGCTAGTCTCACTAGCCACATGCTGATTCATGAAGAGGTATTGCCAAGTACATTAGGGGAAAAGAGTTTCAATTGCACTTTACGTCGTACGATTGTTGCGGTGGTTGTTTCTTACGGACGATCGATTCCACTATTACGATTCTTTGCAACCTAATGAATGAAAAACGTCCATCTGCATACGGAATCTGCGACCACAAGAGTCCCACTAGCTTGCTGTTAACTCCCATGTTGGGCAAATTTTATCACAAAAATGAATGTAAATGAGTGAGGAAGCTTTAGGGTTGGAAACATCAGTACACCACGATCTTCTGACAACAATGCTTACTAGATCAACCGCTTCGTGATGTGGAATAAAGTACTGCGACTGAACTTCTTAAACATTCCGACCTATTGTGCCCCTTATTGGTGGCAGAACGTGTCACAATAACATGCCCTCCTTAGTAAAATTGGCTCGCAAACGTGAGAGAAATAGAGATATCTGTAGTTCTAAGAGTTCTGATAATTTCAGAACTTCACTGTTGACCACCTAGATTTCGAAATCGAATCTCATTCTGTGCTTGTTGAAATATTGGCATATCTCAGAGAAATCAATCAACTTAATCAATTCGTAGGCTCAGTTGTAGCCAAACTATCGATCAGGGTCATCGTCCTCGCAAAGTGTCAACAGTTAGAAGAGAATAATACTACGTTGTATGCCACAAACCAGCTAATCACCGTTTTAACAAGATATGACCTCAACCAATCCAACTGATCGTAGTATTTCCAGATACTTATGTCACCTGTGGACCAATTTTCCAAAATATGGGTCTGAAGTAATTAATCTAAAGAAAATCACTGCAGTGGTTATACGAATAGTAGTCAGATAGTGTAGTGTTTTATCCCTTTGCTTACAGAACATGAGTTTGCATCACGGTCCAAGTACAGATAATAACTCCGGTTTTGTTGTACAAGGTTCGAAGTTGGCATACTGAACGTGTAGGTTTTTCATCTTCAGTTTTCTTTCATTGTAGGTGACAGCTTCTGATTTCAGTGTGTATCATCCGAATAATGTAGACAAAGGACCCAATAAGTATTTCGTCCTGCTTCTGTACAAACCTAAGAGACTATGATGAATGTAGACCGCCGATCGGTGACTGGTAATTCATGCAATAAAACTAAGTTCCATCTATCGATCGAAACGAGCAATTGAACCGGCTTCATGATTTACTACTCAAAAACGTTGTTAGTTGCACTGGTACAGTCATATGTAAAACTTAATTCCGGCATGCCTGGCTGTTTTTATTGTTCTCAGTGTTGTATCAGCTGTTCCTGTCATTTGTGTCATCAACCGGGAAACGTTAAAAAAACACATTGGTAACGTACTATTACAGTGCTGTTTTACAAGTCTAGCTACACCGTTTTTTCCCATAAACCGCAACTTCTAGCCTCATGATGAGAACATCGGCGCTTCAGCTATCTTCTATATGAACCGCATTCCGAATCGTGGTGATCAGACGGATGCTAATCAACTTGGTCAGGAATGAAAGTTTACGCGACAGTTTGCCCCTTCAATGATCACTTTGCAATTTATCTTCACCTGTGCCCAAAATTGACACCATCTCGGATTTGCCTGCTAATAATGTGCCAACGAACCTTTTTACTCTATGAATTTTATTTGTTTTTCGTTATTATAGGACTATTCTATCAACATGAGTTCTCCTAAAGTCATCTGGAATCAATCATTGAAATATCATGCCATTGTCAAAGAACTAGTTAAACAGCCGACAAATAGAATCTACCGTTATATGCGCAACCCCGTGGAATGTATTTTTGAACATACGTTTTAAGTGGCTCTGTTAACTCGTCTCTTAGGATTAAACAGGATTCAAAATGAACCAGAGGATGAGTCGAATGAGGTAGAAAGCATCACGACAGTGTTATTACGACTAGTTGTGTATGAAATTGTATCGGTGGGTACGATAAACATGACCCCTTTTTTCATTGCGGTCGCTTGTGCAAGGTAGTGAGACTGAGCAGAGTAGGAGGAGACCGATTAAAGACAGATTCAGTAGTGATGCGAGGTTTCATGATCGCATAGGTGCTGATATGGTGTCCGCATGCCCAAAAATGATGGATGTCAACCACAGCAATTGAATTGAAACCGTGGATGGCAAGAAACGGCGAACAATTTCAGCTGCCAATATTATGGTCAGCTGATTCATTCACGCCACTGAAAAAGCGTTGTCCACGATCAAACTGTCAAGGAACACATGCTTACCCTTCAGATTGGAATGACGATCACAAATAAACGGGCGCTTCTTAGATAAGATCCATCATTTGTCAGCAGCTCACCCTTTCCTGTTTAAGGTAGCTCGATATCGGTTTTGTTTCTCGATGTCATTTTACCGATACCCCGGCCTCCAACGTCAAACGGGGTCGCATGGATAATATTTCCATGGCTTGGCGGGCTTCTACAGAGTGTGAGGACAGACTCACCAGAAGAATGAAATAATCAAGGCCAGATCACTAATCTGACGGAGTCACAGGTTAACCACCACGTGTTCAGAACAATGTACTAAAAAGTTGTCTCTCACCTCAAATATGAAAATCCTCAGAAATCAAACAAGGAACGTGCTTGTGCAACAAATCGACAACCAGGAACCGCTCAACAATGGTAGGCGATAAAACTGGGTTGAGCCCACTCAGACAAATGGTCATTGGTTGGGTCAGAGCAAAACGATTGTTCGTGCATCGTGAAACGACGGGAATCCTAAGTTACTCAGGAAGTTTACAGGAAGTGGACCAAATAAGGGTAAGGGAAACGGTAACAGTGGCTGATGTTAAGACAAAGATGAATAATACGGTTTATTTAGGGAAGGGAGCAAAGCGTAGGGCCACCTCTCAACATCACTCAAAGCTCAGCAATCTCAAAATCACGTAACAGACCTTACCAAAATCAACACTGATCACGTAGGTTGGTGTGTATACGACGCACAATGCAAACGCACGACAAACCCGGTTATCTGTGGGTGTGTGAGTAACTCGGACTGGCATAAATTGCGGTCAGCGTAGTCGTTTGAACAGCCGGATGGGTCGGGCAAGCCCTGCTTGGGCTGCCAGAGCTGTAGCCGTTTGAGGGCAGTTTGACGGCCATTATGACAGCCGGAGGCACGCCTGAAAGACTGATGCCACAGGAAGGACCATTCATTCCACTACTTAAACTTCTGAATCACCGCCACTGAAATGAATCTACAATCCCCAGTCAACCTCACCGCCCGCAGTCTGTCAACTGATGAGTCAGTGCAATCTCACACAACCTACACTGTGCGTTTACCAGGGTTTCGGTGGCTGCGCATTTGTGCCGATAGTATATCACACCGTCATTTTTCCATTAGTTAACTAAACAGCATCACTACGGTACGGAGATTATAGAGTCAAGCCGAGAATAAGCCTTTTCAGTAAGTGAACAGTTGGACAGTAGGTATCAGACTGACTCGGTTTGCTTGAACTAATCGAGTGTGAGCTTGGAAAAATGCACAAAATTTAAAGGGAGAAGTCCAGAGAACAGTAAACCTCGAAGTTCATCGATGCAAATGACTAATTATTCTTTACGAGGGATTCGTGAGTAAAGAAGGCGTCCGTGGGCTACCCGCTGGCATGTTATCATGGGGAAACCGGTCAAAAATGTTGCCCCTTTTGTCAACAGGAACTTCCAGGCTTCGGCACACAAGTTTTCCGAACAGTTCGAAATTAATCTATGCTCGGTCCGGCGGATGTTGAGGCGCTTTGAGTTCCACCTGTACAAGTCTCACCAAGGTTTTGCGTTTCAAGAAAATGAATTGGAGAGCCGTCTAACCTAATGCGAATTGTTTTTCATTAATCATATCCATTAACGTAAGACTGAATGAGGATGCTAATTTTCGGACTAATCTGTGTTTTATCTTCAAGATGAGCATAAACTAATCTTGGTATGGTAAAGAAGGCGCATGACAACTTAAACTTCAAGGTTTTCATGGTCTAGTTCTTTTACGCTCATATTTTCCTGAACCGTTACGGCAAAAATGTCGCGTTGGTTATCAGTGAAAAAAACTGCGAGTTTTCAATGTCTGAGATGGTAAAACGTGGCCATTTTGTTCAACTTCAACGCTAGTGACTGAATTATGGTGTATTACCTCCTGGCATTTGTGCTACTCATGGGGGCAGTTGTGGTTGTTGCAGGATGATATATTTTGTTTGTGGAAGGCTCTTGCATATGGTATCAAACTCACAGGCGGTGAATCCAGTACGGTGAGTATGGAATCTGAGAAATCAGCCAGTGAACCAAATGATGCGCAAATGTTTCCTCTGATATGCTTTACAGTGCCCGGAGGAGTCTGACAAATAGGTCAGAAGTTGGACGACAGAAGATTAATAACACAACACGGTAAAACGCGTTTAGTTGTTCCATGTAACATATTCAACAAGGAGAACAACGAACTAATTTGTTGGATTTTGTTTTTTGAAACACTGAGTTCCCTTCAATAACTTCATCAGCGCAGAAAGAAGACATGTTGCGATATGTTAACATTTCGTTTACTCTCATCAGGCGCAAACGTAAAACATGCAAGTTATATAAGACAGACAATTAGAGATAGACAGGGTAGGGACACGCATACAATCACACCACGTATTGTCATCACCACCACGGC